>CAWUFW010005240.1:882500-1374662 GCA_963921515.1 Calotriton arnoldi
CCTCCTTGACTTGCCCTGTCACCATAAACTGGTTAAGAGCATGAATTCCCTTCACTTCTACCCCACTCACTCGCTCACTGCAATCACATACTGCATCATGAATCCCTGTTTCGAATGGAACACCATACACTCTCTTGCTTTCTTTAAACTTCTGAAAAAACTGAGCTGGCTTCAGCCCTAACATCTCATCCAAGCTTCTTTCACTTGCTCGTAGTTCATCTGTTCAGCCACCAACATTTTCCAAATTTCGGCTCTACTTTCCACAGGCAAACGGCTCATTGAAGTGGCTTCCTCAGACACATAATTTAAATCCTCAACTCTAAAAATAATCTCAAAACTCACAAACCATTCCAAAATATCTTTGCCTCCCCATATACAGCTTCCCCCAAGCTATCCACTCTCTCTCCAATTCTCTTTCTTTTTTCCATTGACTTTCCCACATCTCAGGCTCCCTTTTTTTCTTCTCATGGGATCACCTTCTTCCTGTCACTCCCTCCTCCTTTCTTCTTGTTCCTAGTGAACTAATCTCAACTTATCCTTCTCAAACTTGATGGTCTCCTCTTTTTCCTCAGCCTGGAGCAAATTGCAAGTTCAGGCTTCAACTAGACTTAACTTTGGGAGTCTGTGACAATGTTATGCTACAGCTCCGTGTCAGTGATTGCCTTGGGGGAACATTATTAAGCAGATTTGCGAACGCATACAGGGAGGGCCTTGGGCAATCTCTGCTAAGGGGTTAAGAGCCTGACATCACAGCACTCTCCCCACCTGGGTTAATGATACCGTTCCATGAGTCCATCACAGTTTTTCCCTCCCCCACAGTTTATTTAACTAGCCCTTGTAAAGAAATTGGATTATTATTTGGGGTGGGTGACTGACCACTTCAAGGAATAATCACAAGTCTTGTCAGTGTGACCCCCCTCAACATCACTAAATTAACCTGAGGTCAGTCCTCTGGTAGCTATTGCACAGAGCAGACAAGCTTAACTTAGGGAAATGTGTAAAGTATTTATGCAACACCAAAACAGTAATAAAGTCAGAACGCCAAACAATAAAAATCATATACTGAATTAGAGAGTAAAATGAAATAAACAAAATGGCACCAAAAAGTCAAAAAAACATTAGGGGAACCAGAGATATGACTTTTAGAAGATTATGGGGAAAACAGCACCAAAAAGCAAAAAGGGGCATATTTACAAGCCCCTATCGCCACCACAACGTCACTTTTGCTGACGTGGTGGCGATAATGGGTTCGCCTTATTCTCCAGGCAGCATTAAGCCACTTAATGTGGCTTAACGCAGCCTTGGGAATAAGGCCCCCTTTCCCGCTATAGTAAGCGTGAAAGGGGTCAGCAATGGGTGTTGCGGTGGGCAGCGTAAATATGGGGCAGCACCAAAATTAAAACCAGTGATAACCCGGTCTTAAACAGGCGTAACAAGGAGAATTTTTCATGTCACCTAGTTTTTGCTCTTTTTATGTGTGCTGTGTTGTGCAGCACACATAGAAACAGCAAAAGATCATTCATTGTTTAAGTGCAGAAAGGTGACCCTTCCTGCACATAAACAATCAACAATAGTGAGAGGCTGGCCTGGTATATGATGTCCACTAATGTCAGTGGGCACCCTGACCAAGTCCAGACAACCCCCTATGGTGATTTAAGAGGTCTTAGACAACCTTAGAAAGCTCTCTAAGTGGTAGCTGTGTAGAGCAGCCTTCAGGCTTAGTCCAGAAGGAGTGTAAAGCAGCTTGTTTTACCAGAATGCAATCTTATATGTATAGATTAAACGAAAAAGAACCACACAGGGTATTTATACAAATTTGTATTTATTATATAATACTCTCTAACTCGTTTAGATATCTCCTACCCGGAGATAAAGACAAGGCACACAATACTTTGAATAGAAATCAAGTAAATAGCACAGAATACCCAGTTGGTGACAAAACCATATACTAAGAAAGTGGTCTCAAGACAATCTCCAGAGGATGTAGAAGTGCTGGGGACCCAAGGAACCACCCAAGGTGAGAGACTAGGAGCCCCACCGAGATCGTGTGCATTTTGGGAACACGACCGCATTCTCCTTACAAATCAACGTGTAAGTCGCAATTGCAATTTTAAAGATTAAGGACCCTTCCCAGTGGACCCTAAAGAAACCCTGTGGAAGACAGAAGGATGATGAGCCACCCCACCCGTGGACACCCTAGTACCCACGTTACCTATACCAGGGAAGCCAGGTGCATAGGTGTGAATTGGTGTCGGAAAGCGCCTTCAAACCCACTGGAGGACTTCAGGAAAGTGCAGCTGCTGGAGAAGGAGAAAGTGTCCGGTGAAATCCGAAGGTGGATTCAGATTGAGAAGTACCTGCAAGCAGACGGGACAGAATCTATGTCACTCAGGGGTGACGAGAAACCTGGAAGATGAATGCCCACCGATGTCAGGTGTTGCAGGAGAGTTGACAGTGACCTTGACTCTGCAGCTGTGAGGACCAGGCGATGCTGAGGAAGACCAGGAGCCATGCACGAGCTGTCCCACGTCGGATGCCGAGTGCTGAGGGGTCGGTGTCCGTCGGAATCACCAACAAGCCTTGACAGCTGCAAACAACGTGGAAGTCGAAGAAGGTGCAATGTCGAGAACAGAAAGATCCATGGGACTCACCACAAGCAGGGGAGTCAGGGCAGGCCCGAGCAATCAGGGGAGCACAAAAGGAACAAAGGGGACTCTAACAGGACCCACAGGCCAAAGGCAGTGGAGTCGCAAGAGGACCTCGAGCAGCTCACCAAAAGATGCAGACCACGGTGCAAGCAATGTGGTGTGGACAAAGATTCTGGTCACTGGAGATGCTCGAGGTTGGGGCTACTTGGAGCCCGAAGATCTTGGTGGAAGGAAGTCAACAAGCCTTTGCAATGGCAAGTCGACGCAGTGCACAGGGGTTCGGTTCCTGCGGCTCCTACGAGGGATACTGGCCTCAAACTTGGTGAGAGGGCAGGGCAGGCCTCGAGAGCTGTGGAGAACCCTCACCTGTGTTGTTGAACCTTTCGGGGTCCGTAGGAGCTCAGGATCAGCAGACCGGTCAGCTTAGTTGCGGTGCCTGCAGATGCAGGGAAGTGGCTCCTTCACTTCAAGGGAGATTCCTTCAAGTGTCTTGGATGCCCATGGGCCTTGGAAGGTTCCTGTATGGTGCACAGGCACAGACGATGCAGCAGACTAAATGGGGGACGAAGTCGAGCCCAAACGAAGTCCAGCAAAGTCCAGAGTGCCAAGACAGTAGAAGTTGAAGTGGTGTCTGAATTGAATGATGTCCCATGACGAATTTAGGGACCCACCCACAGGACTGCCCTTAAGTACCCTAAGGAAAGGGTTGGGACGATTCAGGGGACCCTTTCAGGGGAGAGTCTGGACAGAGGGGAGGTTACTCCCATGTCCTTTGTCCAGTTTCGCGCCAGAGCGAGAGCCAATGGCTCCCAGAGCTGGTTTGAACTGGAGTATGCAAGGAGGCACCAAATGTGCCCCTCATGCAGACTGAGTGGCACTGGCAAGCACACCCACCCGGCCCCAATACACTAAATCTTGTCTGGGAGGTGGTCACACCTCCCTGTGACAGAATACCTATTGTTCTGCCTTCCCTTGCTCGAGCTTGGCTCAGCAGCAGGAGGGCAGAATCGTGTCTCTGGTCGGCAGCAGCCATGTTGTGCTGTCCGGGTCTAGAAGACTGGTACCGGGAGCACTGAGAGCCTAACAGAGGGCTCTTCCAGTGCTTGGAATCATACCTCCCACACGGTTTACAGTGTGGGGGTATGATTCCAACATGTTTGATACCAAACATGATAGGATTCGTTGCAGCCGATTTCAAGATAGTCATTGCGTCATTACTCGGTGCCCCTCTATATGGTATATGGCTGCTTCAATTACAACCCTGGAGAATGGACTTCGTAGGCTGTAGGGGTGTCCTGCTCATGCAGGGGCACCCTCACACTTACAACCAAGCACCCTGCCCTCAGGATTGTAAAGACCTGCTATAGGGGTGACTTATAGGTTTTAAGTGCAGTGACCATAGATATAGGAAACCTAAATCTTTCATAAGTGGTGCAAGCACCAGCTTACACAGGCTGGAATGGCAGGCCTGTAGTTACAGTTTAAATGGTCTCCCATGGGTGGCATAATACATGCTTCAGCCCATGGGGGACCTCTGGGGTACCTATGCCCTGGGTACCTTAGTACCATATACTAGGGACTGATAAGGGGACCCCAGTATCTAATCTGGGATGTACCTAAGTACTGAACATAACAATTTAGGGCAGAAAGCAGAGAAACTGGGGTCCTGATTAGCAGGATCCCAGTCATACTAGTCAAAACCAGCTTAGCACCAGGCAAAAAGTGGGGGTAACCATAAAAGCAGATCCTACTTTCCTACACAACCCCCCCCCCCCAAACGTAAGGAGATGAGACTAACCTTGCCCAGTTGAGTCTTCATTTTCTAAGTGGAAATATCTGGAGAGACCATCTCCATTGGCATGGTTACTCCAAGGTCTATGTTCCACTGTATAGCCCATCCCCTGTAGGGAAATGGACCACCTCAAAAGTTTGGGATTTTCACCCTTCATCTGTTTAAGCCACAAGAGGGGCTTATGGTCTGTCTGAACAATGAAGGGAGTGCCAAACAAGTATGGCCTCAACTTCTTCAGCACCAAGACCACAGCAAAGGCCTCCCTCTCAATAGCTGACCAACATTTCTCTTTGGGGGTCAACCTTCTGCTGATAAAAGCTACTGGTTGATCCTGGCCTTCTGCATTCAGTTGTGATAACACAGCCCCTACCCCCAATTCAGATGCATCTGTCTAGACAATGAAAGTTTTAGAGTAGTCAGGACTTTGCAGAATGGGAGCAGGGTACATGGCCTGCTTCAGGTCATCAAATGCCTTTTGATAGCTTAGTGTCCACTGAAATTTCTTGGGCATTTTCTTTGATATCAGATCATTCAGGGGAGTCACTATGGACCCATATCGCTTCACAAATCCTCTGTAATACCCGTCAGGACCAAGAAAACTCTGACCTGAGTCTGGGTAGTTGGAGCAATCCATTCCATTATGGTCTGGATTTTGCTCTGTAGTGGTTGAACCTGGCCTCCACCTACCAGGTGGCCCAAGTACACAACCTTGCTCTGCCCTATCTGGCACTTAGTGGCCTTGGTAGTAAGGCCTGCTTTCTGCAGAGCCTCTAAAACATTCTTGAGATGGACCAGGTCATCCTCCAAGGCGGAGCTAAAGACAGCTATATCATCTAGATATGCTGCACTGTAGGTTTGCAGGCCTGTGAGAACTTTGTTCACCAACCTCTGGAATGTGGCAGGTGCATTCTTCAAACCAAAAGGCATTACAATAAATTGATGATGCCCATGAGGGGTTGAGAATGCTGTTTTTGGCTTGGCATCCTTAGCTAGTCTGATTTGCCAGTAGCCAGCAGTCAGGTCAAATGTACTCAGAAACTTGGCTGAGGCCAAAGTAGCTATAAGTTCATCTGCCCTGGGAATTGGGTGAGCATCAGTCCTAGTGACTGCATTGAGACCTCTGTAGTCTACACAAAACCTCATTTCTCTTTTTCTACCCTTGGTGTGAGGTTTGGGTACTAGGACTACTGGGCTAGCCCAAGGGCTAGGGTTTAATTACTCCCAACTCCAGCATCTTCTGGACCTCTGTCCTGATGCAATCTCTGACATGGTCAGGCTGCCTGTAGATTTTCTTAACAGGTAGACTATCACCTGTGTCCACTTCATGGGTACACCAGGTGGTTTGACTGGGTGTCAGGGAAAACATATGACTGAACTGATTGAGGACTTTCCTGCAATCAATCTGCTGTTGATCAGTGAGGCTGCCTGCCAAGGCCTCTCCATCCACTGATCCATCATCAGGGTTCTGAGAGAGGAGATCAGGGAGAGGGTCACTCTCCTCCTCCTGTCCCTCATCAGTTGCCATGAGCAAGCCCATGTCAGCCCTGTCAACAAAAGGTTTTAGCCTTTTCACATGAAGTACCCTATGGGGACTTCTTGGAGTACCTAGGCCCACCAAGTAGGTGACCTCATCCTTTTGCTCAAGTATAGTGTGAGGTCCACTCCACTTGTCTTGGAGAGCTGCTGGGGCCACAGGCTCCAACACCCACACATTCTGACCTGGCTGGTAAACAGTCAGGACAGCCTTTTGGTCATGCCAAGCTTTTTGAAGTTATTGGCTGGCCTCCAGGTTTTTGCTGGCCTTCTTCATGTACTGAGCCATGCGAGAACGCAGGCCAAGTACATAGTCCACTATGTCCGGTTTGAGAGGTAACTCCCATCCCTCCTTCACTAAACACAAGGGACCCCTAACTGGATATCCAAACAGAAGTTCAAAAGGGCTGTAGCCAACCCCTTTCTGAGGAACCTCTCTGTAGGCAAAGAGAAGACAGGGTAGTAGGACATCCCATTTTAGCCTAAGCTTTTCTGGGAGGCCCATGATCATACCCTTTAGGGTCTTGTTGAACCTTTCAACAAGCCCATTGCATTGAGGATGATAGGGTGTGGCGAATTTGTAATTCACTCCATAGTCTTTCCCAATTGCAGTTATGTAACTTGACATGAAGTTTGTACCTCTGTCAGTCAAGACCTCCTTAAGGAAGCCCACTCTGGAAAAAATTACCAAGAGGGTTCTTGTCACTACAGGAGCTGTAGTGGTTCTAAGGGGAAAAGCTTCTGGGTACCTAGTGGCATGGTCCACCACCACTAGGATATGACTGTGCTCAGATGCAGTTGGAGGGTTCATGGGACCAACAATATCAATTCCTACCCTTTCAAAGGGAACCTCAACCATTGGAAGTGGAATTAAGGGGTCCTTTGTGATGCCACCTGACTTACCACTGGCTTGGCAAGTGGCACAGGAGTGATAAAACTCCTTAGTGTCCTCAGACATGGGGCCAGTGAAAGTGAGGGACAAGTCTGTCCCAAGTCTTGCTTTGCCCTAAGTGTCCTGCCAGAGGAATATAATGTGCAATGGTGAGTAGGAAACCTCTAAACTTCTGGGGTATTACCAACCTCCCGGTGGCACCAGGCTTGGGGTCTCTACCCTCTGAGTAAAGAAGTCTTTCATCCCAGTAGATCCTATGGGAACCACTGATATTCCGTGTAGTCTCAGCAGCAGCTTGCTGTCTGAGGGGTTCAAGAGAGGGGCAGGTCTGCTGCTCCAAACTCAAGTCTGTCCTGGAAGGGCCCCCTGCGCCCAAGCACTCAGCCTGATCAGGCGCAAGTTCCTCTGAGGCAGTACCTTCACAGAGGCTAAGATCATCTCCCTCAAGAGACAGTTCTTCACTCTGAATCTGTGAGGAGGGCAAAGCCTTACCCATCCTGCTCCTTCTCTTGGAAGGCACCTGGTTCATTGTTCCAGGATCCAGGGCCTGTTCAGTGGTAAGCTGTTTGGCCTGAGCCCTTGTGACAGCAAACACACTTGCAGAGATGCCCAACATTTCTGCATGTGTCCTGAACTCTACTTCAACCCAGGCTGAAGTTTCCAAATCATTGCCCAACAAACAATCTACAGGTAGGTCTGAAGATACCACAACCTTCTTAGGTCCAGTTATCCCTCCCCATCTGAGATTCACAACTGCCAAGGAATGGTCAGTCCTGACATTGCTAGCATTGGTCACTTGGTACACTTGTCTAAGGTTCTCTGTAACCATAGTGGCACTGGCTCTTGTGTCCATGTAGGCCATTGTCTCTTTTCCATTTATTAAAGGTTGTTGTCTGTACTTGCCCAAGTTAGGGGGACTTACCAGTAAGGTGGCAAGATCTATGTCACCATCACTGACCAAAGCAGCCTGAGCTGGAGTCCTGACTAAGTCAGAACCCATCTCAGAACCCAAGGGTAACCCCACTAGTCCCTTGTTTCCTGTACCACCACTTGTATTTGTGCTAGTGGGAGCAGTTGCCTTAGGGGCAGTGGTAGTATGAGTGGTTTCCTTGGCTTTTGGACAATCAGCATCCTTTGTCCAATGGATTTTCACCTTACAAAAGTAACACCAAGGTTTCTTCTTGCATTTCTTGGATGTTTGTGACTCCCTCCCAGATGCAGGTTTTTGGGTCCCTTGGGAAGACTCTTTCTTATCTTTGCCCTTGTCCCCACCCTTATCTTGAGTTTTAGAAGCATCTTGCTTCTTCTGGTCACTACCATTGCCTTGGTGTTTCTGCTTCACCCTGGTGCGAGCCCATTTGTCTGCCTTCTTTCCCAAGTCTTGGGGAGAGGTCAGATCAGAGTCCACCATGGACTGGTGCAAAAGCTGGTTCTGACAATTATTAAAGATCTGTTCCCTCACAATCAAATTGTACAATCCTTGGTAGTCATGCACTTTGTTTCCATGTAGCCAGCCTTACAGAGCCTTAATGGCACTATCCACAAAATCTACCCAGTCCAGGGTTTGTGCCTTCTGGGTGTCTCTGAACTTAATCCTATACTGTTCAGTGATTAAGCCAAACCCATCTATGAGAGCACTCTTCAGTACTGAGTAATTATCAGCATTTTCTTCTCTAACAGTGAGGAGCTTATCTCTACCTTTGTCAGCAAAGGAGAGCAACAAGATAGCTGCCCACTGCTCATGGGGGACCTTCTGAACTTTACAAGACCTTTCCAAGGCAGTTATCCATTTGTGGATGTCATCCCCAACATGGTAGGGAGGGACTATCTTGCTCAGGTTCCTATGATCAAAAGAAGTTTCTCTTAACTCTAGGGGCACTGTTGCTGCCACCATGGGACTCTAGTCTCAATTTCTTCCTAGCTCTCTGGACTTCTAGGGACTCTTTGTCAAGGGCCAACTGCTCTTGCCTGAGCCTAAGCCTTGCTTTCTCAAGTTCAAGAAGTTGTTATTCCCTATCCAAAGAGTTTTCCCTCTTACTAGATACAGAGGTCTCCACTGACTGTCCTGAAGCATTGGATTCTGCAGAGGAGTATCTAGACCTCCTTGGTCTACTCTGCACTCTCCCAGGAGGAACAAAGAGGGCATCCTCTGGGCCACCTGTAGTATCCTCTGAGAGATCTGCGTTTTCCAGGTGGGAGTCATCAGGCTCCTCTGGTCAGGGTTAGATTCAAGGTCATAGAGGGGTTCCCCTCCTGGCCTATCTTCTGTCCCCTGCCCACCCACTCTTTCTTGTTCATCTGACCTGCTGGCTTTCCTTAGGCGATCTAACAGTAACACCTCTAGGAGGCGTTGAGTGTTGGCATTTCTCCCTGCCTTCAGCTTTCTAGAGCCACACAGTGCTTTCAGTTCTTGAAATGAAAGCTCACTGTATCTAGAGGGCAGTGAGCCACTGGCATCTCCTTTAGAAGACATACTAAGTGTGGTGTGGTGTTGCACCAACCTAACCTAGTGGGAACTAAACTCTCTGAGGTTGGAGAAAGGGTGTGCTAGACCCTTAACTACCCAACGCTAAGTTCAGTAGAACTTACTTATTCTAAGCTTATATTATATGCGCCTAGTATTAGTGATGTTTTTTCAATTAATCAAGACAAAGATTTATCTGGTAAAACAATGCAGGCTTGAATCCCAACCGCTACACACCAATTTGAGAGGCTGGCCTGGTATATGATGTCCACTAATGTAAGTGGGCACCCTTCACCAGTCCAGACAAGCCTTACGGTGATAAAAGAGGTCTTAGACAACCTTAGAAAGCTCTCTAAGTGGTAGCTGTGGGGAGCAGCCTTCAGGCTTAGTCCAGAAGGAGTGTAAAGCAGCTTGTTTTACCAGAATGCAATCTTATATGTATAGATTAAAAGAAAAAGAACCACACAAGGTATTTATAAAAATATGAACTTATTATATAATACTCTCTAACACATTTAGATATCTCCTACACAGAGATAAACACAATGCACACAATACTTTGCATAGAAACCAAGTAAATAGCACAGAATACACAGTGGATCCCAGGGGAGACCAAACCATATACTAAGAAAGTGGTATAAGAACCACGACTCGTGTCAAGACAATGTCCAGAGGACGTAGAAGTGCTGGGGACCCAAGGAACCACCCAAGGTGAGAGACTAGGAGCCCCACGGAGATCGTGTACAAATCAACGTGTAAGTCGCAGTTGCAATTTTAAAGATTAAGGACCCTTCCTAGTAGACCCTGAAGAAACCCAGTGGAAGACAGAAGGTTGAAGAGCCACCCCACTCGTGGATACCCTAGTATCCACGTTACCTATACCAGGGAAGCCGGGTGCATAGGTGTGAAGTGGTGTCGGAAACCACAGTCGAACCCAATGGAGGGCTTCAGGAAAGTGCCGCTGCTGGAGAAGGAGAAAGTGTCTGGTGGAATCCAAAGGTGGATTCAGGATGAGAAGTACCTGCATGCAGAGGGGACAGAGTCTATGTCACTCAAAAGGGACCCGGAGACCTGGAAGACGAATGACCACCAATGTCGGGTGTTGCATGAGAGTTGATGGTGACATTGACTCTGCAGCTGTGAGGACCAAGAGACGCTGAGGAAGACCAGGAGCCGTGCACGAGCTGTCCCACGTCGGATGTCGAGTGCTGAGGGGTCGGTGTCCGTCAGAAGCAGCAACAAGCCTTGGAAGCTGTAAACAATGTGGAAGTCGAAGAAGGTGCAATGTCGGGACCAGCTAGGTCCAGGGGACTCACCACAAGCATGGGAGTCAGGGCAGGCCCCGAGCAATCAGGGGAGCACAAAAAAAACAAAGGTGACCCTCAACAGGACCCACAGGCCAAAGGCACTGGAGTCGCAAGAGGACCTCAAGCAGCTCACCAAAAGATGCAGACCACGGTGCAAGCAATGTGGTGTGGATGAAGATTCTGGTCACTAGAGATGCTTGAGGTTGGGGCTACTTGGAGCCCGAAGATCTTGGTGGAAAGAATCCAACAAGCCTTTGCAACTGCAAGTCGACGCAGTGCATAGGGGTTGAGTTCCTGCGGCTCCTACGAGGGATACTGGCCTCAAACTTGGTGAGAGGGCAGGGCAGGCCTCGAGAGATATGGAGAACCACCACCTGTGTTGTTGAACCTTTCAGAGTCCATAGGAGCTAGTTGCGGTGCCTGCAGATGCAGGGAAGTGACTCCTTCACTTCAAGGGAGATTCCTTCAAGTTTCTTGGATACCCGCAGGCCTTGGAAGGTTCCTGTATGGTGCACAGGCACAGACGATGCAGCAGACTAAATGGGGGACGAAGTCGAGCCCAAACTAAGTACAGCGAAGTCCAGAGAGCCCAGACGGTAGAAGTTGAAGTGGTGTCTGAATTGAATCGTGACCCACGATGTATCTAGGGACCCACCCACAAGTAAGCCCTTAAGTACCCTAAGGAAAGGGTTGGGACGATTCAGGGGACCCTCCCAGGGGAGTGTCTGGACAGTGGGGAGGTTACTCCCATCTCCCATGTCCTTTGTCCAGTTTTGTGCCAGAGCGGGAGCCAACGGCTCCTAGAACTGGTTTGAACTGGACTATGCAAGGAGGCACCAAATGTGCCCCTTATGCAGACTGAGTGGCGCTGGCAAACGCACCCACCCGGCCCCAACACACTAAATCCTGTCTGGGAGGTGGTCACACGTCCCTGCAACAGGATACCTATTGTTCTGCCTTCCCCTGCTCGAGCTTGGCTCAGCAGCAGGAGGGCAGAATCGTGTCTCTGGTCGGCAGCAGCCATGTTGTGCTGTCCTGGTCTAGAAGACTGGTACCGGGATCACGGAGAGCCTAACGGCGGGCTCTTCCAGCGCTTGGAATCATACCTCCCACGCGGTTTACAGTGTGGGGTTATGATTCCAACATGTTTGATACCAAACATGATAGGATTCGTTGCAGCCGATTTCAAGATGGTCATCGCGTAATTACGCAGTGCCCCTCTATATGGTGTATGGCTGCTTCAATTACAACCCGGGAGAATGGACTTCGTAGGATGTAGGGGTGTCCTGCTCATGCAGGGGTACCCTTGTACTTAGAACCAAGCACCCTGCACTCAGGATTGTAAAGGCCTGCTATTGGGATGACTTATAGGTTTTAAGTGCAGTGACCATAGATATAGGAAACCTATATCTTTCGTAAGTGATGCAAGCACCAGCTTACACAGGCTGGAATGGCAGGCCTGTAGTTACAGTTTGAATGGTCTCCCATGGATGACATAATACATGCTTCAGCCCATGGAGGACCTCTGGGGTGCCTATGCACTGGGAACCTTAGTACCATATACTAGGGACTAATGAGGGTACCCAGTATCCAATCTGGGATGTACCCAAGTACTGAACATAACAATTTAGGGGAGAAAGCAGAGAAACTGGGGTCCTGATTAGCAGGATCCCAGTCAGACTAGTCAAAAACAGCTTAGCACCAGGCAAAAAGTCGGGGTAACCATAAAAGCAGATCCTACTTTCCTACAACAACAGAAAACAAGCATTTGCAATGCAATAGGTCTCGCATTTATTAAAGTTAGAGCTATTGGCATTGTACATGATGTTTTTTTGTTGGTTTTTTTTGTTTGCAGTAAAGTACTTGCCTACTACTATAGTAGTCTAAGGTTCTCAATAACAAAATATCTGCCTACCAGCTTTAAGAAAACGTAATCACAATTCATCAAAACACCACTTGGCTTTAGAATGTAATTTTCACAATAAATAAGTCAGGGCTACCAATTAATCATGACTTTTCAAAATAAGCATATCATTCCTATAGCCTTGATCGATGGCTTGTCGCCATAAATAAATCAGTCCTTCTGTCTTGAGCATAAGCTGCCCCTTAAGTCAAAAGTGCAATGCACGCAATATTCTTCAGTGAAAGCACATAACATAAGGCAAATACAAATCTGTACTCAAGGGAATAAATTCTGAGCCACTCTCTTAGTGTTGGTTTTTAAAGTTATTTTTTCAGTGGCTCGGCTCACATTAGGTCGGAGGGGAAACAGAAACTGTAAGGAGGAAGTAATAAGGGTAAAACTGAAAAAACGAAAACGGAGTGAAAGGAAAAGAGAAAGGGTGAAAGGAAAGAATTAAATGAAAGAAAAAAAGAGTGAAAGGTGGAGGGAATCATGGAAGGAAATGTAAAAGTAAATAATGGAGGGTGAATGAATGGATAGGTGAAGGCTAGATAGTTTCAAGAGTCCATGGGTCAATTGATGATGCAAGGGTGATAGAAAACCTTCTAGGAAGGTCGAGGTTTAATGCACCTCGCCGCTGTTAGAGAAGTGTTTTCAAGTAAAGAGGTGTCTTAATTTTCTGGCTACTCACTTCCATCAAATTCTAATTATTATTATTATGAATTGGGTGTGGCCATCTGAAAAGATCTGATGGTTTTAACTTTTAATATTATAAAGCACTGACAACAGATTATATAGCACACTTTAAGCCAATAAATAACTTGTCTGTCAAGCTGCAACCACCAACTACATGCTGATAAAAAGACAAAAGTGGGCGCCGTGCTAAAACATATAGGGGTATATTCACAAGAACGTGTGATAACTACCGCAAGAGTAGCGTAACGCAACTTTCAATATCGCAGCCTAGCGCGGGAAAATAATCCTGTGTCAACGTGGAATTCACAACAAGGCGGTAGCATGCGATAGTCACCAGATAACGCGTCAAATGTCATCGTGAAAATCAACGCCACGCCGAAAAAATGCGAAATGCGAAATGCGAACGCGAGAAATCATGCGATGAGGCCAATCGCGGTACAAAAAGTAGCGAAAAGCAGCCACAGGCCTGCAAATCCCACGCGTCTGGCGGGAAATTGCACCATAAAAACCACAGAAACAACACACCAGAAACAAGCCAAAGCACGTAGCAACATGGATGCACCCTGACCCAGCGCAGAGGTCAACGCGAACCCCACAACCCCCACACACCACCAGCAAGGAACAAAGGGGTCGGGGAAGGCCAAGGAGAAAAGGGAGAGGAAGACGGGGTGCAGACCGCAGGAAAACAAGACCAGCGCCACGGAGTCACAGAACACTACCAGCAACTGACCCACAAGCAGACCACCTGGAATGCAGTCGGAGTGCCAAGGAGGCCAATCCAGGAGGCCAAGAGGCGCCGCCAGGACGTGACAACCTAAACCAGGCACAAACCCGCTGCCAACAGGAAGGCAGCAACGACGACAGGAGGTGGCAGTCCAGCGCCACAGGAGGAGCTGGAGGAAACCCAGGCCACAGTCATCAGTGTGGAGACGGTGCAAGGAGGTGGGAGTACGGACACAGCTCGACAGGACCCAACACAACAACAACAGGGTGAGGATCCAACAGGGACTGGGGGGACGGGGGTGATGGGCACAATGGCACACATGCACAACGAGGTGTAGCACACTGCACACCCACAATTAACCAGGGACATGTCCCCCATCCCCATGGCACACTGCAGCACACACACATAGCAATCACAGCACATACCATGACAATGTGGCACAAAGTGCAACACCCAAACTGCAGAACAGGGGACATAACTGGGTCCGCCCAGGCGCAGAAACAGAACAATCACATTGAACAGAGCAGGGAACTGTGAGATGCATATCTATGGCTACAACCCCACATCAGCCATGTAGGCCAAATGTCCACTGTCCCAACTCAAATAGCCACCACCGCCCAAACAGTCACAATGTACATTGTCACACAGTCTGCATGTCGACAAGAACAAGGCGCCAACACAATGCCAACATGCACCTCCCCTTCACAATGCAGAGGGACAAACAACACCTCCAGCAGGTCAGAACAGACAACCCATCAGTGATGCCGGAGACGAACACCACACCTTCGACACCGACCCCCTACAACAGCCCATGGACATCCCACACAACCCACCACCAGGACCAGGGCAGACAAGCTACTCAGAGGAAATCCCAGCCCCTGCTAGAGACCACACAGCATGACGCACCCGCAATCACGGCTGGCTCACAACACTTCACCGACCCACACATGGCACCCCAATGCCAGGTGTCAGAACGCCAAAAGGAGGTGGCCCAACAGGTGCGGGTGTTGCCGAACCCATGGAATGCGAACTAGAACACATACGAGGGTGTCCAATACCCTTCAGGGACCACCTACAACCCACAAAGGAGACCCACACTGCCATAGAGACACATGCAGATGCACATACCCAGGACAGAACCACGGCCAGGGGCACGCACATATCAGTCACACACCCACGTTGGCTCTGCGTACGACGGCACAGTCCACTCCCCTTACGAATTGAGTGGGCGACGACAAAGCTACATGTCCATGTTCTAGCCCGCTGCCTGCGGTGACATGGTGGCGTCCACTGTCCACTACACTCCATACACCAGCGGTGTATGTCGCCATGGATATGGGTGCGTTCTGCATACTTCGGTGTGTCCAGCACATCTCCGCCACTCTTGGCATTGTGTACTTTCCCAATCATGGTTCTACTGCATCCTTCACACATGCCTGGTTGCCACCTCTCCACACATTCGGCTATTATGTGGCTGAGGTGCCATGCCGTTGCTGGCTCATGTTCAGGGCTTGCCCATGTGAACATTGTAAGTTGTTCTGTCGTGTCTGGTGGGTGGGCATGTTGTTGTGCCTGTTGTATGTGATTTTGTGACGTGTGCATTGCCAGAGTTGTGAGTTGCATGGTTGTGGAGTTGAGGTGTGTGGGGTGTTCATTTGGATATTGCCAAGGGGCTGTGCATTTTCCTTGTTGCCATCGTGGGAACGCTGGTTGATGATGGACTGTCGGAGGATGAAGGTATCATGCACACTGGCTGTGTATTTGAAGGCGACATTGTTGGGGGTTCCACGGTGTTCTGTTGTTGCCTGCACATTGATGTGAGACGTGTGCTTCCTGTTGCGGTGATTGTGTGCTGTGTCACCAGGGGGCACAGGTAGTACATGTGTGCTGTGTATTGCCCCCAACACGTGCGTGCATCCTGCTTGGGCGTATGGTCCTTGCTTGGTCTCCAGCGGATCCTGCGCATTGTGTTGTATGTATGGGGACTGGGGTACCAGGGTGATGGTGATGTCCAGGACAGGTGTGGGGGACTTGGATGTGGCTGGCTGTGAGACTCCTCCGACTCTGGTGGGTGTTGGTTGGGGGGTACCAGGGGCCAACAGGTGCAGCCAAGCCAGCAGCTTTGTGTGGGGTGGGATGTTGGTTGTCCGCTGTGTTGGTGCCGTAGGCCTGTTAGGCGATGATGGTCAGGATGCGTAGGATGTTTGTCACTTTCAGCCTGTAGTGGACGGTGACATTGTCAGATGTTGGGTCTGTGCGGCTGGTACGCTTCCTGGGGGTCCGCTGTCTTTGTCTGCGCTGCATCTGTGGTGGTCCGGGGGGGGGGGGTGTTCCGAGTGTGGGTTGGGGTCCTTGGGTGTTGGCGGTGGGTGTTGTGGCCCTCTTGGGTGTCCGGGCCGCATGATGAGTGGCTCCATGGCATCTGTTGCCCTTCGGATGTGGCCCTGGGCTGTGCTCCCTTTTGTGGTGCTGGCTGCCGTTCGACTTTACACCAGGTCAGAGCAGGTGTAAATTTCCTGGTGCTAAAGCGCCTCATCGCCTGTTTTGTGTTCTTATCGCCGATGTGGCTGGTCGTTGTGAATGTTGAGGTGTGATGTTGTCTCGACTTTTGGCACGGGAATGCCTACTCTGCATCTCATTAGCAATATTTGCGGGGGTCCTCTGTGGCAATGTTTTTTGAGGCTGCTATCGCGGGTAAACTGGTGCTGTGGGCTGTTAACACCGGCTTGTGAATGGGGAGGTAAATTTATCACGATTTTGGCTGTGATAAAGTGCCGTTAATTCGGCGTTAGCTCCTTGTGAATATGCCCCATATAGTGCGGTACCCATGCTTATTAAACATGTGCTCATGGCAGCCAGTGAAGGGCGCCATGGTAGTGGCGCACCAGAAACGACAAAAAGAGTACTTCTGAGAAAGAGATGTGCAATGCAAGCGGAGAGTATCTGTAGTAGGTCGGTGCTGCTCTTCGCTAAACGGAAGTGATGTATGGCTCCATGAACCATTTAGGAAGCAGCAATGAGGAGAGACAATTCTTTGAACCAATGTGAAAGCAGCAGGCGGGGCATAAGTCCTTTTTCACTACAACAGGTCTAGGCATGCGCTGTCTAGGCTCGACCTAATGAAGTTTTGCAACTTCTATGTATGCTGCATTAAGCAGCACACATAGAAGTTTCAAAATGCCATTTCAGATTGTTTATGTGCAGGAAGGGACGCCTTCCTGCACATAAACAATCTTTCCTTACAGCGCAGGCACCCTTGCTCTATGGTACAAGGGTGTCTGCTTTGGCGCTAGGCAGCTAAAATTAGCGACAGCGAAGGGGGATGGCAGGGCTGCACCGTATCCTTGTAAATATACGGTGCAGCCCTGCATTTTGGAAGTGTTAGAGTGTGGTGTTAAGCCAAGGTGGCTAACGCCGCGCTTCGCCACTTCCTCGTAAATATGCCCCCAAGTGCCAAATATAGTCTATGGTCGGGGTAGACCGGAAACTAAGCGCTGTTTCAGACTGACCATGATGGGGCGCGGATCAGGTACACTGAACAGGTTCATCAAAGATTTTACCTACTAAGGGCCCGTATCAAGCCACCCTCCGCCAGGGAGATGGAGTATTTTACTCCATTGCCCTAGCGAGTTCCCTGCTGCCAAATCTATAAATGTCTATAGGGCCTGGCGAACATATAATACATTGACAGGAACCGCCATCAAGGCGGTTCCTATCCATGTATTGTAACTTTGCCGTAAGGCTCTGTCAAACATGAGGGAACCGATCGGCAAAGTTACATTTTTTTTTATTTTCAAAAATAAACCCCCAAAGCGGGATTTTGTTTTTGAAAATAAAAAAAACAATGCCCCTCTCGTCATGGGAGTTTTCTTACACAGCGAGGGGGGCATTTTGCAGTTTTTACTGCCCCGTACCTTCAGAATTTTCTTGGGAGTGACAGGCAGTGAAAATAGAGCTGTATACCAGCCCTTCTAAATTAGGTGGGCGAACATACAGGTCAACCTCCCTTACTCTGTCGGGCCATTGAAGGGTTCAAACAATGGTGGAGCCGGAGTAGTCTCTGCCATTGTTATACCACAGGTCTGCCCATTTTTAAATCTGGCCGGTGGACCATTATCTTGGCGGGACGGATACTCTTTTATGACACAGTACCCTTTCCGCCAACATATAAATCGGCCCCTTAGTCTTTTAAGTCCCAGTGAATTGCATGAGTACACTTCTAAAAGATAAAAGGACCTCAGAGAGGCACTCGGAGACTCACAGGGTGACAGACATGGTCCAACAGCAGAATCCCGTCCAGGTCCAGATCCCCCTGGTTAGCTTGGTACTTCCAAGAAAAGGTCTCTTGTGTTTTGTTGTCTCGTTCTAGTCACACACAAGATTACCCAAATGACCCTTGGAGTCCACTTCTTTGTCCTGGGTACAAGAGGGAGCAGATCCAGTCCTTCTTTCAGGTTACAGATAGTACATCCAGTCCTATTCTGATCTTCCACAGGTCTAGAAAGTGTTCTGAAGAGGGTGCCTGAGGATGGCACATTTATGGCTGACACTAACGAGTGGGTGGGGGTGTCTCCTGGCTCCTCCCTAACCAATGGGTTAGAGGTTCCTGAGGTTAACCCTAACCACATTTTCAGTAGTTCCTGTTTGCCTTACTGCAAACAGCAAACAGGCCCAAAATGCTATGTGTCAGGGTATTTCCAAGATGGCAAAAGTCTTCCTCCTCACTAACCTAGGGCTCTGCATGCTGCAGCTGTATGTGGGAGTGTACAATCGTAATTCTAGTATCCTCCCACATCTAACACTAAAATCCAATTTGAAGCAGGCCTTGTATCCACAACAAGCCTAGAGACAGAAGTATGGTAATACAAAAGCAGGCTCCTTCAGAAACCAGACAGGGGTTCAACAAGAATTGTCTTGGCATCCTATTTCCTCCCTTTCAAGTGATCCTCAAGTGTTACATGTGGCTCAATAGACTTGTCAAGCAGGATTTGACACTGTACTGTCAAAAGGAGATCCACAGCCCCCACTCTGTATATTCTTTTGAGCTCAGATCAAATGTGAGTGTTGCAGCAGGCAAACTAAGTCATTCAGGTGCTCTGATTGGGCCAAACAGCACTTCCAGGTTGTGAGAAAGTACCTCTTTTGACATGGTTGGCCCCTCACTTTTTTTACCTGGATCATGTTGTGGTTTTACCAGAAAGTGCACACAGTCCCTGCCAACCAGCTCCCTTGTGCCAGAGCTCCTTCCCTAAAACTGTACCATGATTGGCACAACTTCAGATCCCCCTGTAAGTCCATAGTAAATGGTACCCCTGATACCTAGTGCATTGGGACTGTAGAGGGTCCCCTAGGGAACCCTCACTAAGGCCATGCTAACTGCCACTGCAGCCTGCCTGCCTTGGTGCAAACAAAAACAACAAAGTCAAGATGGTACAGTGCCTGTGTGCCATGTCAAAGCAGTGCTATCTTAGGTATGGGTAAGTCAACATCCTAGCAGTCCTTACAAGCCCTAAGGCAGGGTGCACAATATCTCAGGTGTGGGCATATATCTGCATGAGCAGGTATACTCTTCCAACATTTAAGTCTATTCTTAATATTGTAAGTGCCAGGGAAGCCATTGAGAGTACATGGGCAGGAAACTCGACAACTCGAGTTCCCCAGCACCATGATGGCTTCACTGAACACAGGAGCGTTTGGTACAAAACATTTCCTCTTAATAAACCCACACTGATGCCAGTGTTGGATTTATTAAAGTATATACTCAGAGGGCAAGTCAGAGGTGCCCCCTGAAAACCTACCAGCGCTCGTGTGGTCTCTTTAGGCAGCCTGCCACCACCAGACATGTTCCTGGACCCCTGGGTCGAGAGACCTTGCTCACTGAGGCCAGAAACAAAGCCCATCCTAGGCAGAGGTATCACACCTCCTCCCCCAGGATGGGCACAGTCCTCGAGAGGGAAGCTTCAAAGGCCTTGCTGCCTTTGTAATGCGACCCCAGCCTCTGCTGCTAGCAGCAGATGGCAGCCTCCAGTTCAAACCCCCACTTTTGGTGGGAGAACGTGTGGGAAAACTATGTGAGAATAGGAGGTGTGCCCCCCTTCACCAACCCTACTCCTTAGGTGCTGGAGGCGAAGTGAAGTGCATTTTTCGGTGCCCACCATCTTGCAGATCAGGGATAGGGCTATGCCCCCCTCCCACATGTGGGTGGCATAATAGAGCATGTAGTCACCCCAGGTAAGGAACCCATTGGTCCCTACCTGTCACTCCCCTGTAACGCCCCTAAATCTAGTATTTAGGTAGAACCCCCAGACCATGAAATCAGTTTCCTGATGACCTACTAAGCCTGGATGCTGATGAGCCGCACCAGCAAGAAAGAAGGAAAACTGACTGACTTGGCGCCAGCCCCGCCGGCCTGTCTGCTTCCTTTCGCCCTTGCTACAAAAGACGACTCGTCCTGCAGGCCCAGTGACCTCCAAAGCCCTGGGAACACTGCCTGCAATCTATAAAGCGATACCAAAGGGGATGATGGACGGAGCGCTTGAGCAAATCAAACACTAACCCCCAGTCAACTGATCTGGGTTTGATCCATCACCATTCTTTAGCTCACTCCACCACCCCAGTTCAGACATGGCCATATGCAAATCAATCTGACCCTGTGCCTCATGGGAACAGTCCAGCCCGAACTGCCAAGCCATGTCTTCCGTGGACCGGAAACAAACATCCTGTGACCGGTTTCTGGCTATTCAGCCGTCATCAGCCAGGCTAGCTTGAATCCAGTGGCAAAGTGAGCAAGGGACCCACGTCTGGGCATACCCTGCCAACTTAGGGCGAACAAAGCGATACCAAAGGGGATGATGGACGGAACACTTGAGCAAATCAAACACTCACCCCCAGTCAACTGATCTGGGTTTAATCCATCACCATTCTTTAGCTCACTCCACCACCCCAGTTCAGACATGGCCATATGCAAATCAGTCTGACCCTGTGCCTCATGGGAACAGTCCAGCCCGAACTGCCAAGCCATGTCTTCCCTGGACTGGAAACATCCACTTTGGTATCGCTTTGTTCGCCCTAAGTTGGCAGGGTATGCCCAGACGTGGGTCCCTTGCTCACTTTGCCACTGGATTCAAGATAGCCTGGCTGATGAGGGTTTTGAACCCGAAACCGGTCCCAGGATGCTTGTTTCCGGTCCAGGGAAGACATGGCTTGGCAGTTCGTGCTGGACTGTTCCCATAAGGCACAAGGTCAGACTGATTTGCATATGGCCATGTCTGAACTGGGGTGGTGGAGTGAGCTAAAGAATGATGATGGATTAAACCCAGATCAGTTGACTGGGGGTGAGTGTTTGATTTGCTCTAGAGATCCGTCCATCATCCCCTTTGGTATCGCTTTGTTCGCCCTAAGTTGGCAGGGTATGCCCAGACGTGGGTCCCTTGCTCACTTTGCCACTGGATTCAAGATAGCCTGGCTGATGAGGGTTTTGAACCCGAAACCGGTCCCAGGATGCTTGTTTCCGGTCCAGGGAAGACATGGCTTGGCAGTTCGTGCTGGACTGTTCCCATAAGGCACAGGGTCAGACTGATTTGCATATGGCCATGTCTGAACTGGGGTGGTGGAGTGAGCTAAAGAATGATGATGGATTAAACCCAGATCAGTTGACTGGGGGTGAGTGTTTGATTTGCTCTAGCGCTCCGTCCATCATCCCTTTGGTATCGCTTTGTTCGCCCTAAGTTGGCAGGGTATGCCCAGACGTGGGTCCCTTGCTCACTTTGCCACTAGATTCAAGATAGCCTGGCTGATGAGGGTTTTGAACCCGAAACCGGTCCCAGGATGCTTGTTTCCGGTCCAGGGAAGACATGGCTTGGCAGTTCGTGCTGGACTGTTCCCATAAGGCACAGGGTCAGACTGATTTGCATATGGCCATGTCTGAACTGGGGTGGTGGAGTGAGCTAAAGAATGATGATGGATTAAACCCAGATCAGTTGACTGGGGGTGAGTGTTTGATTTGCTCTAGCGCTCCGTCCATCATCCCCTTTGGTATCGCTTTGTTCGCCCTAAGTTGGCAGGGTATGCCCAGACGTGGGTCCCTTGCTCACTTTGCCACTGGATTCAAGATAGCCTGGCTGATGAGGGTTTTGAACCCGAAACCGGTCCCAGGATGCTTGTTTCCCGTCCAGGGAAGACATGGCTTGGCAGTTCGTGCTGGACTGTTCCCATAAGGCACAGGGTCAGACTGATTTGCATATGGCCATGTCTGAACTGGGGTGGTGGAGTGAGCTAAAGAATGATGATGGATTAAACCCAGATCAGTTGACTGGGGGTGAGGGTTTGATTTGCTCTAGCGCTCCGTCCATCATCCCCTTTGGTATCGCTTTGTTCGCCCTAAGTTGGCAGGGTATGCCCAGACGTGGGTCCCTTGCTCACTTTGCCACTGGATTCAAGATAGCCTGGCTGATGAGGGTTTTGAACCTGAAACCGGTCCCAGGATGCTTGTTTCCGGTCCAGGGAAGACATGGCTTGGCAGTTCGTGCTGGACTGTTCCCATAAGGCACAGGGTCAGACTGATTTGCATATGGCCATGTCTGAACTGGGGTGGTGGAGTGAGCTAAAGAATGATGATGGATTAAACCCAGATCAGTTGACTGGGGGTGAGTGTTTGATTTGCTCTAGCGCTCCGTCCATCATCCCCTTTGGTATCGCTTTGTTCGCCCTAAGTTGGCAGGGTATGCCCAGACGTGGGTCCCTTGCTCACTTTGCCACTGGATTCAAGATAGCCTGGCTGATGAGGGTTTTGAACCCGAAACCGGTCCCAGGATGCTTGTTTCCGGTCCAGGGAAGACATGGCTTGGCAGTTCGTGCTGGACTGTTCCCATAAGGCACAGGGTCAGACTGATTTGCATATGGCCATGTCTGAACTGGGGTGGTGGAGTGAGCTAAAGAATGATGATGGATTAAACCCAGATCAGTTGACAGGGGGTGAGTGTTTGATTTGCTCTAGCGCTCCATCCATCATCCCCTTTGGTATCGCTTTGTTCGCCCTAAGTTGGCAGGGTATGCCCAGACGTGGGTCCCTTGCTCACTTTGCCACTGGATTCAAGATAGCCTGGCTGATGAGGGTTTTGAACCCGAAACCGGTCCCAGGATGCTTGTTTCCGGTCCAGGGAAGACATGGCTTGGCAGTTCGTGCTGGACTGTTCCCATAAGGCACAGGGTCAGACTGATTTGCATATGGCCATGTCTGAACTGGGGTGGTGGAGTGAGCTAAAGAATGATGATGGATTAAACCCGGATCAGTTGACTGGGGGTGAGTGTTTGATTTGTTCTAGCGCTCCGTCCATCATCCCCTTTGGTATCGCTTTGTTCGCCCTAAGTTGGCAGGGTATGCCCAGACGTGGGTCCCTTGCTCACTTTGCCACTGGATTCAAGATAGCCTGGCTGATGAGGGTTTTAAACCCGAAACCGGTCCCAGGATGCTTGTTTCCGGTCCAGGGAAGACATGGCTTGGCAGTTCATGCTGGACTGTTCCCATAAGGCACAGGGTCAGACTGATTTGCATATGGCCATGTCTGAACTAGGGTGGTGGATTAAACCCAGATCAGTTGACTGGGGGTGAGTGTTTGATTTGCTCTAGTGCTCCGTCCATCATCCCCTTTGGTATCGCTTTGTTCGCCCTAAGTTGGCAGGGTATGCCCAGACGTGGGTCCCTTGCTCACTTTGCCACTGGATTCAAGATAGCCTGGCTGATGAGGGTTTTGAACCCGAAACCGGTCCCAGGATGCTTGTTTCCGGTCCAGGGAAGACATGGCTTGGCAGTTCGTGCTGGACTGTTCCCATAAGGCACAGGGTCAGACTGATTTGCATATGGCCATGTCTGAACTGGGGTGGTGGAGTGAGCTAAAGAATGATGATGGATTAAACCCAGATCAGTTGACTGGGGGTGAGTGTTTGATTTGCTCTAGCGCTCCGTCCATCATCCCCTTTGGTATCGCTTTGTTCGCCCTAAGTTGGCAGGGTATGCCCAGACGTGGGTCCCTTGCTCACTTTGCCACTGGATTCAAGATAGCCTGGCTGATGAGGGTTTTGAACCCGAAACCGGTCCCAGGATGCTTGTTTCCGGTCCAGGGAAGACATGGCTTGGCAGTTCGTGCTGGACTGTTCCCATAAGGCACAGGGTCAGACTGATTTGCATATGGCCATGTCTGAACTGGGGTGGTGGAGTGAGCTAAAGAATGATGATGGATTAAACCCAGATCAGTTGACTGGGGGTGAGTGTTTGATTTGCTCTAGAGATCCGTCCATCATCCCCTTTGGTATCGCTTTGTTCGCCCTAAGTTGGCAGGGTATGCCCAGACGTGGGTCCCTTGCTCACTTTGCCACTGGATTCAAGATAGCCTGGCTGATGAGGGTTTTGAACCCGAAACCGGTCCCAGGATGCTTGTTTCCGGTCCAGGGAAGACATGGCTTGGCAGTTCGTGCTGGACTGTTCCCATAAGGCACAGGGTCAGACTGATTTGCATATGGCCATGTCTGAACTGGGGTGGTGGAGTGAGCTAAAGAATGATGATGGATTAAACCCAGATCAGTTGACTGGGGGTGAGTGTTTGATTTGCTCTAGCGCTCCGTCCATCACCCCCTTTGGTATCGCTTTGTTCGCCCTAAGTTGGCAGGGTATGCCCAGACGTGGGTCCCTTGCTCACTTTGCCACTAGATTCAAGATAGCCTGGCTGATGAGGGTTTTGAACCCGAAACCGGTCCCAGGATGCTTGTTTCCGGTCCAGGGAAGACATGGCTTGGCAGTTCGGGCTGGACTGTTCCCATAAGGCACAGGGTCAGACTGATTTGCATATGGCCATGTCTGAACTGGGGTGGTGGAGTGAGCTAAAGAATGATGATGGATTAAACCCAGATCAGTTGACTGGGGGTGAGTGTTTGATTTGCTCTAGCGCTCCGTCCATCATCCCCTTTGGTATCGCTTTGTTCGCCCTAAGTTGGCAGGGTATGCCCAGACGTGGGTCCCTTGCTCACTTTGCCACTGGATTCAAGATAGCCTGGCTGATGAGGGTTTTGAACCCGAAACCGGTCCCAGGATGCTTGTTTCCCGTCCAGGGAAGACATGGCTTGGCAGTTCGTGCTGGACTGTTCCCATAAGGCACAGGGTCAGACTGATTTGCATATGGCCATGTCTGAACTGGGGTGGTGGAGTGAGCTAAAGAATGATGATGGATTAAACCCAGATCAGTTGACTGGGGGTGAGGGTTTGATTTGCTCTAGCGCTCCGTCCATCATCCCATTTGGTATCGCTTTGTTCGCCCTAAGTTGGCAGGGTATGCCCAGACGTGGGTCCCTTGCTCACTTTGCCACTGGATTCAAGATAGCCTGGCTGATGAGGGTTTTGAACCCGAAACCGGTCCCAGGATGCTTGTTTCCGGTCCAGGGAAGACATGGCTTGGCAGTTCGTGCTGGACTGTTCCCATAAGGCACAGGGTCAGACTGATTTGCATATGGCCATGTCTGAACTGGGGTGGTGGAGTGAGCTAAAGAATGATGATGGATTAAACCCAGATCAGTTGACTGGGGGTGAGTGTTTGATTTGCTCTAGCGCTCCGTCCATCATCCCCTTTGGTATCGCTTTGTTCGCCCTAAGTTGGCAGGGTATGCCCAGACGTGGGTCCCTTGCTCACTTTGCCACTGGATTCAAGATAGCCTGGCTGATGAGGGTTTTGAACCCGAAACCGGTCCCAGGATGCTTGTTTCCGGTCCAGGGAAGACATGGCTTGGCAGTTCGTGCTGGACTGTTCCCATGAGGCACAGGGTCAGACTGATTTGCATATGGCCATGTCTGAACTGGGGTGGTGGAGTGAGCTAAAGAATGATGATGGATTAAACCCAGATCAGTTGACAGGGGGTGAGTGTTTGATTTGCTCTAGCGCTCCATCCATCATCCCCTTTGGTATCGCTTTGTTCGCCCTAAGTTGGCAGGGTATGCCCAGACGTGGGTCCCTTGCTCACTTTGCCACTGGATTCAAGATAGCCTGGCTGATGAGGGTTTTGAACCCGAAACCGGTCCCAGGATGCTTGTTTCCGGTCCAGGGAAGACATGGCTTGGCAGTTCGTGCTGGACTGTTCCCATGAGGCACAGGGTCAGACTGATTTGCATATGGCCATGTCTGAACTGGGGTGGTGGAGTGAGCTAAAGAATGATGATGGATTAAACCCGGATCAGTTGACTGGGGGTGAGTGTTTGATTTGTTCTAGCGCTCCGTCCATCATCCCCTTTGGTATCGCTTTGTTCGCCCTAAGTTGGCAGGGTATGCCCAGACGTGGGTCCCTTGCTCACTTTGCCACTGGATTCAAGATAGCCTGGCTGATGAGGGTTTTAAACCCGAAACCGGTCCCAGGATGCTTGTTTCCGGTCCAGGGAAGACATGGCTTGGCAGTTCATGCTGGACTGTTCCCATGAGGCACAGGGTCAGACTGATTTGCATATGGCCATGTCTGAACTAGGGTGGTGGATTAAACCCAGATCAGTTGACTGGGGGTGAGTGTTTGATTTGCTCTAGTGCTCCGTCCATCATCCCCTTTGGTATCGCTTTGTTCGCCCTAAGTTGGCAGGGTATGCCCAGACGTGGGTCCCTTGCTCACTTTGCCACTGGATTCAAGATAGCCTGGCTGATGAGGGTTTTGAACCCGAAACCGGTCCCAGGATGCTTGTTTCCGGTCCAGGGAAGACATGGCTTGGCAGTTCGGGCTGGACTGTTCCCATAAGGCACAGGGTCAGACTGATTTGCATATGGCCATGTCTGAACTGGGGTGGTGGAGTGAGCTAAAGAATGATGATGGATTAAACCCAGATCAGTTGACTGGGGGTGAGTGTTTGATTTGCTCTAGCGCTCCGTCCATCATCCCCTTTGGTATCGCTTTGTTCGCCCTAAGTTGGCAGGGTATGCCCAGACGTGGGTCCCTTGCTCACTTTGCCACTGGATTCAAGATAGCCTGGCTGATGAGGGTTTTGAACCCGAAACCGGTCCCAGGATGCTTGTTTCCGGTCCAGGGAAGACATGGCTTGGCAGTTCGGGCTGGACTGTTCCCATGAGGCACAGGGTCAGACTGATTTGCATATGGCCATGTCTGAACTGGGGTGGTGGAGTGAGCTAAAGAATGATGATGGATTAAACCCAGATCAGTTGACTGGGGGTGAGTGTTTGATTTGCTGTAGCGCTCCGTCCATCATCCCCTTTGGTATCGCTTTGTTCGCCCTAAGTTGGCAGGGTATGCCCAGACGTGGGTCCCTTGCTCACTTTGCCACTGGATTCAAGATAGCCTGGCTGATGAGGGTTTTGAACCCGAAACCGGTCCCAGGATGCTTGTTTCCGGTCCAGGGAAGACATGGCTTGGCAGTTCGGGCTGGACTGTTCCCATGAGGCACAGGGTCAGACTGATTTGCATATGGCCATGTCTGAACTGGGGTGGTGGAGTGAGCTAAAGAATGATGATGGATTAAACCCAGATCAGTTGACTGGGGGTGAGTGTTTGATTTGCTCTAGCGCTCCGTCCATCATCCCCTTTGGTATCGCTTTGTTCGCCCTAAGTTGGCAGGGTATGCCCAGACGTGGGTCCCTTGCTCACTTTGCCACTGGATTCAAGATAGCCTGGCTGATGAGGGTTTTGAACCCGAAACCGGTCCCAGGATGCTTGTTTCCGGTCCAGGGAAGACATGGCTTGGCAGTTCGGGCTGGACTGTTCCCATGAGGCACAGGGTCAGACTGATTTGCATATGGCCATGTCTGAACTGGGGTGGTGGAGTGAGCTAAAGAATGATGATGGATTAAACCCAGATCAGTTGACTGGGGGTGAGTGTTTGATTTGCTCTAGCGCTCCGTCCATCATCCCCTTTGGTATCGCTTTGTTCGCCCTAAGTTGGCAGGGTATGCCCAGACGTGGGTCCCTTGCTCACTTTGCCACTGGATTCAAGATAGCCTGGCTGATGAGGGTTTTGAACCCGAAACCGGTCCCAGGATGCTTGTTTCCGGTCCAGGGAAGACATGGCTTGGCAGTTCGGGCTGGACTGTTCCCATGAGGCACAGGGTCAGACTGATTTGCATATGGCCATGTCTGAACTGGGGTGGTGGAGTGAGCTAAAGAATGATGATGGATTAAACCCAGATCAGTTGACTGGGGGTGAGTGTTTGATTTGCTCTAGCGCTCCGTCCATCATCCCCTTTGGTATCGCTTTGTTCGCCCTAAGTTGGCAGGGTATGCCCAGACGTGGGTCCCTTGCTCACTTTGCCACTGGATTCAAGATAGCCTGGCTGATGAGGGTTTTGAACCCGAAACCGGTCCCAGGATGCTTGTTTCCGGTCCAGGGAAGACATGGCTTGGCAGTTCGGGCTGGACTGTTCCCATGAGGCACAGGGTCAGACTGATTTGCATATGGCCATGTCTGAACTGGGGTGGTGGAGTGAGCTAAAGAATGATGATGGATTAAACCCAGATCAGTTGACTGGGGGTGAGTGTTTGATTTGCTCTAGCGCTCCGTCCATCATCCCCTTTGGTATCGCTTTGTTCGCCCTAAGTTGGCAGGGTATGCCCAGACGTGGGTCCCTTGCTCACTTTGCCACTGGATTCAAGATAGCCTGGCTGATGAGGGTTTTGAACCCGAAACCGGTCCCAGGATGCTTGTTTCCGGTCCAGGGAAGACATGGCTTGGCAGTTCGGGCTGGACTGTTCCCATGAGGCACAGGGTCAGACTGATTTGCATATGGCCATGTCTGAACTGGGGTGGTGGAGTGAGCTAAAGAATGATGATGGATTAAACCCAGATCAGTTGACTGGGGGTGAGTGTTTGATTTGCTCTAGCGCTCCGTCCATCATCCCCTTTGGTATCGCTTTGTTCGCCCTAAGTTGGCAGGGTATGCCCAGACGTGGGTCCCTTGCTCACTTTGCCACTGGATTCAAGATAGCCTGGCTGATGAGGGTTTTGAACCCGAAACCGGTCCCAGGATGCTTGTTTCCGGTCCAGGGAAGACATGGCTTGGCAGTTCGGGCTGGACTGTTCCCATGAGGCACAGGGTCAGACTGATTTGCATATGGCCATGTCTGAACTGGGGTGGTGGAGTGAGCTAAAGAATGATGATGGATTAAACCCAGATCAGTTGACTGGGGGTGAGTGTTTGATTTGCTCTAGCGCTCCGTCCATCATCCCCTTTGGTATCGCTTTGTTCGCCCTAAGTTGGCAGGGTATGCCCAGACGTGGGTCCCTTGCTCACTTTGCCACTGGATTCAAGATAGCCTGGCTGATGAGGGTTTTGAACCCGAAACCGGTCCCAGGATGCTTGTTTCCGGTCCAGGGAAGACATGGCTTGGCAGTTCGGGCTGGACTGTTCCCATGAGGCACAGGGTCAGACTGATTTGCATATGGCCATGTCTGAACTGGGGTGGTGGAGTGAGCTAAAGAATGATGATGGATTAAACCCAGATCAGTTGACTGGGGGTGAGTGTTTGATTTGCTCTAGCGCTCCGTCCATCATCCCCTTTGGTATCGCTTTGTTCGCCCTAAGTTGGCAGGGTATGCCCAGACGTGGGTCCCTTGCTCACTTTGCCACTGGATTCAAGATAGCCTGGCTGATGAGGGTTTTGAACCCGAAACCGGTCCCAGGATGCTTGTTTCCGGTCCAGGGAAGACATGGCTTGGCAGTTCAGGCTGGACTGTTCCCATGAGGCACAGGGTCAGACTGATTTGCATATGGCCATGTCTGAACTGGGGTGGTGGAGTGAGCTAAAGAATGATGATGGATTAAACCCAGATCAGTTGACTGGGGGTGAGTGTTTGATTTGCTCTAGCGCTCCGTCCATCATCCCCTTTGGTATCGCTTTGTTCGCCCTAAGTTGGCAGGGTATGCCCAGACGTGGGTCCCTTGCTCACTTTGCCACTGGATTCAAGATAGCCTGGCTGATGAGGGTTTTGAACCCGAAACCGGTCCCAGGATGCTTGTTTCCGGTCCAGGGAAGACATGGCTTGGCAGTTCGGGCTGGACTGTTCCCATGAGGCACAGGGTCAGACTGATTTGCATATGGCCATGTCTGAACTGGGGTGGTGGAGTGAGCTAAAGAATGATGATGGATTAAACCCAGATCAGTTGACTGGGGGTGAGTGTTTGATTTGCTCTAGCGCTCCGTCCATCATCCCCTTTGGTATCGCTTTGTTCGCCCTAAGTTGGCAGGGTATGCCCAGACGTGGGTCCCTTGCTCACTTTGCCACTGGATTCAAGATAGCCTGGCTGATGAGGGTTTTGAACCCGAAACCGGTCCCAGGATGCTTGTTTCCGGTCCAGGGAAGACATGGCTTGGCAGTTCGGGCTGGACTGTTCCCATGAGGCACAGGGTCAGACTGATTTGCATATGGCCATGTCTGAACTGGGGTGGTGGAGTGAGCTAAAGAATGATGATGGATTAAACCCAGATCAGTTGACTGGGGGTGAGTGTTTGATTTGCTCTAGCGCTCCGTCCATCATCCCCTTTGGTATCGCTTTGTTCGCCCTAAGTTGGCAGGGTATGCCCAGACGTGGGTCCCTTGCTCACTTTGCCACTGGATTCAAGATAGCCTGGCTGATGAGGGTTTTGAACCCGAAACCGGTCCCAGGATGCTTGTTTCCGGTCCAGGGAAGACATGGCTTGGCAGTTCGGGCTGGACTGTTCCCATGAGGCACAGGGTCAGACTGATTTGCATATGGCCATGTCTGAACTGGGGTGGTGGAGTGAGCTAAAGAATGATGATGGATTAAACCCAGATCAGTTGACTGGGGGTGAGTGTTTGATTTGCTCTAGCGCTCCGTCCATCATCCCCTTTGGTATCGCTTTGTTCGCCCTAAGTTGGCAGGGTATGCCCAGACGTGGGTCCCTTGCTCACTTTGCCACTGGATTCAAGATAGCCTGGCTGATGAGGGTTTTGAACCCGAAACCGGTCCCAGGATGCTTGTTTCCGGTCCAGGGAAGACATGGCTTGGCAGTTCGGGCTGGACTGTTCCCATGAGGCACAGGGTCAGACTGATTTGCATATGGCCATGTCTGAACTGGGGTGGTGGAGTGAGCTAAAGAATGATGATGGATTAAACCCAGATCAGTTGACTGGGGGTGAGTGTTTGATTTGCTCTAGCGCTCCGTCCATCATCCCCTTTGGTATCGCTTTGTTCGCCCTAAGTTGGCAGGGTATGCCCAGACGTGGGTCCCTTGCTCACTTTGCCACTGGATTCAAGATAGCCTGGCTGATGAGGGTTTTGAACCCGAAACCGGTCCCAGGATGCTTGTTTCCGGTCCAGGGAAGACATGGCTTGGCAGTTCGGGCTGGACTGTTCCCATGAGGCACAGGGTCAGACTGATTTGCATATGGCCATGTCTGAACTGGGGTGGTGGAGTGAGCTAAAGAATGATGATGGATTAAACCCAGATCAGTTGACTGGGGGTGAGTGTTTGATTTGCTCTAACGCTCCGTCCATCATCCCCTTTGGTATCGCTTTGTTCGCCCTAAGTTGGCAGGGTATGCCCAGACGTGGGTCCCTTGCTCACTTTGCCACTGGATTCAAGATAGCCTGGCTGATGAGGGTTTTGAACCCGAAACCGGTCCCAGGATGCTTGTTTCCGGTCCAGGGAAGACATGGCTTGGCAGTTCGGGCTGGACTGTTCCCATGAGGCACAGGGTCAGACTGATTTGCATATGGCCATGTCTGAACTGGGGTGGTGGAGTGAGCTAAAGAATGATGATGGATTAAACCCAGATCAGTTGACTGGGGGTGAGTGTTTGATTTGCTCTAACGCTCCGTCCATCATCCCCTTTGGTATCGCTTTGTTCGCCCTAAGTTGGCAGGGTATGCCCAGACGTGGGTCCCTTGCTCACTTTGCCACTGGATTCAAGATAGCCTGGCTGATGAGGGTTTTGAACCCGAAACCGGTCCCAGGATGCTTGTTTCCGGTCCAGGGAAGACATGGCTTGGCAGTTCGGGCTGGACTGTTCCCATGAGGCACAGGGTCAGACTGATTTGCATATGGCCATGTCTGAACTGGGGTGGTGGAGTGAGCTAAAGAATGATGATGGATTAAACCCAGATCAGTTGACTGGGGGTGAGTGTTTGATTTGCTCTAGCGCTCCGTCCATCATCCCCTTTGGTATCGCTTTGTTCGCCCTAAGTTGGCAGGGTATGCCCAGACGTGGGTCCCTTGCTCACTTTGCCACTGGATTCAAGATAGCCTGGCTGATGAGGGTTTTGAACCCGAAACCGGTCCCAGGATGCTTGTTTCCGGTCCAGGGAAGACATGGCTTGGCAGTTCGGGCTGGACTGTTCCCATGAGGCACAGGGTCAGACTGATTTGCATATGGCCATGTCTGAACTGGGGTGGTGGAGTGAGCTAAAGAATGATGATGGATTAAACCCAGATCAGTTGACTGGGGGTGAGTGTTTGATTTGCTCTAACGCTCCGTCCATCATCCCCTTTGGTATCGCTTTGTTCGCCCTAAGTTGGCAGGGTATGCCCAGACGTGGGTCCCTTGCTCACTTTGCCACTGGATTCAAGATAGCCTGGCTGATGAGGGTTTTGAACCCGAAACCGGTCCCAGGATGCTTGTTTCCGGTCCAGGGAAGACATGGCTTGGCAGTTCGGGCTGGACTGTTCCCATGAGGCACAGGGTCAGACTGATTTGCATATGGCCATGTCTGAACTGGGGTGGTGGAGTGAGCTAAAGAATGATGATGGATTAAACCCAGATCAGTTGACTGGGGGTGAGTGTTTGATTTGCTCTAACGCTCCGTCCATCATCCCCTTTGGTATCGCTTTGTTCGCCCTAAGTTGGCAGGGTATGCCCAGACGTGGGTCCCTTGCTCACTTTGCCACTGGATTCAAGATAGCCTGGCTGATGAGGGTTTTGAACCCGAAACCGGTCCCAGGATGCTTGTTTCCGGTCCAGGGAAGACATGGCTTGGCAGTTCGGGCTGGACTGTTCCCATGAGGCACAGGGTCAGACTGATTTGCATATGGCCATGTCTGAACTGGGGTGGTGGAGTGAGCTAAAGAATGATGATGGATTAAACCCAGATCAGTTGACTGGGGGTGAGTGTTTGATTTGCTCTAACGCTCCGTCCATCATCCCCTTTGGTATCGCTTTGTTCGCCCTAAGTTGGCAGGGTATGCCCAGACGTGGGTCCCTTGCTCACTTTGCCACTGGATTCAAGATAGCCTGGCTGATGAGGGTTTTGAACCCGAAACCGGTCCCAGGATGCTTGTTTCCGGTCCAGGGAAGACATGGCTTGGCAGTTCGGGCTGGACTGTTCCCATGAGGCACAGGGTCAGACTGATTTGCATATGGCCATGTCTGAACTGGGGTGGTGGAGTGAGCTAAAGAATGATGATGGATTAAACCCAGATCAGTTGACTGGGGGTGAGTGTTTGATTTGCTCTAACGCTCCGTCCATCATCCCCTTTGGTATCGCTTTGTTCGCCCTAAGTTGGCAGGGTATGCCCAGACGTGGGTCCCTTGCTCACTTTGCCACTGGATTCAAGATAGCCTGGCTGATGAGGGTTTTGAACCCGAAACCGGTCCCAGGATGCTTGTTTCCGGTCCAGGGAAGACATGGCTTGGCAGTTCGGGCTGGACTGTTCCCATGAGGCACAGGGTCAGACTGATTTGCATATGGCCATGTCTGAACTGGGGTGGTGGAGTGAGCTAAAGAATGATGATGGATTAAACCCAGATCAGTTGACTGGGGGTGAGTGTTTGATTTGCTCTAACGCTCCGTCCATCATCCCCTTTGGTATCGCTTTGTTCGCCCTAAGTTGGCAGGGTATGCCCAGACGTGGGTCCCTTGCTCACTTTGCCACTGGATTCAAGATAGCCTGGCTGATGAGGGTTTTGAACCCGAAACCGGTCCCAGGATGCTTGTTTCCGGTCCAGGGAAGACATGGCTTGGCAGTTCGGGCTGGACTGTTCCCATGAGGCACAGGGTCAGACTGATTTGCATATGGCCATGTCTGAACTGGGGTGGTGGAGTGAGCTAAAGAATGATGATGGATTAAACCCAGATCAGTTGACTGGGGGTGAGTGTTTGATTTGCTCTAACGCTCCGTCCATCATCCCCTTTGGTATCGCTTTGTTCGCCCTAAGTTGGCAGGGTATGCCCAGACGTGGGTCCCTTGCTCACTTTGCCACTGGATTCAAGATAGCCTGGCTGATGAGGGTTTTGAACCCGAAACCGGTCCCAGGATGCTTGTTTCCGGTCCAGGGAAGACATGGCTTGGCAGTTCGGGCTGGACTGTTCCCATGAGGCACAGGGTCAGACTGATTTGCATATGGCCATGTCTGAACTGGGGTGGTGGAGTGAGCTAAAGAATGATGATGGATTAAACCCAGATCAGTTGACTGGGGGTGAGTGTTTGATTTGCTCTAACGCTCCGTCCATCATCCCCTTTGGTATCGCTTTGTTCGCCCTAAGTTGGCAGGGTATGCCCAGACGTGGGTCCCTTGCTCACTTTGCCACTGGATTCAAGATAGCCTGGCTGATGAGGGTTTTGAACCCGAAACCGGTCCCAGGATGCTTGTTTCCGGTCCAGGGAAGACATGGCTTGGCAGTTCGGGCTGGACTGTTCCCATGAGGCACAGGGTCAGACTGATTTGCATATGGCCATGTCTGAACTGGGGTGGTGGAGTGAGCTAAAGAATGATGATGGATTAAACCCAGATCAGTTGACTGGGGGTGAGTGTTTGATTTGCTCTAACGCTCCGTCCATCATCCCCTTTGGTATCGCTTTGTTCGCCCTAAGTTGGCAGGGTATGCCCAGACGTGGGTCCCTTGCTCACTTTGCCACTGGATTCAAGATAGCCTGGCTGATGAGGGTTTTGAACCCGAAACCGGTCCCAGGATGCTTGTTTCCGGTCCAGGGAAGACATGGCTTGGCAGTTCGGGCTGGACTGTTCCCATGAGGCACAGGGTCAGACTGATTTGCATATGGCCATGTCTGAACTGGGGTGGTGGAGTGAGCTAAAGAATGATGATGGATTAAACCCAGATCAGTTGACTGGGGGTGAGTGTTTGATTTGCTCTAACGCTCCGTCCATCATCCCCTTTGGTATCGCTTGTTCGCCCTAAGTTGGCAGGGTATGCCCAGACGTGGGTCCCTTGCTCACTTTGCCACTGGATTCAAGATAGCCTGGCTGATGAGGGTTTTGAACCCGAAACCGGTCCCAGGATGCTTGTTTCCGGTCCAGGGAAGACATGGCTTGGCAGTTCGGGCTGGACTGTTCCCATGAGGCACAGGGTCAGACTGATTTGCATATGGCCATGTCTGAACTGGGGTGGTGGAGTGAGCTAAAGAATGATGATGGATTAAACCCAGATCAGTTGACTGGGGGTGAGTGTTTGATTTGCTCTAACGCTCCGTCCATCATCCCCTTTGGTATCGCTTTGTTCGCCCTAAGTTGGCAGGGTATGCCCAGACGTGGGTCCCTTGCTCACTTTGCCACTGGATTCAAGATAGCCTGGCTGATGAGGGTTTTGAACCCGAAACCGGTCCCAGGATGCTTGTTTCCGGTCCAGGGAAGACATGGCTTGGCAGTTCGGGCTGGACTGTTCCCATGAGGCACAGGGTCAGACTGATTTGCATATGGCCATGTCTGAACTGGGGTGGTGGAGTGAGCTAAAGAATGATGATGGATTAAACCCAGATCAGTTGACTGGGGGTGAGTGTTTGATTTGCTCTAGACGCTCCGTCCATCATCCCCTTTGGTATCGCTTTGTTCGCCCTAAGTTGGCAGGGTATGCCCAGACGTGGGTCCCTTGCTCACTTTGCCACTGGATTCAAGATAGCCTGGCTGATGAGGGTTTTGAACCCGAAACCGGTCCCAGGATGCTTGTTTCCGGTCCAGGGAAGACATGGCTTGGCAGTTCGGGCTGGACTGTTCCCATGAGGCACAGGGTCAGACTGATTTGCATATGGCCATGTCTGAACTGGGGTGGTGGAGTGAGCTAAAGAATGATGATGGATTAAACCCAGATCAGTTGACTGGGGGTGAGTGTTTGATTTGCTCTAACGCTCCGTCCATCATCCCCTTTGGTATCGCTTTGTTCGCCCTAAGTTGGCAGGGTATGCCCAGACGTGGGTCCCTTGCTCACTTTGCCACTGGATTCAAGATAGCCTGGCTGATGAGGGTTTTGAACCCGAAACCGGTCCCAGGATGCTTGTTTCCGGTCCAGGGAAGACATGGCTTGGCAGTTCGGGCTGGACTGTTCCCATGAGGCACAGGGTCAGACTGATTTGCATATGGCCATGTCTGAACTGGGGTGGTGGAGTGAGCTAAAGAATGATGATGGATTAAACCCAGATCAGTTGACTGGGGGTGAGTGTTTGATTTGCTCTAGCGCTCCGTCCATCATCCCCTTTGGTATCGCTTTGTTCGCCCTAAGTTGGCAGGGTATGCCCAGACGTGGGTCCCTTGCTCACTTTGCCACTGGATTCAAGATAGCCTGGCTGATGAGGGTTTTGAACCCGAAACCGGTCCCAGGATGCTTGTTTCCGGTCCAGGGAAGACATGGCTTGGCAGTTCGGGCTGGACTGTTCCCATGAGGCACAGGGTCAGACTGATTTGCATATGGCCATGTCTGAACTGGGGTGGTGGAGTGAGCTAAAGAATGATGATGGATTAAACCCAGATCAGTTGACTGGGGGTGAGTGTTTGATTTGCTCTAACGCTCCGTCCATCATCCCCTTTGGTATCGCTTTGTTCGCCCTAAGTTGGCAGGGTATGCCCAGACGTGGGTCCCTTGCTCACTTTGCCACTGGATTCAAGATAGCCTGGCTGATGAGGGTTTTGAACCCGAAACCGGTCCCAGGATGCTTGTTTCCGGTCCAGGGAAGACATGGCTTGGCAGTTCGGGCTGGACTGTTCCCATGAGGCACAGGGTCAGACTGATTTGCATATGGCCATGTCTGAACTGGGGTGGTGGAGTGAGCTAAAGAATGATGATGGATTAAACCCAGATCAGTTGACTGGGGGTGAGTGTTTGATTTGCTCTAGCGCTCCGTCCATCATCCCCTTTGGTATCGCTTTGTTCGCCCTAAGTTGGCAGGGTATGCCCAGACGTGGGTCCCTTGCTCACTTTGCCACTGGATTCAAGATAGCCTGGCTGATGAGGGTTTTGAACCCGAAACCGGTCCCAGGATGCTTGTTTCCGGTCCAGGGAAGACATGGCTTGGCAGTTCGGGCTGGACTGTTCCCATGAGGCACAGGGTCAGACTGATTTGCATATGGCCATGTCTGAACTGGGGTGGTGGAGTGAGCTAAAGAATGATGATGGATTAAACCCAGATCAGTTGACTGGGGGTGAGTGTTTGATTTGCTCTAGACGCTCCGTCCATCATCCCCTTTGGTATCGCTTTGTTCGCCCTAAGTTGGCAGGGTATGCCCAGACGTGGGTCCCTTGCTCACTTTGCCACTGGATTCAAGATAGCCTGGCTGATGAGGGTTTTGAACCCGAAACCGGTCCCAGGATGCTTGTTTCCGGTCCAGGGAAGACATGGCTTGGCAGTTCGGGCTGGACTGTTCCCATGAGGCACAGGGTCAGACTGATTTGCATATGGCCATGTCTGAACTGGGGTGGTGGAGTGAGCTAAAGAATGATGATGGATTAAACCCAGATCAGTTGACTGGGGGTGAGTGTTTGATTTGCTCTAACGCTCCGTCCATCATCCCCTTTGGTATCGCTTTGTTCGCCCTAAGTTGGCAGGGTATGCCCAGACGTGGGTCCCTTGCTCACTTTGCCACTGGATTCAAGATAGCCTGGCTGATGAGGGTTTTGAACCCGAAACCGGTCCCAGGATGCTTGTTTCCGGTCCAGGGAAGACATGGCTTGGCAGTTCGGGCTGGACTGTTCCCATGAGGCACAGGGTCAGACTGATTTGCATATGGCCATGTCTGAACTGGGGTGGTGGAGTGAGCTAAAGAATGATGATGGATTAAACCCAGATCAGTTGACTGGGGGTGAGTGTTTGATTTGCTCTAGCGCTCCGTCCATCATCCCCTTTGGTATCGCTTTGTTCGCCCTAAGTTGGCAGGGTATGCCCAGACGTGGGTCCCTTGCTCACTTTGCCACTGGATTCAAGATAGCCTGGCTGATGAGGGTTTTGAACCCGAAACCGGTCCCAGGATGCTTGTTTCCGGTCCAGGGAAGACATGGCTTGGCAGTTCGGGCTGGACTGTTCCCATGAGGCACAGGGTCAGACTGATTTGCATATGGCCATGTCTGAACTGGGGTGGTGGAGTGAGCTAAAGAATGATGATGGATTAAACCCAGATCAGTTGACTGGGGGTGAGTGTTTGATTTGCTCTAACGCTCCGTCCATCATCCCCTTTGGTATCGCTTTGTTCGCCCTAAGTTGGCAGGGTATGCCCAGACGTGGGTCCCTTGCTCACTTTGCCACTGGATTCAAGATAGCCTGGCTGATGAGGGTTTTGAACCCGAAACCGGTCCCAGGATGCTTGTTTCCGGTCCAGGGAAGACATGGCTTGGCAGTTCGGGCTGGACTGTTCCCATGAGGCACAGGGTCAGACTGATTTGCATATGGCCATGTCTGAACTGGGGTGGTGGAGTGAGCTAAAGAATGATGATGGATTAAACCCAGATCAGTTGACTGGGGGTGAGTGTTTGATTTGCTCTAACGCTCCGTCCATCATCCCCTTTGGTATCGCTTTGTTCGCCCTAAGTTGGCAGGGTATGCCCAGACGTGGGTCCCTTGCTCACTTTGCCACTGGATTCAAGATAGCCTGGCTGATGAGGGTTTTGAACCCGAAACCGGTCCCAGGATGCTTGTTTCCGGTCCAGGGAAGACATGGCTTGGCAGTTCGGGCTGGACTGTTCCCATGAGGCACAGGGTCAGACTGATTTGCATATGGCCATGTCTGAACTGGGGTGGTGGAGTGAGCTAAAGAATGATGATGGATTAAACCCAGATCAGTTGACTGGGGGTGAGTGTTTGATTTGCTCTAGCGCTCCGTCCATCATCCCCTTTGGTATCGCTTTGTTCGCCCTAAGTTGGCAGGGTATGCCCAGACGTGGGTCCCTTGCTCACTTTGCCACTGGATTCAAGATAGCCTGGCTGATGAGGGTTTTGAACCCGAAACCGGTCCCAGGATGCTTGTTTCCGGTCCAGGGAAGACATGGCTTGGCAGTTCGGGCTGGACTGTTCCCATGAGGCACAGGGTCAGACTGATTTGCATATGGCCATGTCTGAACTGGGGTGGTGGAGTGAGCTAAAGAATGATGATGGATTAAACCCAGATCAGTTGACTGGGGGTGAGTGTTTGATTTGCTCTAACGCTCCGTCCATCATCCCCTTTGGTATCGCTTTGTTCGCCCTAAGTTGGCAGGGTATGCCCAGACGTGGGTCCCTTGCTCACTTTGCCACTGGATTCAAGATAGCCTGGCTGATGAGGGTTTTGAACCCGAAACCGGTCCCAGGATGCTTGTTTCCGGTCCAGGGAAGACATGGCTTGGCAGTTCGGGCTGGACTGTTCCCATGAGGCACAGGGTCAGACTGATTTGCATATGGCCATGTCTGAACTGGGGTGGTGGAGTGAGCTAAAGAATGATGATGGATTAAACCCAGATCAGTTGACTGGGGGTGAGTGTTTGATTTGCTCTAACGCTCCGTCCATCATCCCCTTTGGTATCGCTTTGTTCGCCCTAAGTTGGCAGGGTATGCCCAGACGTGGGTCCCTTGCTCACTTTGCCACTGGATTCAAGATAGCCTGGCTGATGAGGGTTTTGAACCCGAAACCGGTCCCAGGATGCTTGTTTCCGGTCCAGGGAAGACATGGCTTGGCAGTTCGGGCTGGACTGTTCCCATGAGGCACAGGGTCAGACTGATTTGCATATGGCCATGTCTGAACTGGGGTGGTGGAGTGAGCTAAAGAATGATGATGGATTAAACCCAGATCAGTTGACTGGGGGTGAGTGTTTGATTTGCTCTAACGCTCCGTCCATCATCCCCTTTGGTATCGCTTTGTTCGCCCTAAGTTGGCAGGGTATGCCCAGACGTGGGTCCCTTGCTCACTTTGCCACTGGATTCAAGATAGCCTGGCTGATGAGGGTTTTGAACCCGAAACCGGTCCCAGGATGCTTGTTTCCGGTCCAGGGAAGACATGGCTTGGCAGTTCGGGCTGGACTGTTCCCATGAGGCACAGGGTCAGACTGATTTGCATATGGCCATGTCTGAACTGGGGTGGTGGAGTGAGCTAAAGAATGATGATGGATTAAACCCAGATCAGTTGACTGGGGGTGAGTGTTTGATTTGCTCTAACGCTCCGTCCATCATCCCCTTTGGTATCGCTTTGTTCGCCCTAAGTTGGCAGGGTATGCCCAGACGTGGGTCCCTTGCTCACTTTGCCACTGGATTCAAGATAGCCTGGCTGATGAGGGTTTTGAACCCGAAACCGGTCCCAGGATGCTTGTTTCCGGTCCAGGGAAGACATGGCTTGGCAGTTCGGGCTGGACTGTTCCCATGAGGCACAGGGTCAGACTGATTTGCATATGGCCATGTCTGAACTGGGGTGGTGGAGTGAGCTAAAGAATGATGATGGATTAAACCCAGATCAGTTGACTGGGGGTGAGTGTTTGATTTGCTCTAACGCTCCGTCCATCATCCCCTTTGGTATCGCTTTGTTCGCCCTAAGTTGGCAGGGTATGCCCAGACGTGGGTCCCTTGCTCACTTTGCCACTGGATTCAAGATAGCCTGGCTGATGAGGGTTTTGAACCCGAAACCGGTCCCAGGATGCTTGTTTCCGGTCCAGGGAAGACATGGCTTGGCAGTTCGGGCTGGACTGTTCCCATGAGGCACAGGGTCAGACTGATTTGCATATGGCCATGTCTGAACTGGGGTGGTGGAGTGAGCTAAAGAATGATGATGGATTAAACCCAGATCAGTTGACTGGGGGTGAGTGTTTGATTTGCTCTAACGCTCCGTCCATCATCCCCTTTGGTATCGCTTTGTTCGCCCTAAGTTGGCAGGGTATGCCCAGACGTGGGTCCCTTGCTCACTTTGCCACTGGATTCAAGATAGCCTGGCTGATGAGGGTTTTGAACCCGAAACCGGTCCCAGGATGCTTGTTTCCGGTCCAGGGAAGACATGGCTTGGCAGTTCGGGCTGGACTGTTCCCATGAGGCACAGGGTCAGACTGATTTGCATATGGCCATGTCTGAACTGGGGTGGTGGAGTGAGCTAAAGAATGATGATGGATTAAACCCAGATCAGTTGACTGGGGGTGAGTGTTTGATTTGCTCTAACGCTCCGTCCATCATCCCCTTTGGTATCGCTTTGTTCGCCCTAAGTTGGCAGGGTATGCCCAGACGTGGGTCCCTTGCTCACTTTGCCACTGGATTCAAGATAGCCTGGCTGATGAGGGTTTTGAACCCGAAACCGGTCCCAGGATGCTTGTTTCCGGTCCAGGGAAGACATGGCTTGGCAGTTCGGGCTGGACTGTTCCCATGAGGCACAGGGTCAGACTGATTTGCATATGGCCATGTCTGAACTGGGGTGGTGGAGTGAGCTAAAGAATGATGATGGATTAAACCCAGATCAGTTGACTGGGGGTGAGTGTTTGATTTGCTCTAACGCTCCGTCCATCATCCCCTTTGGTATCGCTTTGTTCGCCCTAAGTTGGCAGGGTATGCCCAGACGTGGGTCCCTTGCTCACTTTGCCACTGGATTCAAGATAGCCTGGCTGATGAGGGTTTTGAACCCGAAACCGGTCCCAGGATGCTTGTTTCCGGTCCAGGGAAGACATGGCTTGGCAGTTCGGGCTGGACTGTTCCCATGAGGCACAGGGTCAGACTGATTTGCATATGGCCATGTCTGAACTGGGGTGGTGGAGTGAGCTAAAGAATGATGATGGATTAAACCCAGATCAGTTGACTGGGGGTGAGTGTTTGATTTGCTCTAACGCTCCGTCCATCATCCCCTTTGGTATCGCTTTGTTCGCCCTAAGTTGGCAGGGTATGCCCAGACGTGGGTCCCTTGCTCACTTTGCCACTGGATTCAAGATAGCCTGGCTGATGAGGGTTTTGAACCCGAAACCGGTCCCAGGATGCTTGTTTCCGGTCCAGGGAAGACATGGCTTGGCAGTTCGGGCTGGACTGTTCCCATGAGGCACAGGGTCAGACTGATTTGCATATGGCCATGTCTGAACTGGGGTGGTGGAGTGAGCTAAAGAATGATGATGGATTAAACCCAGATCAGTTGACTGGGGGTGAGTGTTTGATTTGCTCTAACGCTCCGTCCATCATCCCCTTTGGTATCGCTTTGTTCGCCCTAAGTTGGCAGGGTATGCCCAGACGTGGGTCCCTTGCTCACTTTGCCACTGGATTCAAGATAGCCTGGCTGATGAGGGTTTTGAACCCGAAACCGGTCCCAGGATGCTTGTTTCCGGTCCAGGGAAGACATGGCTTGGCAGTTCGGGCTGGACTGTTCCCATGAGGCACAGGGTCAGACTGATTTGCATATGGCCATGTCTGAACTGGGGTGGTGGAGTGAGCTAAAGAATGATGATGGATTAAACCCAGATCAGTTGACTGGGGGTGAGTGTTTGATTTGCTCTAACGCTCCGTCCATCATCCCCTTTGGTATCGCTTTGTTCGCCCTAAGTTGGCAGGGTATGCCCAGACGTGGGTCCCTTGCTCACTTTGCCACTGGATTCAAGATAGCCTGGCTGATGAGGGTTTTGAACCCGAAACCGGTCCCAGGATGCTTGTTTCCGGTCCAGGGAAGACATGGCTTGGCAGTTCGGGCTGGACTGTTCCCATGAGGCACAGGGTCAGACTGATTTGCATATGGCCATGTCTGAACTGGGGTGGTGGAGTGAGCTAAAGAATGATGATGGATTAAACCCAGATCAGTTGACTGGGGGTGAGTGTTTGATTTGCTCTAACGCTCCATCCATCATCCCCTTTGGTATCGCTTTGTTCGCCCTAAGTTGGCAGGGTATGCCCAGACGTGGGTCCCTTGCTCACTTTGCCACTGGATTCAAGATAGCCTGGCTGATGAGGGTTTTGAACCCGAAACCGGTCCCAGGATGCTTGTTTCCGGTCCAGGGAAGACATGGCTTGGCAGTTCGGGCTGGACTGTTCCCATGAGGCACAGGGTCAGACTGATTTGCATATGGCCATGTCTGAACTGGGGTGGTGGAGTGAGCTAAAGAATGATGATGGATTAAACCCAGATCAGTTGACTGGGGGTGAGTGTTTGATTTGCTCTAACGCTCCGTCCATCATCCCCTTTGGTATCGCTTTGTTCGCCCTAAGTTGGCAGGGTATGCCCAGACGTGGGTCCCTTGCTCACTTTGCCACTGGATTCAAGATAGCCTGGCTGATGAGGGTTTTGAACCCGAAACCGGTCCCAGGATGCTTGTTTCCGGTCCAGGGAAGACATGGCTTGGCAGTTCGGGCTGGACTGTTCCCATGAGGCACAGGGTCAGACTGATTTGCATATGGCCATGTCTGAACTGGGGTGGTGGAGTGAGCTAAAGAATGATGATGGATTAAACCCAGATCAGTTGACTGGGGGTGAGTGTTTGATTTGCTCTAGCGCTCCGTCCATCATCCCCTTTGGTATCGCTTTGTTCGCCCTAAGTTGGCAGGGTATGCCCAGACGTGGGTCCCTTGCTCACTTTGCCACTGGATTCAAGATAGCCTGGCTGATGAGGGTTTTGAACCCGAAACCGGTCCCAGGATGCTTGTTTCCGGTCCAGGGAAGACATGGCTTGGCAGTTCGGGCTGGACTGTTCCCATGAGGCACAGGGTCAGACTGATTTGCATATGGCCATGTCTGAACTGGGGTGGTGGAGTGAGCTAAAGAATGATGATGGATTAAACCCAGATCAGTTGACTGGGGGTGAGTGTTTGATTTGCTCTAGCGCTCCGTCCATCATCCCCTTTGGTATCGCTTTGTTCGCCCTAAGTTGGCAGGGTATGCCCAGACGTGGGTCCCTTGCTCACTTTGCCACTGGATTCAAGATAGCCTGGCTGATGAGGGTTTTGAACCCGAAACCGGTCCCAGGATGCTTGTTTCCGGTCCAGGGAAGACATGGCTTGGCAGTTCGGGCTGGACTGTTCCCATGAGGCACAGGGTCAGACTGATTTGCATATGGCCATGTCTGAACTGGGGTGGTGGAGTGAGCTAAAGAATGATGATGGATTAAACCCAGATCAGTTGACTGGGGGTGAGTGTTTGATTTGCTCTAACGCTCCGTCCATCATCCCCTTTGGTATCGCTTGTTCGCCCTAAGTTGGCAGGGTATGCCCAGACGTGGGTCCCTTGCTCACTTTGCCACTGGATTCAAGATAGCCTGGCTGATGAGGGTTTTGAACCCGAAACCGGTCCCAGGATGCTTGTTTCCGGTCCAGGGAAGACATGGCTTGGCAGTTCGGGCTGGACTGTTCCCATGAGGCACAGGGTCAGACTGATTTGCATATGGCCATGTCTGAACTGGGGTGGTGGAGTGAGCTAAAGAATGATGATGGATTAAACCCAGATCAGTTGACTGGGGGTGAGTGTTTGATTTGCTCTAACGCTCCGTCCATCATCCCCTTTGGTATCGCTTTGTTCGCCCTAAGTTGGCAGGGTATGCCCAGACGTGGGTCCCTTGCTCACTTTGCCACTGGATTCAAGATAGCCTGGCTGATGAGGGTTTTGAACCCGAAACCGGTCCCAGGATGCTTGTTTCCGGTCCAGGGAAGACATGGCTTGGCAGTTCGGGCTGGACTGTTCCCATGAGGCACAGGGTCAGACTGATTTGCATATGGCCATGTCTGAACTGGGGTGGTGGAGTGAGCTAAAGAATGATGATGGATTAAACCCAGATCAGTTGACTGGGGGTGAGTGTTTGATTTGCTCTAACGCTCCGTCCATCATCCCCTTTGGTATCGCTTTGTTCGCCCTAAGTTGGCAGGGTATGCCCAGACGTGGGTCCCTTGCTCACTTTGCCACTGGATTCAAGATAGCCTGGCTGATGAGGGTTTTGAACCCGAAACCGGTCCCAGGATGCTTGTTTCCGGTCCAGGGAAGACATGGCTTGGCAGTTCGGGCTGGACTGTTCCCATGAGGCACAGGGTCAGACTGATTTGCATATGGCCATGTCTGAACTGGGGTGGTGGAGTGAGCTAAAGAATGATGATGGATTAAACCCAGATCAGTTGACTGGGGGTGAGTGTTTGATTTGCTCTAACGCTCCGTCCATCATCCCCTTTGGTATCGCTTTGTTCGCCCTAAGTTGGCAGGGTATGCCCAGACGTGGGTCCCTTGCTCACTTTGCCACTGGATTCAAGATAGCCTGGCTGATGAGGGTTTTGAACCCGAAACCGGTCCCAGGATGCTTGTTTCCGGTCCAGGGAAGACATGGCTTGGCAGTTCGGGCTGGACTGTTCCCATGAGGCACAGGGTCAGACTGATTTGCATATGGCCATGTCTGAACTGGGGTGGTGGAGTGAGCTAAAGAATGATGATGGATTAAACCCAGATCAGTTGACTGGGGGTGAGTGTTTGATTTGCTCTAACGCTCCGTCCATCATCCCCTTTGGTATCGCTTTGTTCGCCCTAAGTTGGCAGGGTATGCCCAGACGTGGGTCCCTTGCTCACTTTGCCACTGGATTCAAGATAGCCTGGCTGATGAGGGTTTTGAACCCGAAACCGGTCCCAGGATGCTTGTTTCCGGTCCAGGGAAGACATGGCTTGGCAGTTCGGGCTGGACTGTTCCCATGAGGCACAGGGTCAGACTGATTTGCATATGGCCATGTCTGAACTGGGGTGGTGGAGTGAGCTAAAGAATGATGATGGATTAAACCCAGATCAGTTGACTGGGGGTGAGTGTTTGATTTGCTCTAACGCTCCGTCCATCATCCCCTTTGGTATCGCTTTGTTCGCCCTAAGTTGGCAGGGTATGCCCAGACGTGGGTCCCTTGCTCACTTTGCCACTGGATTCAAGATAGCCTGGCTGATGAGGGTTTTGAACCCGAAACCGGTCCCAGGATGCTTGTTTCCGGTCCAGGGAAGACATGGCTTGGCAGTTCGGGCTGGACTGTTCCCATGAGGCACAGGGTCAGACTGATTTGCATATGGCCATGTCTGAACTGGGGTGGTGGAGTGAGCTAAAGAATGATGATGGATTAAACCCAGATCAGTTGACTGGGGGTGAGTGTTTGATTTGCTCTAACGCTCCGTCCATCATCCCCTTTGGTATCGCTTTGTTCGCCCTAAGTTGGCAGGGTATGCCCAGACGTGGGTCCCTTGCTCACTTTGCCACTGGATTCAAGATAGCCTGGCTGATGAGGGTTTTGAACCCGAAACCGGTCCCAGGATGCTTGTTTCCGGTCCAGGGAAGACATGGCTTGGCAGTTCGGGCTGGACTGTTCCCATGAGGCACAGGGTCAGACTGATTTGCATATGGCCATGTCTGAACTGGGGTGGTGGAGTGAGCTAAAGAATGATGATGGATTAAACCCAGATCAGTTGACTGGGGGTGAGTGTTTGATTTGCTCTAACGCTCCGTCCATCATCCCCTTTGGTATCGCTTTGTTCGCCCTAAGTTGGCAGGGTATGCCCAGACGTGGGTCCCTTGCTCACTTTGCCACTGGATTCAAGATAGCCTGGCTGATGAGGGTTTTGAACCCGAAACCGGTCCCAGGATGCTTGTTTCCGGTCCAGGGAAGACATGGCTTGGCAGTTCGGGCTGGACTGTTCCCATGAGGCACAGGGTCAGACTGATTTGCATATGGCCATGTCTGAACTGGGGTGGTGGAGTGAGCTAAAGAATGATGATGGATTAAACCCAGATCAGTTGACTGGGGGTGAGTGTTTGATTTGCTCTAACGCTCCGTCCATCATCCCCTTTGGTATCGCTTTGTTCGCCCTAAGTTGGCAGGGTATGCCCAGACGTGGGTCCCTTGCTCACTTTGCCACTGGATTCAAGATAGCCTGGCTGATGAGGGTTTTGAACCCGAAACCGGTCCCAGGATGCTTGTTTCCGGTCCAGGGAAGACATGGCTTGGCAGTTCGGGCTGGACTGTTCCCATGAGGCACAGGGTCAGACTGATTTGCATATGGCCATGTCTGAACTGGGGTGGTGGAGTGAGCTAAAGAATGATGATGGATTAAACCCAGATCAGTTGACTGGGGGTGAGTGTTTGATTTGCTCTAACGCTCCGTCCATCATCCCCTTTGGTATCGCTTTGTTCGCCCTAAGTTGGCAGGGTATGCCCAGACGTGGGTCCCTTGCTCACTTTGCCACTGGATTCAAGATAGCCTGGCTGATGAGGGTTTTGAACCCGAAACCGGTCCCAGGATGCTTGTTTCCGGTCCAGGGAAGACATGGCTTGGCAGTTCGGGCTGGACTGTTCCCATGAGGCACAGGGTCAGACTGATTTGCATATGGCCATGTCTGAACTGGGGTGGTGGAGTGAGCTAAAGAATGATGATGGATTAAACCCAGATCAGTTGACTGGGGGTGAGTGTTTGATTTGCTCTAACGCTCCGTCCATCATCCCCTTTGGTATCGCTTTGTTCGCCCTAAGTTGGCAGGGTATGCCCAGACGTGGGTCCCTTGCTCACTTTGCCACTGGATTCAAGATAGCCTGGCTGATGAGGGTTTTGAACCCGAAACCGGTCCCAGGATGCTTGTTTCCGGTCCAGGGAAGACATGGCTTGGCAGTTCGGGCTGGACTGTTCCCATGAGGCACAGGGTCAGACTGATTTGCATATGGCCATGTCTGAACTGGGGTGGTGGAGTGAGCTAAAGAATGATGATGGATTAAACCCAGATCAGTTGACTGGGGGTGAGTGTTTGATTTGCTCTAACGCTCCGTCCATCATCCCCTTTGGTATCGCTTTGTTCGCCCTAAGTTGGCAGGGTATGCCCAGACGTGGGTCCCTTGCTCACTTTGCCACTGGATTCAAGATAGCCTGGCTGATGAGGGTTTTGAACCCGAAACCGGTCCCAGGATGCTTGTTTCCGGTCCAGGGAAGACATGGCTTGGCAGTTCGGGCTGGACTGTTCCCATGAGGCACAGGGTCAGACTGATTTGCATATGGCCATGTCTGAACTGGGGTGGTGGAGTGAGCTAAAGAATGATGATGGATTAAACCCAGATCAGTTGACTGGGGGTGAGTGTTTGATTTGCTCTAACGCTCCGTCCATCATCCCCTTTGGTATCGCTTTGTTCGCCCTAAGTTGGCAGGGTATGCCCAGACGTGGGTCCCTTGCTCACTTTGCCACTGGATTCAAGATAGCCTGGCTGATGAGGGTTTTGAACCCGAAACCGGTCCCAGGATGCTTGTTTCCGGTCCAGGGAAGACATGGCTTGGCAGTTCGGGCTGGACTGTTCCCATGAGGCACAGGGTCAGACTGATTTGCATATGGCCATGTCTGAACTGGGGTGGTGGAGTGAGCTAAAGAATGATGATGGATTAAACCCAGATCAGTTGACTGGGGGTGAGTGTTTGATTTGCTCTAACGCTCCGTCCATCATCCCCTTTGGTATCGCTTTGTTCGCCCTAAGTTGGCAGGGTATGCCCAGACGTGGGTCCCTTGCTCACTTTGCCACTGGATTCAAGATAGCCTGGCTGATGAGGGTTTTGAACCCGAAACCGGTCCCAGGATGCTTGTTTCCGGTCCAGGGAAGACATGGCTTGGCAGTTCGGGCTGGACTGTTCCCATGAGGCACAGGGTCAGACTGATTTGCATATGGCCATGTCTGAACTGGGGTGGTGGAGTGAGCTAAAGAATGATGATGGATTAAACCCAGATCAGTTGACTGGGGGTGAGTGTTTGATTTGCTCTAACGCTCCGTCCATCATCCCCTTTGGTATCGCTTTGTTCGCCCTAAGTTGGCAGGGTATGCCCAGACGTGGGTCCCTTGCTCACTTTGCCACTGGATTCAAGATAGCCTGGCTGATGAGGGTTTTGAACCCGAAACCGGTCCCAGGATGCTTGTTTCCGGTCCAGGGAAGACATGGCTTGGCAGTTCGGGCTGGACTGTTCCCATGAGGCACAGGGTCAGACTGATTTGCATATGGCCATGTCTGAACTGGGGTGGTGGAGTGAGCTAAAGAATGATGATGGATTAAACCCAGATCAGTTGACTGGGGGTGAGTGTTTGATTTGCTCTAACGCTCCGTCCATCATCCCCTTTGGTATCGCTTTGTTCGCCCTAAGTTGGCAGGGTATGCCCAGACGTGGGTCCCTTGCTCACTTTGCCACTGGATTCAAGATAGCCTGGCTGATGAGGGTTTTGAACCCGAAACCGGTCCCAGGATGCTTGTTTCCGGTCCAGGGAAGACATGGCTTGGCAGTTCGGGCTGGACTGTTCCCATGAGGCACAGGGTCAGACTGATTTGCATATGGCCATGTCTGAACTGGGGTGGTGGAGTGAGCTAAAGAATGATGATGGATTAAACCCAGATCAGTTGACTGGGGGTGAGTGTTTGATTTGCTCTAACGCTCCGTCCATCATCCCCTTTGGTATCGCTTTGTTCGCCCTAAGTTGGCAGGGTATGCCCAGACGTGGGTCCCTTGCTCACTTTGCCACTGGATTCAAGATAGCCTGGCTGATGAGGGTTTTGAACCCGAAACCGGTCCCAGGATGCTTGTTTCCGGTCCAGGGAAGACATGGCTTGGCAGTTCGGGCTGGACTGTTCCCATGAGGCACAGGGTCAGACTGATTTGCATATGGCCATGTCTGAACTGGGGTGGTGGAGTGAGCTAAAGAATGATGATGGATTAAACCCAGATCAGTTGACTGGGGGTGAGTGTTTGATTTGCTCTAGACGCTCCGTCCATCATCCCCTTTGGTATCGCTTTGTTCGCCCTAAGTTGGCAGGGTATGCCCAGACGTGGGTCCCTTGCTCACTTTGCCACTGGATTCAAGATAGCCTGGCTGATGAGGGTTTTGAACCCGAAACCGGTCCCAGGATGCTTGTTTCCGGTCCAGGGAAGACATGGCTTGGCAGTTCGGGCTGGACTGTTCCCATGAGGCACAGGGTCAGACTGATTTGCATATGGCCATGTCTGAACTGGGGTGGTGGAGTGAGCTAAAGAATGATGATGGATTAAACCCAGATCAGTTGACTGGGGGTGAGTGTTTGATTTGCTCTAACGCTCCGTCCATCATCCCCTTTGGTATCGCTTTGTTCGCCCTAAGTTGGCAGGGTATGCCCAGACGTGGGTCCCTTGCTCACTTTGCCACTGGATTCAAGATAGCCTGGCTGATGAGGGTTTTGAACCCGAAACCGGTCCCAGGATGCTTGTTTCCGGTCCAGGGAAGACATGGCTTGGCAGTTCGGGCTGGACTGTTCCCATGAGGCACAGGGTCAGACTGATTTGCATATGGCCATGTCTGAACTGGGGTGGTGGAGTGAGCTAAAGAATGATGATGGATTAAACCCAGATCAGTTGACTGGGGGTGAGTGTTTGATTTGCTCTAACGCTCCGTCCATCATCCCCTTTGGTATCGCTTTGTTCGCCCTAAGTTGGCAGGGTATGCCCAGACGTGGGTCCCTTGCTCACTTTGCCACTGGATTCAAGATAGCCTGGCTGATGAGGGTTTTGAACCCGAAACCGGTCCCAGGATGCTTGTTTCCGGTCCAGGGAAGACATGGCTTGGCAGTTCGTGCTGGACTGTTCCCATGAGGCACAGGGTCAGACTGATTTGCATATGGCCATGTCTGAACTGGGGTGGTGGAGTGAGCTAAAGAATGATGATGGATTAAACCCAGATCAGTTGACTGGGGGTGAGGGTTTGATTTGCTCTAACGCTCCGTCCATCATCCCATTTGGTATCGCTTTGTTCGCCCTAAGTTGGCAGGGTATGCCCAGACGTGGGTCCCTTGCTCACTTTGCCACTGGATTCAAGATAGCCTGGCTGATGAGGGTTTTGAACCCGAAACCGGTCCCAGGATGCTTGTTTCCGGTCCAGGGAAGACATGGCTTGGCAGTTCGGGCTGGACTGTTCCCATGAGGCACAGGGTCAGACTGATTTGCATATGGCCATGTCTGAACTGGGGTGGTGGAGTGAGCTAAAGAATGATGATGGATTAAACCCAGATCAGTTGACTGGGGGTGAGTGTTTGATTTGCTCTAACGCTCCGTCCATCATCCCCTTTGGTATCGCTTTGTTCGCCCTAAGTTGGCAGGGTATGCCCAGACGTGGGTCCCTTGCTCACTTTGCCACTGGATTCAAGATAGCCTGGCTGATGAGGGTTTTGAACCCGAAACCGGTCCCAGGATGCTTGTTTCCGGTCCAGGGAAGACATGGCTTGGCAGTTCGGGCTGGACTGTTCCCATGAGGCACAGGGTCAGACTGATTTGCATATGGCCATGTCTGAACTGGGGTGGTGGAGTGAGCTAAAGAATGATGATGGATTAAACCCAGATCAGTTGACTGGGGGTGAGTGTTTGATTTGCTCTAGACGCTCCGTCCATCATCCCCTTTGGTATCGCTTTGTTCGCCCTAAGTTGGCAGGGTATGCCCAGACGTGGGTCCCTTGCTCACTTTGCCACTGGATTCAAGATAGCCTGGCTGATGAGGGTTTTGAACCCGAAACCGGTCCCAGGATGCTTGTTTCCGGTCCAGGGAAGACATGGCTTGGCAGTTCGGGCTGGACTGTTCCCATGAGGCACAGGGTCAGACTGATTTGCATATGGCCATGTCTGAACTGGGGTGGTGGAGTGAGCTAAAGAATGATGATGGATTAAACCCAGATCAGTTGACTGGGGGTGAGTGTTTGATTTGCTCTAGCGCTCCGTCCATCATCCCCTTTGGTATCGCTTTGTTCGCCCTAAGTTGGCAGGGTATGCCCAGACGTGGGTCCCTTGCTCACTTTGCCACTGGATTCAAGATAGCCTGGCTGATGAGGGTTTTGAACCCGAAACCGGTCCCAGGATGCTTGTTTCCGGTCCAGGGAAGACATGGCTTGGCAGTTCGGGCTGGACTGTTCCCATGAGGCACAGGGTCAGACTGATTTGCATATGGCCATGTCTGAACTGGGGTGGTGGAGTGAGCTAAAGAATGATGATGGATTAAACCCAGATCAGTTGACTGGGGGTGAGTGTTTGATTTGCTCTAGCGCTCCGTCCATCATCCCCTTTGGTATCGCTTTGTTCGCCCTAAGTTGGCAGGGTATGCCCAGACGTGGGTCCCTTGCTCACTTTGCCACTGGATTCAAGATAGCCTGGCTGATGAGGGTTTTGAACCCGAAACCGGTCCCAGGATGCTTGTTTCCGGTCCAGGGAAGACATGGCTTGGCAGTTCGGGCTGGACTGTTCCCATGAGGCACAGGGTCAGACTGATTTGCATATGGCCATGTCTGAACTGGGGTGGTGGAGTGAGCTAAAGAATGATGATGGATTAAACCCAGATCAGTTGACTGGGGGTGAGTGTTTGATTTGCTCTAACGCTCCGTCCATCATCCCCTTTGGTATCGCTTTGTTCGCCCTAAGTTGGCAGGGTATGCCCAGACGTGGGTCCCTTGCTCACTTTGCCACTGGATTCAAGATAGCCTGGCTGATGAGGGTTTTGAACCCGAAACCGGTCCCAGGATGCTTGTTTCCGGTCCAGGGAAGACATGGCTTGGCAGTTCGGGCTGGACTGTTCCCATGAGGCACAGGGTCAGACTGATTTGCATATGGCCATGTCTGAACTGGGGTGGTGGAGTGAGCTAAAGAATGATGATGGATTAAACCCAGATCAGTTGACTGGGGGTGAGTGTTTGATTTGCTCTAGCGCTCCGTCCATCATCCCCTTTGGTATCGCTTTGTTCGCCCTAAGTTGGCAGGGTATGCCCAGACGTGGGTCCCTTGCTCACTTTGCCACTGGATTCAAGATAGCCTGGCTGATGAGGGTTTTAAACCCGAAACCGGTCCCAGGATGCTTGTTTCCGGTCCAGGGAAGACATGGCTTGGCAGTTCGTGCTGGACTGTTCCCATAAGGCACAGGGTCAGACTGATTTGCATATGGCCATGTCTGAACTGGGGTGGTGGATTAAACCCAGATCAGTTGACTGGGGGTGAGTGTTTGATTTGCTCTAGTGCTCCGTCCATCATCCCCTTTGGTATCGCTTTGTTCGCCCTAAGTTGGCAGGGTATGCCCAGACGTGGGTCCCTTGCTCACTTTGCCACTGGATTCAAGATAGCCTGGCTGATGAGGGTTTTGAACCCGAAACCGGTCCCAGGATGCTTGTTTCCGGTCCAGGGAAGACATGGCTTGGCAGTTCGTGCTGGACTGTTCCCATGAGGCACAGGGTCAGACTGATTTGCATATGGCCATGTCTGAACTGGGGTGGTGGAGTGAGCTAAAGAATGATGATGGATTAAACCCAGATCAGTTGACTGGGGGTGAGTGTTTGATTTGCTCTAGCGCTCCGTCCATCATCCCCTTTGGTATCGCTTTGTTCGCCCTAAGTTGGCAGGGTATGCCCAGACGTGGGTCCCTTGCTCACTTTGCCACTGGATTCAAGATAGCCTGGCTGATGAGGGTTTTGAACCCGAAACCGGTCCCAGGATGCTTGTTTCCGGTCCAGGGAAGACATGGCTTGGCAGTTCGTGCTGGACTGTTCCCATGAGGCACAGGGTCAGACTGATTTGCATATGGCCATGTCTGAACTGGGGTGGTGGAGTGAGCTAAAGAATGATGATGGATTAAACCCAGATCAGTTGACTGGGGGTGAGTGTTTGATTTGCTCTAGCGCTCCGTCCATCATCCCCTTTGGTATCGCTTTGTTCGCCCTAAGTTGGCAGGGTATGCCCAGACGTGGGTCCCTTGCTCACTTTGCCACTGGATTCAAGATAGCCTGGCTGATGAGGGTTTTGAACCCGAAACCGATCCCAGGATGCTTGTTTCCGGTCCAGGGAAGACATGGCTTGGCAGTTCGTGCTGGACTGTTCTCATAAGGCACAGGGTCAGACTGATTTGCATATGGCCATGTCTGAACTAGGGTGGTGGAGTGAGCTAAAGAATGATGATGGATTAAACCCAGATCAGTTGACTGGGGGTGAGTGTTTGATTTGCTCTAGCGCTCCGTCCATCATCCCCTTTGGTATCGCTTTCTTCGCCCTAAGTTGGCAGGGTATGCCCAGACGTGGGTCCCTTGCTCACTTTGCCACTGGATTCAAGATAGCCTGGCTGATGAGGGTTTTGAACCCGAAACCGGTCCCAGGATGCTTGTTTCCGGTCCAGGGAAGACATGGCTTGGCAGTTCGTGCTGGACTGTTCCCATGAGGCACAGGGTCAGACTGATTTGCATATGGCCATGTCTGAACTGGGGTGGTGGAGTGAGCTAAAGAATGATGATGGATTAAACCCAGATCAGTTGACTGGGGGTGAGTGTTTGATTTGCTCTAGCGCTCCGTCCATCATCCCCTTTGGTATCGCTTTGTTCGCCCTAAGTTGGCAGGGTATGCCCAGACGTGGGTCCCTTGCTCACTTTGCCACTGGATTCAAGATAGCCTGGCTGATGAGGGTTTTGAACCCGAAACCGGTCCCAGGATGCTTGTTTCCGGTCCAGGGAAGACATGGCTTGGCAGTTCGTGCTGGACTGTTCCCATAAGGCACAGGGTCAGACTGATTTGCATATGGCCATGTCTGAACTGGGGTGGTGGAGTGAGCTAAAGAATGATGATGGATTAAACCCAGATCAGTTGACTGGGGGTGAGTGTTTGATTTGCTCTAGCGCTCCGTCCATCATCCCCTTTGGTATCGCTTTGTTCGCCCTAAGTTGGCAGGGTATGCCCAGACGTGGGTCCCTTGCTCACTTTGCCACTGGATTCAAGATAGCCTGGCTGATGAGGGTTTTGAACCCGAAACCGGTCCCAGGATGCTTGTTTCCGGTCCAGGGAAGACATGGCTTGGCAGTTCGTGCTGGACTGTTCCCATAAGGCACAGGGTCAGACTGATTTGCATATGGCCATGTCTGAACTGGGGTGGTGGAGTGAGCTAAAGAATGATGATGGATTAAACCCAGATCAGTTGACTGGGGGTGAGTGTTTGATTTGCTCTAGCGCTCCGTCCATCATCCCCTTTGGTATCGCTTTGTTCGCCCTAAGTTGGCAGGGTATGCACAGACGTGGGTCCCTTGCTCACTTTGCCACTGGATTCAAGATAGCCTGGCTGATGAGGGTTTTGAACCCGAAACCGGTCCCAGGATGCTTGTTTCCGGTCCAGGGAAGACATGGCTTGGCAGTTCGTGCTGGACTGTTCCCATAAGGCACAGGGTCAGACTGATTTGCATATGGCCATGTCTGAACTGGGGTGGTGGAGTGAGCTAAAGAATGATGATGGATTAAACACAGATCAGTTGACTGGGGGTGAGTGTTTGATTTGCTCTAGCGCTCCGTCCATCATCCCCTTTGGTATCGCGCTGCCTTCTATAAAGATCAAGAAACTCCCATGGACAACGTACCTGTCCAAGAAGGACCAACTTTAAAAACGAAGAGCTCTGCCCTGAGTTACCGCAAAACCGCCTCCGGACCCACCTCTGCACCCTACGCCCAAAGCCCGAATCCAAGTGGCCCACTGGTCCTGTGAGGGTTCCCCAGCATTCAGAGCCAGAGTCCACCGTAGGCTGACCCCCGCCGGACTCTACCAAAACTCCTGCGCCTCAATCCGAAGACTCCTCCTGACCCCTACCTGCCCGGTAATCTGTTCCCGACGCAAAAGGACACCCCTGCACCCAAAGCCCCTGGGCCTTGGGGAGCTTGACCAATAGTGTCCCTACATCCCCTAGCATCAGAACTTACCTAGACAGCTGTGGGTTTTCTTCGTTCAGCCTCCCGACCAGAGCCTGCAGTCTTTCTCGAAAACCAACCTCCCCTATTGATTTGCACTGGGCGCCCAATGCTGTTTTGGCACTCTACACCCGTCTGCCTCTGTGCCCCTGAGGGTGAAAGTCTGGTGCTGCCTTGTGGCCCCCCTGTGCTTACCTTAACTCTAGGAGATTGACCCCTGACACCGCTTTACTTACCTGTGAGCAGCGCATCTTCGATCACCCCCAGTCTCCATTGGTTAACATTGAGCGCCTGTCCCTGAATTCGGCCTCTGCACCCGGCCGCCTCTGTGCTGCTGGTGGTACACTGGTGGTGCACTCTTGGTGCTAATTTGAACCTTGCCTGGTGTTGACCTGAAACTCCAAAGACTGGATTTGTAAGTCGTATACTTACTTTCAAAACTGCATTCTTGTTTTCCTACCATAGGTTAACACTACTGAACTGGAAAATTGCACTGTGTCCACTTTTTAAAGTGAAAAGTATTTTTACTGAAAAACGTACTTACATTTTAACATACATCTTGGTCTTAAAATAAATCTTGAAATAAGCTTATTTTTAAAAAATTGGTGTGGATCTCCTTTTTGAGTTTTGTGTCATTTATTGATCACTGTGGGGCAGATTTACAAGCCCCTTGCGCCACTTTTGCGTCTCCGTTGCGTCACTTCTGTGACGCAGCGGCGGCGTAAAGCTAGAGCCATGCTGCGGGGGATTTACAACGTGACGCATCTAGGGAGATGCGTCACGTTGTAAAGCCCTGTGCCACATGAAACCTGCGTCAGGTTTCATGTGGGCGTTCCGGCGCAGGCTGGGCGTTCCGGTGCAGGAACGCCTCGGAAAAGTACCTGAGTGAAATCTACAAGATTTCACTCAGTCACTTTTCCGACCCCGCTGCGTCAAAACCTTGCGCCTGCTTGAAGCAGGCGAAAGGTGTGACGCACCATGTGGAAGATAGGCCGGGTTGGCACAGTGCTGAAGTTGCGTCGCGCCCGCGACACAACTCCAGCACTGCGCCAACCTTACGCCGGCAGATGCGACACGCATCTGCCAATCCTTGCGCCATGGCGCGCCGCATTGTAAATGCGGCGCATCCGTGGTGGCGCAACGATGGCATTGCGTGTCGCACGTTTCTTGGCGCATCCCTGCTGATTTGCAGGGATGCGCCAGGAAACGTAAAGCTGCCCCTGTGTGTATAACAAATGTCTTACACTCCTCTGTGTTAGACCTAAGGCTGCTCGACCACACTACCACAAATAGAGCACTTTGGGTTTACATTTAGCCCTGTACACTTCTGAGGTAATCTCTGGACTCTTTAATTGATATAACCAATTATTGGTATATCCCATAAAGAGCCAGCTTCCTACACAGGCGCAGTCTCTGATGGCTGGTTATGACTTCAGCAGATGTAGCCCAGCAGGAGCTTGACAGGTGCAAGCGCTTGCACAGTTGATTACTCTGAGGAGTTACAGCCATGCACAGTCTGATCGTTCTGGGTGGTTGCAGCCATGTACAGGCTGATCACTTTGGGTTATAGCAGCCACTCACAGGTCGATTGTTCTGGGCAGGTCCAGCCACGTACAGGCTCATCACTTTCAGAAATTGGAGCCACGAAACAGGCCAATCACTCAGGACAGTTGCGACTGCGTAAAGGCAAGCATGTTTGGCCTCACACAGGCAGACTTCAACCAGCAGTTTGAGCCCCGCACAGGTAAGGTCCAACATGCAATCACAGCCAAGGCAATTGCAATTGTGATGCTCCTGTTTCCCACCAGGAACCTACATGGAGTGCATGTGGGCCCAGAGACACCAGAGTTTTCAGAACACTCTGCTAAGTCTCTCTTCTCTTGGTACGCCAGAGTCACCTGGAACATGCTCTAACTTACTCTCCTGGACTGAATCTCCTCCTGCAGGGTTCCTTTCTCAGAAGGAAGGCAAGCATCTAGTTACTTTAGGATATGTATGCAGCACTCCCAGCAACAAATCCATACTCAAGTGATGTCTCCTCACCTCTGGGGATGTGTAGGCCAGGCACACCAGCTCTGGTTGCACAGTATTCCTCTGAATACTCTACAAAGCACTCCCTTCCTTTGTCACAGAGGTCTTGGAATTTGAAAAACAAGTGGGTAATTCAGGCCCACTTTTCTGCAGTAAAAACAGACAGGAAATGTATAGCCACTTTCTGCAACTGCAGAACTGGTTGGGGGGTTCTCCATCTAAGTGTCCTTATTAGGCTGCTCTTCAGATGCAGCCTTTGCGTACAGTATATAATGCTTCTCTCTGCAGGTTACTCTCCAACTTGGAGCATCCATATGTTGCACAAAAGGTGTGAAGTTTCTGAAACTATCTGGCTGAAATCAGCCAACTGAAGAAGTAATCACTGACAGACTAAATGGCAGGCCTCATCTAAAGGTTCCTTCGCATTGCAAAATCGATTGTAGTCCCACTCCTCACCCTCACTATCTACCAAATGTCAGTGTTCAGGAAAATTAATTATTTATTTAATTTTCCCTTGTGGTCGTCCCTCGAAATCTCCCCCAGCCGGCCCCACCGCTCTTACCTGCAGCGGCGGCAGCTGCATTCAAGGCAGGGGAACATAACCAAGCACAATGTAGGAACCTTCTCATCCCAGCAGACATGCTGACCAGGCATAGTAATTATCTCCTCAATTCTCCTTGGCCCAGGAGTTATGTGATTTAAGTGTCCCCCCTCCAAGGTACCACTTGCCCTAGCATAAAGATGTTGTATCCTCTACCTCATCCCTTGTCCTAGCTTCCTTTGGCACCGCCCAAACCTGAGCCCCTAATGGATCCTGTAGAATTCTCCCCAGTCTGTTTTCTGTACCTGCTTCTGCAGACAGTATGTGATCAGTGCTTGCCCTGCTGAATTTCCAGCTGAACCCTTGGATGTTGAAGCAGATAGGTGTCAGGTTCAGAACGCCGGGGGTGGATTTGTTTGAAAATGTCATAAATATTGTATCATAGAGTTTTCAAACCACAGTTTTTCCCAGCAAAGGGGTGGGAGGGGGTAACACCTCCACGGCCTCCACATCATCTTTATGTATTTTCTCCCTTTCCACTGATAGCCAGGTTCCTAACACAACTGGTCAGAGAGAAGGTCATAGCATAGGTCATAATGATAGTGACATTTTTACCTTTCCTGGGTTCCTATCCGGAGAAAAATGGCAGAATGTACAGAGTAGATCCAGTCACTGGATCTACGTCCTTTAATAAGTCCAGATTTGTCTCTTGTGTGTGTAGAGATTTTGTCTACCTGCATGGAAGGTGAAAGGAGGGATTGTAGAACCTCGGCCTCTCCATCTCTGAGCACCTACCAATCACGGTTCTGCAGATGTTTGACTCCTATATCTTTTGACGATTATTGGGCTTCATTTACTTCTTAGAGTCAGAAACATTTCTTAGATCCTTGCACCTGTGAACCCCAGTGGATTATTCAATTTTTGCAGGATGGTTTTATTCTGGACTTGGCAGTGGCTACCATTTTCGGCTACAATTAAAGCCGATTGTTCCCTTTGGAGTGATCTACCTAACATGGAAGAGCTGCTTTATCCTCCAGTACCTTCCAGTGCTTCTAAGCCCAACTTTGATCCATTTTGCATTTGGACGACTTAACGTGGAGGAGGTTAATCAATACATTACTGTCAGTACACATACACCAAGCCGATTTACATCAAATGTTATTTGCACCCATTGTCCATGTTTTATGAAGCCTAGCCAGTGCAGTTAACTATAATGACAGTAGTATTTGCACACTTGGAGCCATGCTTGCACATCAGGCTATTTTACCCGTATTACCCATTACTTTAAATTAGCACTTGAAAGAAGTGGGGATGAGTGGTCTCCTCCGCCCTGGCGCTCCACAGTTCTCCCCTGGTGAGAAAGTCTCTAATGTTATGTATGCGGGGGGGGCCACTCTCCCGCGTCGCGCTGCAGAGAGACACGGGACCAGGTTGTCGGGATCAGCGCGGACTGCCCTTGCAGCTCCGCCCACTTTATTTATACACACGCTCACGCCGGCCGGCGTGAGCACAGGGGCAGGGATTCGGGACGCGCGCCAGCAGGAAAGCTGGTGCACTAACTGTTACATCCTGTTAGACTTGGCACCATTGGCGTGGGTCTCCCTTCCATTTTTTTGCTGTTGCCTCTTATGTCTTGCTGGTTTTAGATGCTTTTGGGCACTGTGCCACTGCTGTTCAGTGCCACAGTGCAAGTGCTCCCTACTGTAAATTGATGTATGGATTAGTGACTCCATGATTGGATGATTGGTTTACTTGTCAGTCCCTAGTACAGTGCACTGAGTGTGCCCAGGGCTTGTAAATCCAATGCTGCTGGTGGGCTTGCAGCACTGGTTGTGCCACCCACAGAAGCAGCTTGTAAAATGTGTCTCAGGCCTGCCATTGCAGAGCCTGTGTGCGGTCTGTGACTGACATGTCGACTTGGCAAGTGCACCCACTTGCCAGTCCCTAAACCTTCCCTTATCTTCATATCAGACACCCCTAAGGTAGGCCCAAGGGCAGGGTGCATTGTAAGTATAAGGTAGGACATGCCCTGGTGTGTGTGGCATGTCCTAATAGTGAATTACAGCCATTTTCGTTTTTCACTATTGCAAGGCTACCTGTTCTCCATAGGCCAGAATGGGCAGTTTGATTATTACACCTTATAATCCTAACTGACCCAGGGAACATGGTAGAAAAACGAATTTAGTATGCCTGAACTCAGAATGATAAAATACATCTTTTAGTGAAGTTGGTTTTAACATTCTGTGTTTGAAAATACCACTTTTAGAAAGTGGGTATTTTCTTGCCTAAACTTCCAAGCCTGCCTCTGCTAGGTTGTGTATTCCTTGTCTGGAGATTGAGTGACAGGGGCTGGGGGTGGCTACAGGAGACAGGGTGAGTCAGCACAGGGCTGAATATAAAGATCTGCATCCAGAGTGGAGGGGAGGAGTTGCACCTGGGTCTGAATAGGGATGTGCCTGCCTTCCACAATGCTGGCTCCACTCTCCTGCCGGGCGTCTGATGGCTCTGCCCCTCACTCACAAAGGAAAGAAGGAGTCAGAAAAACAAAGTGCTCCAGGACTGACCAGAACTGGTTTTGGACTAGGCAGAGGCCTCTCTGCCTTCAGAGAACAAAGAGAAACTGTGTATAAAAAGGGGACCCAGACCCCTAGGAAATTAGATCACTTCTGGGAAATCAAGAAACCTGTTGCCAAGGAGAAGAACCGGAGAAGCTGAAGGAGGAGTACTGCCCCTGTGCTGTTTTGCTGATTGGGGTTGGCCTGCAGTGGTTGCTTTCTACCAAGGACAGGAGAAAAGACTTTGCTGTGCTTTGTCATCTTGAAGAAGAGAATCTCCAAGGGCTTGAACTAGAGCTTGCCTCCTGCTTGAAGTCTCAGGGATACAAGACTTCACCAACCAGCTCCCCCCCTGCATTCCCTTGCTGGGAATTGAAGTGCCTGCTGTTGTGCTGGGCCTTCTGAGAGACTGCGTGTCGCTGGGAGCTGGAAGCGCGACGCAACAACGAGAAGCGTGTCGCCGCCGCAGCCGCGGTCATCGCATCGCCAAGGAAGCGAGACGCCGCTGCCGCTGTCATCCTCGCATCGCCGAAGTGTGGCGCATCACCGGAGAAGCGGGACGCTGCCACAGAGGTCATCGTCGCATCACCGGAGAAGCGCGTCGCAGGGCCTGTCGCGGCTCCAAAGATCATCGAGTCGCCGCACGGCCGTCGGGCGTGCACGCATCACACCAACGTTGTCACATCGCAACCAAGACGCCATTTTGTCGCATCGTACCGGAGAAGAGTATCGCATCGAGGTGCCATCTTGTCGCATCGCACCGGAAAGCAGTAAGAAACCGACGCATCACCTCCCCACACAGTAAGGAAGCGAGCATCAACTCCCCTGCGCAGCAGTAAGGAACCGACGCATCCACTCCCTGAGTGTAAGGAACCAACGCATCACCTTCCCTGCGACCCTTTTGTTTTCTTTGCGTTACGCATTCAAGGTACATTGAGAGTAAAGTGTCGCATTTACAACTTGAGAGAACTGAACTATTTTATAACCTTTTAAAGTCTATTTTTGAGTACAGTATTGTGGATTTTTGCTATTGGGTCTTGTGATAAGTCTATATAAAGATTACTTATTTTTACATTACAACCTGTGTGGTGTCCATCTGTAGTGTTTTCACTGTATTACTGTATGTGTTCCCAAATGCTTTACACACTGCCTCTGAGATAAGCCTGTCTGCTCGTGCCAAGCTACCAGGGGGTGAGCAGGGGTTATTTTAGGAGTGTATCCCCCTTATCCTGACTAGAAGCAAGGGTCCCTATTTGGACAAAGGTGCAAACCATTGCCAACTAGAGACCCCCAGTTCTAACACATCCCATCTTAACTCAGTCCTCGACTGGATCACGAAAGTCACATGGTTCACTTACTTGGCAGGCAAAGTCTCTCAGCCGAGTGCTTGGCGGAGGATTCTCCCTCAACGCATACCTGGCAGCTCCCCGACTGGTGGCTGGTGCAGCGACCGGGGTGTTGGGAACTGGAAGCAGGCCAGGTGTGGCCCCGGCGGTTTCTGGACTTGCCGGCAAGCAGGTCATCCCTGGATGGTGTTCATCAGTCCCTTGGGGTTCGCCCTGGCTGATGTCGGCCTCCTCAGTGTGGTCCTCAATGGCGGCAGGAGGGGCGGGCCTGTCTACTTGTTTGAACCACGAGATGTTGCGGGTCACTGTTTCTCCTGCTCTCTCGGCTGTCACCATAGTCCCCTGTCTGCCGACCACTGTCCAGTGCCCTTGTTCGTACCGAGTTCAGAACTTCCCCCCGGGTCTCCGGTCTCTCAGGATGACAATGTCTCCTTGCTGGAGCGGGCGGGATGTCGCTCTCCGAGTCTGGCTGGCATTGTTATTGCGCTTCTCCCTCCTCCTGAATGCACCTTCTTCGTCAAATGGAGGGGGGGACCATCCTGGGGCAGTGGGGATACCATCCCGGCGGGTGCCGTTGAACATTAGCGCCCAGGGTGACTGGCGCGTTGAGCAATGTGGCGTGCCCTGATACTCCTGTAGGAACTTCTGAAGCTCTTGCTCAGGGTCACTCTGCTCCGCCACGGCAATGCGAAGGGTCTTGTTTATTGTTCTCATAAAACGTTCAATTTCCCCATTGGCCTGGGGCCATTGTGGAGTGATGCACCGGTGCCGGATGCCATGGTGGTGCATGAATTCGCGGAACTCATGCCCTTGGAATGGGGGCCCGTTGTCACTGCGGAGTTCCTCCGGACATCCGAACATGCCGAATATCTTCTCTAGGGCAGGGCCAACATGTAGGAACGCTGTTGAGCTCACTACCTCTACTACCGGATATTTGGAGTAGCTGTCGATGATGTCTAGTGTGACTCGCCCATCAGGGAAACTCCCAAAATCCGCACTTACTTTCTCCCATGGGCTTTGGCCGTGTTCTTCGGTGTGGACGGGCGCTGGTCTCTCGGGCCCGCTCGTTATTTGGCAGGATGGGCACTTCCGGACGATCTCTTCTATCCGGGCATCCATCCCTGGGAACCAGACCTTTTCTCTCATGCGGGCCTTCATCTTTTCCATTCCCTGGTGCCCTCCATGGGTGAGCTGAGTTGCCTGTAGCTGTAGGGATGCCGGAATGACGATGCGGGGCCCTCTCAGGAGAATGCCTCCTTGGGTGATGCTCAGTTCGTTCCTGACCCTCCACATGTGCATCAAATTTTCTTTCCCTGGGCTTGACCATGTGTTCGCTGACTGCAAGAATTGACGCCACAGCCCCCCTTGGATGGTGTCCTGAACCTTGATTATGACAGGATCTTGTTCGGCTGCGGTGGCTACTTCTTCGAGCATCAGTGCCCGAGGGCACGTCAGTGCCGCGATCATGTCCAGATGGGCCTCCGTGTCCTCACTGCTCCGCTCTTCTCTCCCTTCTCCAGTTGTGTCTGGGTGCCTTGACAGGAAGTCGGCCGGGTTCTTGGCGCCGGGCCGGTAGATTACGTCCATGTCGTAGTGTTGGAGTCCGATGGCCCATCTTTCAATGCGTGGTGGCGGGTGGGGTGCTGATCCTTTGAATAGCGGTACCAGGGGTTGGTGATCTGTGACAACAGTGAAGGGGTGTCCGCATATGTACAGGTGAAAGTGTCTGCAGCCCCAGCGGATTTCGAGGGCTTCTCTTTCAATTTGAGAGTATCATTTCTCCGTTGGCGATAGCGCCTTGCTGGCGTTTGCTAAGGCGGCCCACCGCCCGGGTTCTTGCTCTTGTGTGAGAACGGCCCAATGGCCCACGGGACTGGTGTCTACGAGTATTTCGGTGTGTGGTGTGTCGAGGAGGGCTTTCTTGACGGCCTGGAACGCCGTCTCTTCGGTTGGACCCCATTTCCACATGGCATCTGTCCGGGTGAGGCTTCGGAGCAGTTCCGCAAGGGTGGCTAGGTCTGGAATGAACCGGCCGCAGTACGTGGCCATTCCCAGGAAGCTGCGGACTTCTGCTACGGTGAGCGGCGCAGCGGCAGTCTTGATAGCTTGGGATTTCCGTGGGTCGACCTGTATACCTTCTTGTTTGAACGTGTAGCCGAAGAACTCAATGGTTTGCTGGAACAGCAGGCACTTCTCTTTGTGTAAGGTGACTCCGTGTTCCAGAAGTCGCTTCAGCGTGGCCCTCACGTGCTGGTAGTGTTCCTCCACTGTCTTCGAGTGGATGAGGATATCATCATTCACGTTTAGGACCCCTGGGAGTCCGACCAGGATCTCCTTGACAGCATTATGAAATATTTCTGCGGCAGATGATATTCCGAAATTCAGCCTCTTATACCTCCGGAGGCCTAGGTGGGTGCTGAACGTAGTTATGTACCGACTGTCCTTGGCAAGTGTCAGTTGGTGATAGCCGGCGTTCAGGTCCAACTTCGAGAACCACCTGGACCCATTCAGATCGGCCACGATATCATCCATGGTCGGCGTTATGTGGCGTTCGCGCCGAATGGCCTTGTTTGGGAGTTGCATGTCTATGCAGAGTCTGATCTTCCCTGGCTGACAGGGCTTTTCCGCGATTACCATGGGTGACACCCATGGCGTGGGCCCTGACACTTTCTCAATGACCCCTTGATCTTCGAGTTTCTGTAGTTCTTCTTCTACTAACGGTCGGAGATGAAAGGGGATCCTCCGGTGTCTTAGGGCTGTTGACGGGATGGTTGGGTCTATATGTAACCTGATGGGGGCTCTCTTTATCTTGCCTAGCCCCTTGAACAAATCCTTAAATTGGCTCAGCAACTCTTCCGTCTGGTCCACTTGTACCCTCCTGGCGAACATCACCAGGCCTAGGTCCTCGGCCGCATGGCTGCTGAGTAGCGTGTCCACCTCCTGCTTGATTACGTGGATGTCTATGGTGATTTTGACGCCTCCTGACTGTACTGGCACAGTCATTTTCCCGCGGAGTGGCAGTGGCGAGTCGCTGCCGTATGCGAAGATCTGGGCTTTCGACGGTCTGAGCTCCGGTCTGGGTTTTAGCTTGTTGTACTGCTGGATCCCCATTACCGTTACTGATGCACCGGTGTCGATTACTGCATTGACATTGGACCCTGCGATCTGGATTGTGCAGCGGGGCTGAGGTCGTCTCCTACTTTTCAGGGCTCGGGTGAAAGAGACCAGATACGTCTCCCCTTCGTCTTCCGATGTGGAGTCGTTCCCTTGGTAGGCTATCTGTTCTCTTTTCTTGCTTCCGGGTTGTGACGTTAGCGAGACTTGCGACAGTTGGCAGACCATCCTCCTCATGGGTTTGGGTCGGTTTCCTTCCTTGCGTTGTGACTTCCTTCTGCATACAGATGCGAAGTGGTTTGCGATGCCACAGTTTGTGCAAGTCTTTCCTTGTGCCGGGCACGACTGTGAGGGATGTTCTTCGTACCCACAGTACCCAAAGCGACTCTTTGGGGTCTGAGGCTGGCGATCCCGTGGTCTGTGGGTCTTGTCCTTTGTCCTGAATGCGTCAGTCCTTTCTGTTTTGACCGTGATGCTCTTCTCCGCCCCACGTACCAGCGCCATGTCCATCTCTTTCGCTCGTGCTGCTGACAGGTCGTGAGACCGTGCTAGCACAAGGATATCGTTCATCAGTATGTTCGGCTGCCTGAGTATGAGGCCCCGTAGGACTTTGCTGCGTATCCCGAGGATTAGCTGGGCCCTGATTTCTTCTGCGGCATGGTCTCCCTCGAGGTGTGTGGCGGCTAGTTCCCTGAGCCATGCATGAAAAGCGTCAACCGACTCGCCCTCTCTTTGCTTGGCTTGCCTCAGCTTAAAGTGTTCAAAGTCTGGGTTCATTTGGGGATTGAAATGGGCATTTAGGGCCGTGACCGATGCAGCGTAGTCGTCGGGGGGACCCGTGTTCGGTAGGTGCTTGAACAAAAGGTATATCTCCTCCCCGCGTAATGGAGCAATAACGAGCATTTCACCGCTCCCTCCTTCTCTCGTGTGGCGATGAAGTAGTTCTCCAGGCGGCCAAGCCAGGTTTGCCACCGTGGTGCGGCTGTGGAGGGGTCCGCCGACTCACTGAACGGAGGCAGGACGCCTGAGGGGGGGGTGATGTGGAGTCACTGGCACAGGGGCCTGGGCGGCGTCATCTTGATCCCCCATGGTGCTGGACGTGGGCACTGATGTGCGGCCTAGCTAGGGCGCTTGCTTCTTGCAGGTGGCCTACGTGCACAGGAGATGGTGCAGTGGCACTGGGCGTCGCTTGGGCCCACGTGTGCTCAGGCGCGTGGCGCTCGCTGGACTGGCGTGGGTCACCAGTGTCCTAGTGACACCTCCTGGGGCATGCACGACTCACCCCCTTGACGTGGCATTGACAGTCCACTGGGCGGATGCGGCGGCCGGAAATGGCTGTTGGGACCGTCGTTGCCACCGGGTGGCCACTTCTCCCGGGGCTGAGGCCAACCAGTGGTCACTTGCAGTGGGCCTGCTGCACTCAGGAAGGGATCTCGTGGCCTCAAAGGATTGAGAATGCCAATCTCAAATGCAGGAACAGGCGTGTGTTCCTCCCTCACTCGTCGCCAGTGTTATGTATGCGGGGGGGCCACTTTCCCGCGGCGCACTGTGCGCTGGCGGGCCTCGCGGTGCGCTGCAGAGAGACACGGGACACAGTTGTCGGGATCAGCGCGGACTGCCCTTGCAGCTCCGCCCACTTTATTTATACACGCGCTCACGCCGGCCGGCGTGAGCGCAGGGGCAGGGATTTGGGACGCGCGCCAGCGGGAAAGCTGGTGCGCTAACTGTTACATCTAACAACACACAGCAAGGAGGCGTCTAGTTTGCTTTTGCCGCTTTTCTCTCAGTAGTAATGAAGCGGTCAGATAGATGTATTGTAACCTTTGTCTGAATACCGCCATTGGATCACATATTACGGTGCAGCAGTCCTCTCTTGAACGGCCTGAATGTGGACATTTATATTACTAAATGATGTGTATGTTTGCTTGTGGAAAACCACATGCGTGGCAGAACAAAAAGTCCAGTGGTCAGAATCTGCTTGTCTATTGCTGACTGTAAAACAGTTGGAGGGGCTGCTTGCAAGGCAAGTTTTTTTCCCCAGTACAACCGTCCCTCCCCCTCCTCCATAAGCTGCATTCTGCTCCACCAGACCGCAACGTTTTATTTGTCTCATATTTCACTAGAAGGCAGCAATTTCCGGCTGCCCCAGCAGAGAGAGAGAGAGAGAGAGAGAGAGAGACCTACCTGCAGCTGCCCGAAGGTTCTGGCACAGACTTTGATATTTGGGTCAGCTTTCCACGGGCGCGCAGCAATTGCGCAGGCACTTTCAAGCGGCAGTCCGCTAAGCAGTGCCCCGCCTCGGCCTTACCGGGGCCTCTGAGCTTTACTCACCTCCTTCCGCCAATCAACAACAGCATTTTGGGAACAATCGCGTTTTAAGAATTTAGAAGGCGCCGGCTTGCTACAGTAAAGCCCAGGGACTAGCTGCCATTTTATCTGAGTGGCCGGCTTTTATTTTCGGCTTCGAAGTATTCCGAAGGGATCCGGTTTCAGCCGTCCGCGGTGAAATTGTGCAGCGCGAGCTCTGGGTTTCGTGACGGCTAAAAAGGCCAGGGCCCGAAGATATGCATTGATCATCCTAAAGGCCCTATTATGCATTTTCATTTGAAAACTTTCTGAGCACCGTGTTTCATCCTGTAGCGGGCGATGCCCTCTACAAAGATGGAAAAGCTCAGGCCTCATTAGGAAGTGATCCTGGTGATGTCCGTGACAGGTGAAGTCAAGAGGCCATCTCTGGAAAGCCTGACAGGTATTGTATGAGTGCATCAGAGAAAGGGGGTAGCACTGAGAGGGCAAAGAGCCGAGGTAAAGCAAAAAGTCTTTAGTAAAAGGACAAATAAACTCTGATCTGTTTCATCCTTTCCAATTTAGAACACGAGAAAGGACAACTAAATATGTCTGTGTATCGTAACAGGAGGGGAAATAAAACACATGAAGACACACTGCCAATCCCATTGTATTTTGTTACTTTTGAAGATAGGAACCTTGTATTCTCCTCATAAAGTCATCCTCTCCTATTGTGAACTGACTCAAAAAGCCCATCAGCTAGTGCTAGCCGTGACATAGCGCTTTTTCCTGAATTAATTTTACAGTTTTTCATTTTACTTAACCTGTGGTACCTTGCTGCGTTGTTGTTTGCGCCCTCTAACCCTCAAGACTCGTCCCACGTGGCTTTCCCGCCTCAAAAATAATATTGACAAAGCCAAACAGGTTTTAAACGTTTTAAAATGGTCAGAACAGGGCAGGCTTTAGCGCTGGTGGCACCCATTTGTTGGCGCCCCCCAATGACCACCTCCGCCACAGATTCCCTCATTACCACCCTTTAACAGTGCCCCTCAAGTCTCTACAACCACTCTCTCCCAGATGCATTTAATTAATTTTATAGCGCCACTCATACCAGTGAAGGGTGTCAGAGCACTTTACATCTCACACACATTACACATATACAATCAATCATAAGTGTGTATTTCAGTGTATAGGAAACGTAACATGAAACAGAGGATTACAAGGTGTAGGAGTTACATGTCATCCATACTGGAAGGCTGCATAGTTTGGGAGTGCTTGGCCTGGAGAAGCACAAACTCAGAATTTAAAACAAAACACCATGGTTGGGGGTTCTCGTTAATAATAAGAATTTATTTCCACCCAAACAAACCCTTTTTGCGACATTAGGATAATGAAAGACTGGGGTAAAAATCATAACGCTCTAGTATTTACCTAGCAGTTTACATGCAGCTCTTTGATGACAGTTAATAAATAGCTCACTGTTCTATTTTAGGATTCTAACTTATAAACTGCAAGTAACAAAAGGAACTTTCTGACAAAAGCAGAAAACCACTGAGCTATTCACATAAATACAGTTCTGTGATTTGCATGGTTGGTTCACGTCCTTTGCAGCAGGTATATTAATCCTAAGCGCTACCTTACAACAAGTCAAAATTCACTCCAGGAAGAACATTAATCACCTGAGTTATCTTTTCATTTTTATTGTTGCCTGAAAATTGCTGGAGGCAAGGAACGCAGCAGCAGGTGCCTTCTAAATTTGAATATACTTCCATACACGGCACCCCACACGAAGTCAGCGCCTGGTGCGGTGGCACCGGCCGCAACGCCCTAGAGCCGGCCCAGGGTCAGAATATCGCTGTTATGGTGAGCCTTCATTAGAGTGGCCACCAAGCAGCAGAAGCCATGTAACGCTTTGTAATGACCAAACCGTAAAGCAAACACATGACCATGGAGACACCAGAATTCAAAGCATTAAACTTCAGATTGAGTGTTTTATGCATTAACCATTCGTCTCTTCAAACATGATGAAAAAATAACTGATGCGGTAACAAATGAGGGATGGAATGCTGAATGAATCAAACATTAACCCCCAGTCAAGTGATCTGGGTTAAATCCAATGTTCTTGTGATCACTACGCCTTCCCAGTTTGGACCCAGCCATATGCAAATCAGTCTTGACCCTACTCCTCATGGGAACAGTCCAGTCTGAGCTGGCAAGCCGGGTCCTCCCTGGACTGGAAACAAGCATCCTGGGACCGGTTTCAGAGTGACACCCCTCCTCAGCCAAGCTAGCTTGAATCCAGTGGCACAGCGAGCAAGGGACCCACGTCTTGGGTAAATGTTTATCATTGTTCAGCATTCTATCCATTAATTGTTCTTTTTGCATCTGTCACCCCGAGGAGGACGGGTATGCCCACACGTGGGTCCCGTGTTCTCCATGCCACTGTAGTCAAGCTAGCCTGGCTGATGAGGGGTGAAACCCCAAAACCGGTCTCAGGATGCTTGTTTCCGGTCCAGGGATGACCTGGTCTGGCAGTTCGGGCTGGGCTGTTCCCATGGGGAGCAGGGTCAAGACTGATTTGCACATGGCTGTGTTTAAACTAGAATGGCATGGGTAGCAAAAGTAAACTATGGATTTAGGCCCAGATCTCTGTACAGGGGTGAATGTTTGACATTATTCAGCATTCTGTCCATCAATTGTTCTTTTTGAAAACATAACTATGACATTCAGTCTAAAAACACCAGTCAACGAGTTTCCAAAAGTCACTACTCTGACAACTACGTCTTTTAGACAAAAAGAAGTAGAGGTAAAGCAAAAGATAATGTCAGTAAAAGATGGAAGAAGTTTTTTCTCTTTAAAGTATGGTATATTTCACCCAAAAGGATCTTGAGATAATGGCAGCAATAATGTTATCATAATGTTATCATTAACAAAATATTTAGATGCATTGTTACTGTATAAAAGCTATTAAGTTTCCATTTCAATTTTTGAAAGATGAATGGAACACTTTGAAATAGATGAGAGCTTCAAGTCAAGACTTGTCCGTGGAGAAACACTGGTGGCCTATTCACAAAGGCAAATTTACACGCGTAGATTTCCGCAATGTAAATTTGCTTTTACACCTAGGAGTAACTTTGCTACTTTTCAGTGTTCATCATTTCTCAGTGGAAAACTGAAGGCAGAATTATGGTAGCAGGTGACAAACTCTGTTAATGCATTTGGGAGCAGGTAGGCACTGCGGGAGATATTAAAAAGAAATGGCAAGATGAAGGGTGACTGGTGAAAAAGAAGTTCTCAAGGATTTGGTGGGCACAAGCTCTTCTTGGAGGGGTACCTGGATCCCTTCTCGATTTCAGCCCAGAGAAGGTGTTGTATAACAAAATATTCAGATACAGTAATATTATGTCCACAATATTCAATTTACTACTTTACAAATATATAAACTAAAGTTTATAAATATAGAAAAGAATATAGGCAGAAAAGGTAAGGAAATGTATATATGAACATCAAAAGAAATTAGCGGCACTCAAGAGAATCCTTTGGTCTCTGTTATTTATTGGTTTACAAACAACAAGGGCAACCCTAGAACAAGAACCTGGGGTAGTATCAACTATGTTCCAAACAGTGGTTCAAGAGCTAGAATAACAAACTATAGACCAATGAATGTGAAAAAAGGAGAAGATTGTGCAAAAAGGAAAGAAACTTATACTGACATAATTTTGAAATAACCATGTACATAAATAATCCCAAAAATAGTATTTAATATAAATTCAATATAATACAAAAAGAAAACCACAATAATAATGGGAAGGGCGCTCAGACAGTTACACAAACAACAACAAAATTATGAACATTATAACAAAGTCACAATCAGGGTTGGTAATTCAATTACGGCCCTCATTTCCGGGATTCGAACCTTTGACGGGACGCGGCACACGGGGACTCTGAAGTTTGGAATAATTGAATTACCAACCCTGATTGTGACTTTGTTACCTGATTGTGGGGTACACTCACACCCTGATCTTCTCTTTTAACTTGGCAACTGGAGTCGGTTTAGTTTTATTTTGATACAAGTTATTCAGTGGGATTTCGGTTCGGCATACCAACAGTTGTAGGATTTCCCTTCGAATTTCGGCAATTTGGCCTGACACAGGATGAGTGGCGTCGCCCCCTTGTGTACATGACGGAAATCTATTGAGAACAGAAAGTGGTCGCTCTCACTCTTGAAGTCTTTTGTCCTGAAGATGACCCTTAAAGCAATCATGGGTCGAAACGCCGTCGACGGCTAAAAACGTGGCCTAATTAAGAGAGGACACTATTGCTATATTGTGTATTGTGTCAATTGTTGTATTTTCATGTTTTTTCTCTGCCACTGTTTGTTTAGTTTACACTTGTCAATGTTCATAATTTTGTTGTTGTTTGTGTAACTGTCTGAGCGCCCTTCCCATTGTGGTTTTCTTTTTGTATTATATTGAACTTATATTAAATACTATTTTTTGATTATTTATGTACATGGTTATTTCAAAATTATGTCTGTTATTTATTGAGCATAGCTGTAACAAACAAACGCCAGCCAACGCATTTCGACCACTCGATTTTGTTCACAGCTTTTAGTCCCACTTCAGTCTTCTTTTTTATACTAATCCGTCCTGCCCTGAATGAGGCATTCGGGGACTAGTAGTACATATAAGTTAAAAACATGAGTCAAATTCAAATAAAATGCACAGTGGCGAGGATTTTTTGTTATTTGGTAATTCATCAATGTTTTATGTCATCCAAATTACTGGAGGCAAACATCTTTATGTTATATTTTGCCATAGTCACTTCTTTAATAATCTCTCAGTGAGAATTGATTTCTTAGCAGGGCTTGTGATTAACCCTGGGCGTAGTACTACGCTACGCTCGGGGAGCGTGCGTAGTTTGCGCTACTACGCACTACGCGAATTGCACGTAGCACAGTGCAAAAACGCGTAGCGTAGCGGGCATTTTTTGCTTGCTCGTGGTCCTCAACGTCACGTTGGCGACCGCGAGCGAGCAAAATCAACATCCCGGCGAGACTTTTTCCTCGTTCGCGATCAGCAACATCAAGTTGCCGATCGCGAGCGTGGAAAATAAACCTCCCGGCGAGATTCTCAACGCGTGGAGGTCAGGTTTCTCATTGCGAGTGGTCGCGTATGCTCGCGACCGCTTGCGATTAGAAACTACTAGTCCGCGTTGAGAAAGCTGCCGCTCGAATACAAATCTACTCGAGCGGCAGAAAACGACCGCTTGCACTGTGCAAGATGCCGTTTGCAATGATTGCACAGTGCGGACAAGCATCCAGCACTGTACAATCAGTGCGAACAGCATTTCCCTACCGCACTACGCAGTTCACGTAGCTACGCGTAGCGTGCGTAGTGCAAAGTGCACTTCGCGTAGCTACGCGTAGCGCTACTACGCGAACTACGCCCAGGGTTACTTGTGATCACAAAATTCCTTGGTAAAAATGTATCATCATCTTTTTATCATGATTTCTGATTTTCCTGGTTACATATGTTTCTTTAAGTTCAAGAGAAGAACCACTCTCCTCTTATTTCAGATGAATGTATAATTCTTCGCCATTGTTGAGACCATACAGAACCTTTGTCCATAATCTAATGATGTATTGAGATTCTCTTTGTCGCAGCATTCGGATTCTATCTCTACCTTTTTCCGATTTGGGTTGAGCGCTGCGCACACTGCATCGGTGGACACAGGATGGACAGGAGTCTCCTCAGGTAAGTTAATGTTTGAAATGGGTTTTCTGGTTGGCTAAAGTATGCACCTAAGATAGGCAGAATCCACCACTCTAGTCAGGATAAGGGGATTACAAATCTAAAATAACCCCTGCTCACCCCCTTGGTAGCTTGGCACGAGCAGTCAGGTTTATCTCAGAGGCAATGTGTAAAGCATTTGCATATAACAAACAGTAATACAGTGGAAACACTGCAAAGGACACCACACCAGTTTTAGAAAAATAGACAATATTTATCTGTGTAAAACAAGACCAAAATGATAAAAATCCAACATACAGTGATCAAACTACGAATAATGCCAAACTAGACTTTATATATAGTTCCTTGAGGTCGATAGCTCAGTACGGGGATATCTCAGCGTCACCAGCTACGGTGTCAGGGAGACCCCTAAAACAGTACCTTTGGAGATGCAGGGTGTCGGACCTTGCGGTGAGCTCAGGAGGAGCGGCATCGGCAGGCGTTGGTTCAGGAAGTTGGTGCAGGAGTCTTCGTGCCCTTGAAGTCACATGCGTTGCAAGTCGAACTCTGTGAGTTTGAAGTCAGTAGCACAGGCCTCGGGGCTGCGGTGTGTGATGCGGAGTGGTGCACCATGCGGTGCCCTCAGGTCACGGTGCAGACAGCAGCCGCGGTGACGGTCGTCCAGCGGCACCGGTGAGACTAGGGCTGCTGACAGGTCATGGTGCAAGCAGCTGCATCATCATTGCTGTAGCATTGTCGTTGTTAGACCCAAGGCTGCGGTATGAGATGGGTCAATCTAGTGTGCCGGGCCTAGGTGGTATGGTACAGCAGCAGCGTCGGTTGACGATCTGGAGTTGATGGTGCTGGCGTTTGTGGGCCAAGGCTGCAGTGTGGGATGGGGTGGTGCAGCGCGTAACTTACCAGCGGTGCCCCCAAACCACGGTGCAGGCAGCGGCGTCTATGTCTGCTTTGAGCGTCGTCGTCAGTGATGCCAGGGCTGCGGTGTGAAGCGGGACGTGCTCGGTGTTCTCCACGAGCAATATCCACAGGTCACGGTGCAGGCAGCAGCGTCAGTTTCGGTGTAGCGTCGTCATCGAGGTTACCAGGGCAGCAGTATGAAGCGAGACGGTGCAGAGTGCGGTGCCCACAGAACACTGTGCAAGCAGCAGCTCGGTGGCGACGTTAGACAGTCTCTTTGGTGAGACCAGGGTTGTGGTGCGAAGTGCGGCGGTCCCTTCTGCAGTGCCTTCAGGTCACGGAGCCGGCAGCAGCGTAGTTGACGGCGTCGGGTTACCTTTTTCCTCTGTGGCAGTTGAAACATCCAGTTCCAGAAGCCGGTAACCAGAAGATGTTGATGTCTTTGTTTTCCCTGAGACGTCCAACAGGAGGCAAGCTCTACATCAAGCCCTTTGAAGGAAGTGGCCCGTTTAAGGTCACCTGGGTCACTCACGACCACCTCTCAGCCTTCCATACCAAATGAAGAGTCGGTCAGACAGTAGAGAATACAAACCAATATATGTTTATTCAGATATGCTCGAGCGGAGCCCGGTCTGCCCAGTCTCTTAGGAGTGCTGCAGAGAGGGACTGACATCAGCAAACATGGAGATACATTATGTACAATTCAGAACCAATGAAGGCATGGCCATAATGGAATTTTCCAAGCAGATGCAGCTAAACAAAGAAATACAGAAGGATAGGTTTCGATTGTGAGGCCGGGCAAACACTATCTCCAAGACAAGGTCACTCTGTCTGTGCACGCCACTAGACTAGTGGGAGAAGGCCTCTATCTAGTGGGAAAGGTATGCGCTAATAAGAACAGTGTATTCATTAGCAAAGCAAGGCCCAACCTTGGAGAAACGAAACTTTCCACAACCCGTTTTCTCGAAGAGGCAAGAAGCAGTTTCGAACATGGTTCAAAATGGCGGCTAAACATAAAATGGTGCAGCGAATGCTAACTTACTGAGAACAATGCACAGGCAAAATAAGAGAAACATTTTCATTCCAACAGACTTTCTTTTTAGCATGAGCTAACTCTTTTAGGAAATGATCAAAGAAAATATAACATGTTCGAGGACAAAGGAACATCAGTATTAGGAGCAGGTCATATATTCAGTATCAGGGATGGAGGCTGCAAGGAAAGATGTAGTCTCAAAAATACCTTCATCAATCTGCATCAAATCATCAATATCCTTTTGTAACATAATTGCAGCATTAGTATCATGAATTGACAATTTCTGTTTGGGAGTGAGGATATTAATACAATAGGAACAACAAGCTGGGAGACATTGTATGCAGAGGCAACATGTGAAGAAGAGACCGGCAGCTATGGCCAAGAAAGTGAGGATCTTCCAACCCCAGGAAGTTAGCGTGTTCCAAAACTACCCCGACAGTGTCCAAGTACCTACTTCTTGGTGTATTTCAGCGGATAGTCTATGTAGTTTTTGTATAGCTGAATAAACATTGGGAGCGTTATCAGGTATGTAAACACAACAGCTGCTGCCAATGACGCGACAGGCCCCTCCCCTATCTGCAAGTATAACATCTAGCACCATCCTGTTCTGCAAAGTGACTAATCTCATAGCCTGGAGCTCAGCAGTGATATTCGTCATTATCCCAGCAGTCGTATTGATAACCCCTTCAACAACTCTTGTTAGCTGATGAATTTGAAGGCTATTAACCATGGGGCCCCAATAAGGTAGTAGGCCTTTCACAGCGTCCCCAAATTGCTGTGCGGTGGTGTCAGTCTGGTCTATATCTTTCGTATCAACAACCCTCTTGACTCGGGACAGGAATGGACTTCTACGTTGCAGTCGGTGAGTTTTATGATAGTTAGACGGGGCAACATATACAGGGGGAAGAACAAAGGAGAGATAACATGTACCAGACCATCCCCTCGGAGCCAGACGTGAGCTTGTGATCCACAGACAAAATAGACATTATGGGGTAGAATCAAAGGCGGACTATAAGTCGTATTCAATCTGTAGGTAAAATTACATTTACTGTCTCCCACCTTTATCTCCCCAGTCCCCTGGACACAAAAACTAGCTGTCGCATTGACCACTGACACAGGTATCGGCTTATCTTTGGTAATATTGCGACCTTGGAAGGATTGAAAATACTCAGATGTGTTAAACCATTGGAAATCAGCCATTTCCATTCGAAACCGGGCATTATCCTTTACTTTACGATACGTATTCAAACATGACTTTGAGGACAATGTGCCTAGAGTCCCTTGTCCTGCCAGTCCTATGGGGGTAAACCCTTGGTAGAAGTGTAAATATTCAGTCGCAGTGTGAGAATCAGAGGATGTCATACCCAAAGTAGAAAGATGAAAATTGGAAGTACACCAGTCGAAACAATTCGTACCAACCATTGCAGCTGCCAGTATACGACAGTGGCATCGACAACAAATTGTCGCTCTTATGAGTGACCGAAGGAAGTAACCCACAAACCCAACAATTAGTGGTATTGGACACATTATGAGCCTGATGCAACATTTGTATAAATACATTCTCTGTGTAGGACTTTCTATGCGTTTCTTTGTGAGGGGGTAGACTAATAAAAATGTGTTCAGGGGAAGCTGGAGTTGTACCAACCAAGGAATGTTCAGGAAATTTCTCCTCTAAAAACCAGGATATTCCAAGTATTGTTGCTAGTGCAATCACAACTATTAATATGCCAATTATTGTACTCTTTGTCGACCAACCCCTCATTGAGCGCGGCAGTGCAAATGGCTGTTCCTCCTCATCAATAGGCCGGCCAAAGGGATGCATAATTAAAGTGCCACAAAAATTATGGTGCAACAAAAATGATAGTAAAAGTAAGTGTTCCCAGTGTCCGTCAGAGCCTCACTGCTACAGGCTCCTATTGTTCATCAATACGTTGGTGCTCTTGAGCACCGGCAGTGGAGTTTGCTCAGTCCTAAGCTCTTGATGTATCCCACGTCGATCAGGATAATGTACCCCCAAAGGGATACCTTTTGAACTATCCTGTCCAATGTTCGAAAACAAACAGTGCACAAGTCTCACATCACCCTAAACTAATTCCGTTGGTACTATCACAAAGTACACCTGACTTACACAGCCCATCCCTATCTAATCTGACTTCTCCTTCTGTGCACCGTCCCTCAACCGAGGACGCAAATTGTACCTGGCAGCCCCAGGCACCTTTGGATCAACAAACAACGGCTCCTTAATAGCTCGTATCTCCGGTGGAACTGCTGCATTCAGCACTTCATCATTCCCCAAATCCGTTTGGGTTCAAGTTAGCTTTACATAACTGAAGGGGACGAACTGAGGCACCTTCTCGCACTCAGAGTCCCCAATGCCTTCCCTCACCCATTGGTCATAGGGCAAGGGCAAAGGGATCCTGCGGCAGTGGGTAGCGTGCACCCAGTTCTTTCGGCCGGCAACCTTCACAGCGGTGCGGGTGGATAGGAGGACCTGTTCCGGTCCCTTCCACCGCGGCTCTAAACTCTTCTTCCACTGGAAGTTGCGCACAAGGACCCAATCACCAGGCTGGATATCGTGTCCCGGCCCCTCTGCTATATATCTGGCAGGGTTTCCCGGACCTCTTGGTGAATAGAACGCAGATTTTCAGTTAACTGGCACAGGTAGTCAATTAACAAGGGGTACTCAATATCAGAGAACCAACGAGGTCGCGGGACGCCCCAGATATTTGCCGGGCGTCCAAACACGACCTCGTATGGTGACAATTCTGTTCTAGAATGTGCTGTTGTTCTTGTCGACAAAAGAGCCAATGGCAAAGCATCATGCAACTGTAACCCTGTTGTCTCCTGAATCTTTGCCAATTTCAGTTTGAGAGTACCATTGTACTCAACCAAACCTGCTGACTGCGGGTGATTTGCAGCATGAAACTTCTGTTTTATGTGCAAACCATCGCAAATTAGCTGAATGACCTTGGCATTAAAATGACTTCCGTTATCACTCCAAATCAAACGTGGCAAGCCGAAACGAGGAAAGAACTCCTTCAGGAGTACCTTTGCAGTCGTAACAGCTGTATTGTCTTTAGTGGGGTAAGCCTCAACCCATTTACTAAATGCACAGACAACCACCAACACATACTTAAAATTATTACATCTGTCTAGCTCTATGTAGTCCATCTGGAGGACCTCAAAGGGGAAAGTAGGTGGTGCAAAATTACCGGGTGGTGTAGGGGTACCTTTTCCAGGATTGTGCATCATACACACCATTCAGTATTTCACTAAATGTGCAGCTGTTCTTGGAATGTTGTCATTCTGCCATACAGAGTGTAACAACTTGCAAATACCTTTAGCGCTGATATGGGCTGGGCCATGGGCCACCGTGACCACATGGAGAACATATGCATCTGGCAACATCCATCTCTGTTTCCCCGACTTGTGAATCCAACATCCCTCATCGTTCAATTGTGCTGTGCTTTCTTGCCATATTGCTAATTCTTCTATTGTAGCCTCGCTTTATATTTCCTTCACATTCTCATGCGTATCCTCAAACATAGTGACTTCAGGGACTCACCTAGCGGGACCTGCTACAAACATTTTCTTCATTTTAGTATGTGCTGTTTCCTTAGCTGTCTGGTCAGCAAAAGCATTCCCCTTACCTAGATCATCAGTAATTTTCTTATGGGCGCTACACTTCACTATTGCCAACTTCTTAGGGAGTGTCAAAGCAGACAAAAGCCTCAATATAAGGTGACCATGTTGGATCTTTGTACCATGGGAAGTAAGCAACCCTCTCTCAGCCCAGAGTCGCCCAAAATTGTGCGCGACTCCAAAGGCATACTGACTGTCAGTATAAATATTGACATCCAGTCCCTTGCTCAATTCACAAGCTCGAATAAGGGCGGCTAACTCAGCTGCTTGGGCTGACTGATAAGGGACTCGTGATGTCTCTACGACTGTAAGCAATGTGGTGATAGCATAAGCAGCAGTTGTAGTGGCATCTGGTAATTTGAAACAAGAGTCATCGACATATAGTTTCCCTTGTGGGTCAGATAAGGGAACATCAGTCAAGTCTACCCGTCCTTTAGTCTCTTCTTCCGTCCGGAAGATACAATCATGTTTCACATTTTCATCATTTTCAGAAGGGAGGGGCAGTGACGTGGCTGGGTTCAGAGTGGCACATCTTTTGATCGTGATGTGTTTTGCAAACAAGGTCAACTCATAACCTGTCAGACGTGCACTGGTGAGGTGCTGTGTCTTGATCTTATTCAAAAGTGTATCCACAGCATGGGGTACTATAACTGTGAGGTCAGTATCAAGTACGAGTCCAGCCGATTGTCTTATGGAGACAGCAACAGCCACGACTGCTCTTAGACAGCTCGGGAGGGCTCTTGTGACAGAGTTAAGAACAGCAGAGAAATAAGCACACGGCCGTTGCTTATCTCCAAATTTTTGTGTTAGAACAGAAAGCACACAACCAGCCGTCTCATGGACATATAATACAAATGGCTTGTTGTAGTTAGGCGTGCAAAGCACTGGAGCCGAGCAAAGCGCACTTTTTAGTTGCTCAAAAGACTGCTGACATTCAGGCGTCCAAGGCAGGGGCTCATGCACATCTTTAGTGGTTAGTGCGAGCAAGGGCTTGGTTAGTAAGAAATAGGTATCCACTGGCGACAATAGGAAGTGATACCTATGAAAGCGCACACTTCTTTCTGAGTTTGTGGAACAGGCATTTTAACAATGGTACTGATGTGCTCAGGAGTCAATCTCCTACCCTCCTTCGACAGAAGGTGACCTAAATAGGTGACCTCCTGTCGACAATACTGAAATTTGGAAAGGGACACCTTATGTCCGTGCTGTGCCAAATGCAACAATAATTTAACCGTACTATCCCTGCAACTTTGTTCCTTGTCAGAAGCGATGAGGAGATCGTCAACGTACTGAACCAATACATTACCTGTAGGAAGCGAAAGGGAATCCAATTGGCTCTTTAAAGCTTGACTATAGATACTTGGGGGCATATTTACGTTCCCTGGCGCATCCCTGCATATCAGCAGGGATGCGCCAGGGAAAATGCGTCACGCAAGTTTACCCTTGCGCCACGTCCGATGCGCCGCATTTACAATGCGGCGCATCGTGGCGCAAGGATAAGCAGATGCGTGACGCATCTGCCGGCGGAAGGTTGGCGCAGTGCTGAAGTCGTGTCGCAAGCGCGACGCAACTCCAGCACTGTTCCAACATTCCCTATCCCTAACATGGTGCGTCAATCCTTACGCCTGCTTGAAGCAGGCGTAAGGATTTGGCGCACCAGCGCTCGGAAAAGTGACTGCGTGAAATCTTGTAGATTTCACTACGTCACTCTTCCGAGGCGTACCTGCGCCGGAACGCCCCCCCCTACGCCGGTACGCCCACATGAAACCTGACACAGGTTTCATGTGGCGCAGGGGTTTACTACGTGACGCATCTCCCTAGATGCGTCACGTTGTAAATATAGCGCAACGCGGCGCATGGTTTGCATCGCCGCTGCGTCACTTGCGTGACGCAACGGCGGCGCAAAAGTGGCGCAAGGGGCTTGTAAATATGCCCCTTGGACTCTTAGTATAGCCCTGAGGAGCTCGACAGAATCTAAAACTTCTGCCAGCTAGTGTAAAACCGAACAAATACCTGCTGTCTGGATGGATAGGAACACTGAAGAATGCATTTTTTAAGTCAATGACAGAGAAGAATTTAGCAGTAGTAGGAATCATTGTCAAAAGAGTGGTAATGTCAGGGACCACAGGAAACTGGGGGACTACTATTTTGTTAACTTCTCGCAAATCAATCACAAAATGGTAAACATCTGCATGATCATCAGAGGAACCCGAAGGTGTCCATTTTAGAATGGGAAGAATGGGGCTATTACAAATATTAGCAGTCGTCTCCTCGACCACACCTTTTTCAATCAAGTCCTGTATAATTTGCAATAAAGCTCGCTCACCTGCCTGCGGTATTTTATACTGAGGGATACCAGGCAAAATAGCATTGTCTTTAACTTGGACAGACACTGCTTAGCACGTACCACATCCGGACCCATTGTCATGTAAACACCTGCCGGGGAGCAATAAATCGTAGCATGCAATTTTTTCAACAAGTCCAAACCCATCAAATTATCTCCACAATTAGATGTCAATAAGAATGGCGAATCCACAGTGAAAGGACCAATAGTCAATGCAAGAGGTTTTGAAATGGGGCTTACAACTGGTACACCAGAAAAACCTACCGAAACATTATTATGGCAAGACAGAGCTGCCCCAGGGACCAAAGAGCGAGAAATAGAACTGTTCGTTGCACCTGTATCCACCAAATATTCCTTAGCCGAGCCATGCAAGTTCGCAGTAACATAAGGACCGCATTGATCTACAGGTATCGGAACTGGTCCCTCACTCTGTCCCTGGCTGTCCTAGCTGTAAGACATTCCTGTCACCTCATCTATGTCATAATCATCATGATAATACTGTCCGACTGAGGGTCATCAAAGTAATTATTATCGAAACGACCCTGTGAGGCTGCAACATTTTGAGCCCTGTCTGCTCCACCAGCTCCACGACCCCGTCCATGAGAACCTCGTCCTCTGGGGACCGCCACCTTCTGCAACAATATGGGACACTCGCTACGCCAGTGTCCCTCCTCCTTACAATACGCACACTGATTCGGCCCTAAAGACGTAGTATTCAGCTGCCTGCCCGTGCGTGGAAGCTGTCGGGCCAAACCACCACGCCCTCTACCATTCCCTCTAGAAGCTTGCTGCAACAACACCTTCGTCTTCAAATCCTTGTGCTTCTTCTCCGTCTTCTCCTTATCCTCATTTTTCCTGTGCTCATAATACTGCGCCATATTCAAAATAACAGAAGGGGAAGAGGTGGACCAAGTGCTCTCGGAAGCTTGCAATCGAGTTGCTATTTCAGGAAGCAAATTAGAAACAAATCTATTGACAAACAACCGAACACCTCCCTCAATAGACAAATCCTGCCCACTATAATCCAGAAACACATCTTCAAACCGAGTGAAAAAATCAGACACACTCTCATCTTTCTTCTGGCAACAAGCCGTTAACTTGTCCCAATCAACCTTTCTTGAGGGATAAGAGAATGCATATACGTGATAATGCGGCCTGGCAAAGCAAGTATCTCTGCCTTAGGCTTCTCACCGGGCTTCCTCTCCTGATCCCATACTTTAATTGGATCCCAGGTACCACCCAATTCCGCAACATGATCCTGTGTGTGCACTTGCCACCAAATATCAACCGGAACCAGTTAACCAAAGAACATTTCAATATCCGCAAGTGTCATTACAGTAGAAGAGGCAGCTTCAGTCAATTCCTTATAATATGCAGTAGAATTTTTCCTAGGATCAAGTAACTGAGTCTTAGGAGACAAAACTTCACTCCTTTTCCACGGAGTATAAACCCATTGTTCTTTGAAACGGGCCGCCACACCTGGTCTAGTGACAATACCATGCTGATCCGTTAACTCTGGTATTTCAGGGTGATATATAGGATGAACCTCCCGCATCGGAAACTGAGATACTGGAGTGGGGCTCTTCTCAAGTAGTTTTCCCCCTGTAAGCAATCAATGTCGTAATACTACCAAAAACTTGACCAGGCTCCATATTAGTAACATATACATGATCTTTAATATCATATAAAATCTGTGGTGCTGCATCTTTAAAACACTGCTCCCAGAGACTGATCAGAGTAACAGACAAATGCTTAAGGGCATGCTGTTGTACAAAAAGCTCATAATCCTTCATCACATTCCACACATCTTCTACACTGTGAATGGGGTTTCGGGCCCACTGTGCAGCCTGGTTAGCCACTACCTTTTTCTCTGCATCTCCCACTTCAGATCGCACATACAGACCCATGCGCTCTTTAAACTTTGTCCAATCTCCGTCTCCAAACCCACGCACATGCGTCCCATCACTCAAAGAAACCGGGGGGTGAAAAACCAGGGAAGGAGAGAGAACTGGAGTGGCAGGTATCAGTGATGCTGAGGGCTGCATCACAGGAGAAAAAGCTGGCGAGAAAGATGCTGAAACAATGGGCGTGAGGGAGGTGCTAACAGTCACAGTCACTGCAGACGGCAAGGAAGCAGAAAGAAGAGAAAGAAGAGAAGGAGCCGATGCCACAGCTGTCAAAAAAACAGCAGTAGATACAGGAACAGAGACGATAGAAGCAACAGTAACAGGCAGCTGTGAGGGCAATGGAACAGTGGGAAATATTCTTTGTGGGGCGTATGGGGTGAGGCTCTATTATCTAATAACTCCTCCACGAAAGTATCTTTTTCTTCTTGGGCCACATAACATTTATCAATATGTAATCGAAACCTCCTATCTTCACGTTCAATTCTTATCTCTTGTTTCTCTCTATCATGCGCTACAGCTTTCTGAGTCAATGTTTGCATTCTCTCCTTTCGTGCCTCCTTTTCCATCTTTAATTGTCTCTGTTTAGCCTCCTTTTGCCACGTTCGAAGAGAATCAAACGTAGACTGCCTACTTCGTTTTGCAAACAATTCTTCCTATAAAAACCCAATTTTCTGTTCATCAAAAGTGCCCATCAACGGCCACTGCAACTCGGCGTTGTCCCTCGTATATTTGTGCCATATTGTACTAAACATAATAGGGCCGAGACCATGTTTCACATACATATCAAAATTAGGAGTGCCTTCCGGAGGTGCCGGCTGAGCTTCTTCCAATCGAACATCTGCAGAACAACAGCGACAGCACAAAGAAACCAATTTACTTATCCCAGGCATTCTCAAAAGAAAACAAATTCACTATGCCTGGCAAAACATTTGCAAACGTTTTATCCAAAAGACAGCCCTTAGACCGTACCAAATACAAACCAAAATGGTACCATATCCACAAAGAACCAAAACAAACTCACCTGATGTATGCAGGTCAAAACGAATCTATTCTCCACTGCCGACTCTTCAGACCAAACGGTCAGATCCCAGGGTTTCGCCGTTCAAGACTCCAGTCGGGAGGACCACTGGGCGAGGCACCGTCCGGCGGGACAGAAGGGGCAGCTGCGAGTACAGGAATTCTCTCATGCAGGGAGCCCTGATCCGTCCGTCCGACCCGACGATAGCCCCGACCTCCCCACCCATCTGCGGGAAGGGATGGGTCACTAACTCGAAGGAGCCCCTGTTCGGATGCCAACTGAAGGAAGTGGCCCGTTTATGGCCACCCGGGTCACTCACGACCACCTCTCAGCCTTCCATACCAAATGAAGAGTCGGTCAGACAGAAGAGAATACAAACCAATATATGCTTATTCAGATACGCTCGAGCGGAGCCCGGTCTGCCCAGTCTCTTAGGAGTGCTGCAGAGAGGGACTGACATCAGCAAACATGGAGATACATTATGTACAATTCAGAACCAATGAAGGCACGCCCATAATGGAATTTTCCAAGCAGATGCAGCTAAACAAAGAAATACAGAAGGATAGGTTTCCATTGTGAGGCCGGGCACACACTATCTCCAAGCCAAGGTCACTCTGTCTGTGCCCGCCACTAGACTAGTGGGAGAAGGCCTCTATCTAGTGGGAAAGGTATGCGCTAATAAGAACAGTGTATTCATCAGCAAAGCAAGGCCCAACCATGGAGAAATGAAACTTTCCACAACCCGTTTTCTCGAAGAGGCAAGAAGCAGTTTTGAACATGGTTCAAAATGGCGGCTAAACATAAAATGGTGCTGCGAATGCTAACTTACTAAGAACAATGCACAGGCAAAATAACGAAAACATTCTCATTCCAACACCTTGGAAACATGGAGACACTTAGTATGCAGAAAGAACAGTCCAGTCCTTTCCCTGCCCAAGACAGAAGCATCAACTGCAGGCCAACCCAACAAAGCAACCACAGAAAAGGGGCAGTACTCCTCCTGGTAGCTCTTCCAGCTCTTCTTCCTGGCAGGTTCCTTAGTCCAGCAGTAATCTAAAGTTCTGGGGTCAGGGCCCCAATATTTATACCACATTTTCCTTTGACGTTGGTACAAACAAAGTTCCTCTGGCACACATAAACCAGATCACCCTGGCTCAGGTTAAGTTCATCACAGGAGGTGGAGAAAGTTTTGTGAGAGGCAGCCACAGTCCATTCAGGTGCAAGCAACAACTCCTCCCACTACTCTAAATGCAGCCAGGTCTATTCAGCCTGGCTATGAATCACCCAGGAAAGGCAGAACACACCTCAACCTCCCACTTGTGTCTGTCTAGTGTGAATGCACAGTCCCAGCTCCTATCACTCTAAACCCAGGCGGGGAATACACAAATGGCAGAAGCACACAGGATCGTTAAGCAAGAAAATACCCACTTTCTAAAAGTGGCATTTTCAAACACACAATGTAAAAATCATCTTTACTAAAAAAATGTATTTTTAAAGTCTGAGTTCGGGCAGCCTAAACTCCATTTATCTATCTTGTCCCACTGGAAAGCTATGCCTGTGAGATGTTACAAAGCAGCTCCTATGTTAACCTATGAGACAGATAGCCTTGCTGCAGTGAAAAACGAAATGCACAGTTTTTCATTATCAGGACATGTAATAACCACCAGTACATGTCCTACCTTTACCCCACACTACACCCTGCCCACAGGGATACCTTGGGCCTACCTTAGGGGTGTCTTATATGTGAGAAAAGGGAATGTTAAGGCCTGGCAAGTGGGTGCACTTGTCATGTCCAACCACCCCAGCACAAGCCCTGAAATGTTAGAAGAGTGGGGAAGGAATAATATGGTATGCTCCAAAATCATGATAAGGATCTTGGTGAAATATCCAATGAAAAATCTTCAACAAAACAGAAAGGAAATAAAAGAATATGAGAATAAATCACACAGGCAAACCAACAGGAAGCTGTAAATGAATTATGTAAAGACATGGCAATGAGATTGGACAAATACGAAGAGGACATCAAAAAACTAAAGCACAAGAAGTTTGTACGGGATGAGAATGATTATGCACAAGACACTACCTGCACATTTGCTAATCAATTTGATATTTTTAAACAAAAGAAGGTAGAACAAAAACATGACAGAAGAGGATACCATAACCTCACAGTCATCCATGGAACTTGCTAGAGGCTCTTAGAATACAGTGAAAGTGAAGGGAGAATACCACAGAACAAACCTGAAACAACTTTTTTTGAGGAAATGAAACTGCTCTACATGGACCAACAAACAAGAGGAGTGGGAAAAGAAAGAGGAAAGTCAGGAGAGGTTGTGGAAAGAAAATATCCCCTTCGCATTCAAAGGAAATGACCACAGAAATGAATCAGAACTTGGTGGTGAATCTTCCAGACTATACCTTAAAAGAAGCTGAACACAAATTACTCAATAAAGGCCTGTCCTTTTGCCAAGAAGTTCACTTTCATTTTGTTGAAGCCCGCATTGACAGATATAAATTTGTACGTAAATTCAGATTAGCAAGGGTACATGGATGGAGACAATATCCAAACATCAATGCCTCGCCTCAGTTCTGATTTAGGATTAGATCAATATCGTGGAGCTGGAAAACGACATAAAGGTGGATATATGACAGATACCCAGATTCTAGAACATTGTGGAATAGCCACAGATAGACACAAATACAGCAGCAGGAGGTCAAAATCAAGAATGTGTCTAGTTCTACCGCCAGGAAAATAAAAAGATTAATTTCATGAGCTGGTAGCTGCGGAAATTGACAAACTGAGGATCAATGACATTGCAGGACAAAGAGAGAATATATCAAAAGATGAGAGAATAACTATTAAATCACTGCAGGAGAATCAAAAAGTTATCATAAAGCCAGCAGATAAAGGTGGCAACATTGTAATATTGAACAAACATGCATACGTGGCTGAAGTTAATTGCCAAAAAATGACACAACCAACTATGTGAAACTAACATCAAACTGGCACACAAGAATGTTAGTCAATGATGACAAACACCGATTCCTATCAATAGAAAATCCCAAACCTCCTACAATGTAATTCCTTCCCAAGATCCACAAAAGCCTAACCAAACCACTGGGAAGACCAATAATGTCTGCATGTGACTCCCTATTTGAAAACATATTACAGTATGTAGATCACTATCTAGTCCCCAGGGTCAAAGATCTTAGCTCATACATCAGAGCTATAGTGGATCTACTGCGCATATTGACTGATGTCTAGAGATGACAAGGCGACCCCCTGTAAAAATACTTTGAAGGTCAGGGAGAAAGGGGGAAAAACAACAAAAGGTACAAAAACACACTCCCTCTAAACCTATATTTCTTTGTTATTGGCTCTCATAAGCTCAAAAGAGGGGCATTGGAAATATTCTTCTCCACACAAAAATTGTTTACTGTTCTTTCATATTTTATTTTATTTTTTTCCTTTTTTACTTATATATCACACTTTATGCAGGGTGACAGATAAAGCAGCAACAGATTCCCCCTTCCTTCACCAATTATAAATTATAAAATAATAGGTCCTGAAGAAGATGGAGATCAATTATTATAGATCAATTATTTAGTCCATTGAAACGTACGTCGGCCAGAGAGTGTGACACCTCAGCTACCAGCACAACAATCGAGGGTTGATGCCATCACCCCGTTTTTCCAATACAGAGTATTGTAAAAAAAGAAATGAAATGACTATATGCAAAGTGTGATATATAAGTAAAGAAGGAAAAAAATAAAATAAAATATGAAAGAACAGTAAACAATTTTTGTGTGGAGAAGAATATTTCCAATGCCCCGCTTTTGAGCTTATGAGAGCCAATAACAAAGAAATATAGGTTTAGAGGGAGTGTGTTTTTGTACCTTTCATATTGACTGATGTCACATGACAAGATAATTACAAACTAGTAACTATAGATGTAGTCTCTTTATACACCTAAATAAGACATGAAGTAGGACTCGAAGCCTGTGTGTATTTTTTAAACCAACATTTAGTCGGTGAACTTGACCATTCAATAACTTTGCTGGAAATGATTGATTTATGCCTTAATAACAATATATTTCTATTTAATCACCAAGTATTCAAACAGAAATGTGGAACTGCTTTGGGGGTTTCATTTTCACCAAGTTATGCAAAGCTCACAATGGTGTGGTGGGAAAAGAAAATGGCCTGGGGAGAAAAATATGAGAGATTCTTAGACAACATCATCCTATGGACGAGATACATAGATGACTTGTTCATCATGTGGAATGGTACCGTACAGGAATTTGACACATATTTCAATGGCTTGAATAAAAATTAATAGGGTCTCAATTTTACATTCATCACAGATCATAAAATAATTAATTTCCTGACTTTTACAATGTATGTCGCAAATAGAAAACTTGAAACCACATTATTCAGGAAGGAAGCATCTACCAATTCTATTTTGCACAGTTCTAGCTTTCATTCACAGCCATTACTGAACATCATCCCATATGGAGAATTTTTTAGATTAAAAGAAACTGTTCCACATAATCAAGACTTTGAGGACAACTGCAAGAAAACTTGGCAATGCTTTATAAACAGGGGCTACCAACACAAATACTTTAAAAAAGATTATGAACGATCCAAATCAAATACCAGGATGGATATGCTGATTACTAAAAATTAAGCAAAAGAAACTCAGTCCAAAGATGCATACATCCGACTCATACTAACATATAGCAAGGAAAGTCAACAAATCAAAAGAATCTTCCAAAAATACTGGAACCTGTTGAGAGAGGACATGGATATAGGAGGCAATTTGAAACCCACCATATTAATCATTTACAGGAAGCCAACCTCACTGAGGGATAAATTAGTAAAAAGTCACTTTGAGGAAACACCAAAGGCAACATGGATGGGTAATTCAAGGAATGGATTTACAAAATGGATGACGTGCAAAGCCTGCATGTTAGAAATGGGGTTTCTGGTTGGCAGAGGTATGCACCATGTCCAAGCAGGAACCACAATCCTATTCCGGGTAAGTCACAGCCACACACTAAAGTAGCCTTTGCTCACCCTTTGGTAGCTTGGCACAGAGCAGTCAGGCTTAACTTGGGAGCCAATGTGTAAAGCATTTGTGCAACTCTTCAAACAGTAAAATAGTGAAAACACCACCCTAAAGGATACCACCCCTCGAAAAATACAGCTTAATTGAAGCAACAAAACTACAAATATCCAATAAGTAGAACCATAGTTATGAATTTTTTTAAGAATATACTGAAATGTAGTGCTTAAAAGCATAAGCACCAACCGGGGCTATCTGGTGGCGCTAGACTGGTTAAATCTAAATGTTTAGGCTGACCGTGATGGAGCACGGGTCTGATACAGGGACCAGCCCTGGCCTGCTGCAAAGTACTTTAGTTGCGTCAGTGACGGAGCCAAGATTAGACAAGCAAAGGGGTGATAAGTCATCGTTGAACCTTAGGAGGAAGGCAATGCGTCGGCTCCGAGCCATGCAAAGTCAAAGATGCGTCGTAAATGGAGGCAATGTGATGTCCTTAAACCTCGCGCTAGTGGTGATGCGTCGTCGTTGATGGAGTTGCGCCGGTTCCGAGCAGCACAACAGCGTCGATGCGTGGATTTCTGCTGGAGCAGCACTTTATACCCACTTCCAAGGACCTAGTACTAGGTTGCCACCACTTGGCTGGGCAAGACTCACAGATGGCAGAGTCCAGGGGCTGTAGCAGGGTAAGTTGGAAGTCTTTGATATCCCTGAGACTTCAGAACAGGAGGCAAGCCAGCAAGCCCTTGGAGACACTTTGGTTCTAGGTGCAAGTAATGTTGTTCCAGCCCTTCTCACCCAGGCAAGGAGGGCAACAGGTCAGCACAGCAGAAAAGCAGTTCTCCCAGAGCAGCAGTCCAGCAGAGTGGCAGTCCTTTAGCAGCACAGCAGTAGGGGTGGGCGGAGCTTGCGGAGTTGCACTATGCAGAATTCCGCAGAGTTGCATAAAAACTCCATGGAATTCCGCAGAGTTCTGCTCCGCCCTATCTAATGTTTATGGGGCGGCGCTTGTAGGCACGTTTACATACTTCTTGTTTGTAAAAGGGCCAAGCACGATCACTCATCTCAGCAGCAGATGACGAGAAAGAGCCTCCTCGTCAGAAACACTTCATGAGGTATTGAGCTAGAGAAAAGCAAGGATGCAAACACCTCCATCAAGGCTTACAGCTAACTTTTCACAATGTAAATGCAGAGAAAAAAACACTTGTATGGCCTTGACTATGCGCACGAAGTTAGACTGCCTAATACAGTAACAGGGGTGGAGCTTCAATTCGGGCACCTGCTGTCTTGCTGTAAGTGCTTCCTGTTGAGGTTTCATTTTTGTGACATGAGCATCGTGCCAGAATGAATCCTGTCCTGTGTATTTATACAAGAAGGGCCCACCGTTTTGTGCAACACATCTACTCAACTGGAGTACTTTCTACTGGCTAATTAGTAAGTGCTACCTCATTGGGTAAATGTATAGTGCATCTTCTACACTACAGCTGCGTAAAGGACGCCGAAGAATTGTCTCCAGTGACCTTGTGTGTCTGTAACTTTGTCAACACGCGGGAAACGCGCTGGGGGTCCTTTTTGTAAGCTGTCCATCATCCTGGGAAAAGGGTGGGAAGACTTTGTATACCCCTAATGTATATGGGGTAGGGCCAAACTGGCGTGGTTTGTAGGCACATTTACATACTTCTTGATTATAAAATGGCATAGCACGATCATTAGTCTCAGCAGCAGATGACGAGATTTTCGCCCTACGATTCCCCCTTGTGGTGTACCTGGAGAATAGGATCCTGCCCAGCCATTAACCCCGATCCCTCCCCCCTCACTCCGGTTCTGCCATGGGACCTTCATCCCCGGGCAGACCTGTGCTTACTTCTCAGCCATCTTCACATGTCCCAAGGTCCCCCGCCGTCTGTGTGGCCCAGGCTCTATTCCGCCACCACGACTACTGCCGGGTGCGGCTTCCTCATCCTCGGTGCCCCTGAAACTCCTCAGCACCCTGGGAATCGGATAGTTCCTGTTCTGTACTCCCTGCTTCGCACAAACTGTACAAGTACACTATCGGTGCTCTCCTTGCTCTCGTCCTGAACTCTACTCGGTGAATGTTGGCTTTCTGCTCTGCGCTCACTATTCAGGCTCTCCAGGCTGTCGCCATCGCCAACAGGGCACCCTCGGCGTGCCAGGCTTTCACCGCACACGATCCGAACCCTCCCTCCTTCTGCGCAGCAGGGACTCAGAGCTCAGGATTGAAAAAAATGCTCCATACAAGAGGGTGGGGTGTATTCACCAGCGCACTGTTAGAGTATTGCCCAGACCGAGATGGTTGTATACACTACAGCCAGTCACTACATTGAAATGCTGCCTGAGATGATCCAATCTCAGGTACACTACAAATTACCTGTTCCTACCACTGCTTGAGACTACTCATATACGTTCTACTTTGAAAGTCTGGGTGTTGTGCGACCCAGAAGTGTTGAACAGATGACATCCATTAAAATATCAACAACAAGCCGTGCATGTTAGGCTGCAGTTCACAGACATGCCTTGTAAGTAGGGGTGGGCTGGCGGCCAGCACCGGTAAACTCCACTACGCTACGCAGGAGGCAGAGTTTTTTGCCAAACTCCGTGCTCCAAGAGGAGCGCGAAGTGGAAAAAACTTTGCAAGCTCCGCCAGTGGAGCACAGTTCACCACCCACCCCAACACAGCAATCCTTCTTCCTGGCAGAGTATCTCCAGGTCCAGGAATGTACTGAGTTGGTATGGTCAGAAGTCTAGTTCATATACCCAGTAATACATTTGAAGTGGGGGAGATTTCAGAGAAAGGCTTTGAAGTGTACAGAGGTCCTGCCTTACTGCCCTGGCTCCGGACTCACTACAGGGGGCTAAGCAGTGCTTTCTGAGGGGACAGGACACAGCCTATTCAAGTGTAAGTGTGAGGCTGGTCCCAGCTTTCGCCTCCTATCCTGCCCAGGATGGCCCATCAGGATTTGGACGGCCTATCAAGTCTCACCTAAGATCCCATTGTGATTGGCTGTCTAAAGGGAATGCACAAAGTCCAGCTGTCACTCACCAAGACATGCATTGGAGACAGACTGCATGCACACAGGGCTAAGAGCAGAAAAAATGTAATCTTTCTAAAAGTGCCATTTTTTTAAAATTGTAATGATAAATTCTACTTTAACATTAAAGAGGGTTTATCATTACAATTCCATAGGTACTAAACATGAATCCCCAATATTAACCTATGGGTGAGGTAGGCCTCACGGTAGTGAAAAACGAAGTTGAGAGTTTTTAACTACCAGGACATGTAAAACGTAAAAGTACATGTCCTACCTTTAAATTACACAGCACCCTGCCCTATGGGCTTCCTAGGGCCTAACTTAGGGGTGACTTATATGTAATAAAAGGGGAGTTTAAGGCTTATCAAGGGGTTTTAAATGCCAAGTTGGCATGGCACTGTAAACTGTACACACAGGCTCTGCAGTGCCAGGCCTGAGACTGGTTTAAAAGGCATTTTTAAGTGAGTGGAACAATCAGTGCTGCAGGCCCACTATTAGCATTACATTTACAGGCTCTGGGCACATGTAGTGCACTTTACTAGGGACTTATAGGTAAATTATACCAATCAGATATAAGCCAATTGTACCATGTGTTAAGAGAGAGAACAAGCACTTTAGCACTGGTTAGTCATAAGGCCAATAAAAACGAAGTGAGAAAAAAGGGGAGGAGGAAAGCAAACAGTTTGGGGGTGATCCTCCAGTAAGGGCCACTTCCAACAATGGACATGTACCCAGAAACAGTAAAACAATTATAATGCTCCCCCTGCTATGGAAGAGGACTACCATGGCGAGGGGCGCATTACTTTATTTCTTTTCAAAAATAATTTTCCGGTACAGGATTTTCTTTTTGAAAAAAAAGAAAGAATACAGTTTGCTACAAAGCTGCGTCCTACTGACACAGCCCTGTAACAAACAGTAAATGCATTGACAGGAACCGCCGGGAATACGTTTAGAAATTAGGTGGACAACCTCTCCACCATGAGGACGGCGGACCCACGGGATGGCTGCCTAAAAATAAATCAGTGCCTAAGTGCTGAAGAGCTCAGCATGTGTTGGAGGCAAGTATTTATCTCAAGAGACATTTTGCTGACTTAGTGAGTTAAATGTGAGCCACTGATTAGTGATGTAGTGCCTGAGTTTAAATCCAAGCATGGCAATCTCAGATTTCTTTCTTCCTGAGACACTAAACTGATTCTCATTAAATCGGCTAGTTGTAACTAATAACACTTATTTGTAGTTCTTAGAAATGGCAGAAATGCAGATTGAAGCACTGGTTTAAAATGAAGTATTGGTATTGTCGCTTGGGTTACACGTAGCACTGAGTAATACTAAATCTGCATACGTTGATGCTAGCATGGATATGTCACTGTCTGTGTCAAAGTGGTGCTTTGCAGATATTCGTAATTTAATTTATGTATGCCTCCTATCATAACCCACATATATGAGAGGTCCTGGTGCATCATGTAATTGTCCCATACTCACTGTGTCATAGGATCCAAGCTATACATTAGTGATGAGGCCTAACAAAGCCATAACCGTTCTGTGCTTCGTTTTTTTCCCTTCTTAACCATACTTTAGCTTATGGCGATCTCCGCCCAACTGCAGAGTTTCCCTATGGTAAACCACAGGCAAAAGTAAAAAATTGTTCTTAATTCAATGAAAGCTAGTAAAAATATTTTTATGTAAGCATTAATGTAAATTGATTTTAGATATTTATTTTAAACATGTAGAACAAAAGAACAAAATGCTATAGCACTATAAAACTAATTCTTAATTAAATCTGTAAATGATTTAAATATAATAAATCAAATACAATTCTTTCCAAAGTTTAAATTAAAAAATAAATTACCACTTACAGTAACTAAATATATTGTTGTCATGCCTTTAGAGTTATTAAAACTGGAGTACAGAATTAAGTAAAAGTAATTATAATTTAAGAAACATATTGCTAAATTAATTTTCAAATTAAAAAGGTAATTAGAATATTATTTTAACATTAAATTGTATTTATTTATATGTTTTACTGCTTTAAATAATTTAATTAATTTAACATTACTTGCTATGGGGCTTTACTTTCCTCCATTATTTTCTATTGAAGTTCCAATGGTTGGCCAAGTGTGGTGCTGGGCCTAATCCATTTCTGAGCTGGCGTAATTTACTTCTGTTTTGATAACCTTTTTAGCTGTTGTAACTTTTGAAGGGCAGTTTGTGAATAGCAAAAGGCTTACTCTTTCATGGGTTGGTGCATGTCCATCCCTAAACCCTTCCCTAACCCTTCCTAAATCCCTCCTTATTCCTCCCTAATCCCTCCAATTTATTCGGAAGTGTTCCTCATTTTCCAGAAGCTCCCTTTTTTCCTCACACATTTACTACAAAAAAATATATAACTACATGTTCAGAGACTTCACAATCGGGGCGGAGATCTCCACGTAGACAAAGACAGGAGAAGCAGAAGCAAGACCTCCGTACATAAATTTGTGAATAACTTTTTGTAGTATGTTAGTAATACTATTGTAGTGTTACTATCATAATACAATATGCAATTTGTGAGTAGTATCTTAAGTGCTTTTCCATGCTGAATTAAATGGTATTTGCTTCTGAGCTTCATAGATTTGTTTGAATTTGTTGGAACAGATTGAATTAACTTACCTGGTTGGTCAGTGAGTTAAGCATTTGCAGCAAATATATGCATGAAATGCAGGTTACCAGTTTAAATCCTGCCGAGGAAAACTGTCTCTTTCTTCTTTCTGAGAAATAGTACTTTTAGTTTGAGTAGAGAGTGTATCTACCTGGGACTCCGCATTTGTGCCCGTGTAATTATGCATTTCATTGCTTTACTTAGGGGGTTATTACGAATACAGCGGTCCTGGGACTGCCGTATTCGCGTTGGCGGTCCGACCACTGCCTCCCCTGTGGGTCCGCCCACCGCATTACGAGTGTGGCAGTCAGGCCGCCACAGGACTGCCGCCTTTGCCGGGTTCCAGGATCCCATGGCGGTGGCGGTGTGGAAAGGGGCAGGAATATGCTGCCAGTGCTGGCACCGCCGAGCATATTCCGAGTTACATTTCGACTGCCCATGAAAGGGTGGTGGACATGCAAGTAAGGGCGAATTTGCCCATGGGGTGTGTGCGGGGGGGAACATGTTGTGTCTCCCCATATATTTGCACCTTTGTTCCTGCACTGTGTGGCATGCATGACATGGTGCATGCCACACCGTGTAGGGACAGCAGCTGTCATGGCGGCGATCTGGTTGTTAGGCTCTCCCATGAGCCTAACAGATTGCCACAGTGACACCGCCACCGCACCACCCGCCCACCCTGGATTCAACTTGGAATCCGGTGGGCAGGTGCATCAGCGGCTTGGCGGTCCTCCTGGGAGTGCAGCGGTGGAGGTCCTATGGGAGGACCGCTTAACTCGAAATCGGCCCCTTAATCTGGTTTTCAGTCTCAAATCTCCCGTGGCTGCCTTAAAAGAGGATAATGGATGAAGATAAATATTTGCAGAAGGAATTTGCCATAGAAGGACCCTCACATAAAATACTCACAATTGTATTGTATTGTTGTATTTGTTAGGTATAGTAGATGGGTAAGGTGGTATGGTTTGGTAGGAATGGTAGGTCTCTTATGGTAGGAATAGTATAGTATAGTATAGTATAATCTCTCCTTTCAGTGACACGCCAAGCCGTGCTGTGTGTGCCTGTGTGTTTGCTCCTCATGACCGGACCAAGGCAGAGCGAAGTCCAGCAATTGCAACTGAGGGCTATAAGGCCACGTAGGACTAAGCTCACAAAATGGATGGGGCAGCGGACAAAAGGCCCCAACTTTGGCCCCGGTGGGTGGGTGGGGTCCCGCTCAGCCACATTGAGCTCAGGCACAAGGAGATCAGGTGCACCATGTGTGTGCAGACGCAAGCCGCTGCACTTGCAACCTAGGTATTGGCCTTAGACCACAGAGTTGGAAGTCGGTTGGGGGGAAGTCAATCTCATTGGAGGGACCCCTTACCAGCATGTTTGGAGCCCATATTTTCCCTGTGCTTCCCAAGTAACCCCCTCCTAAGCCACCCAGGAGCTGCCAAAGAACTGAGCAATCCTGCAGCAGGAGCCGGTCTAATATCTTTCCGTGGCACCGAGTCCTTCCCCCTTGGAGATCCAGGGCACTGGGGCGTGCACCAGGGTGTGGGTACAAAGACTTTGGCTTCCGACGAGCAGCAAAAGGGGTACCCAACCTATCCCACATGTAACAACATAAGTGACAAATGAAACCAGCATACATCGAGGCAGCCAAAGTAAAGCCAAGGGTGATGGCGGCGGTATCAGTACATGTGGCAGAGGGAGGAGATAAGTGTCTTTTTTCACTTTAATCCCCTTCACTCTCTCATCTAGATAAGGCCCCTCAAACTGATCCAGTCTGACTTCAAAATAAGCCACCTGACTAATTCAAACAAACAAATGATCAAATAGTGTGTAATGAGGATAAATCACTGAGAACAGTAACTAATTTCTGAAAATAAATAAGCATTTGTTTCCAGACCCATTCATGTCCCTTCGAACATTGACAAACATTGATAGTCTTAGCCACTATCCATCTGGAAAAAAGTAATTGATTAAGCAGGCAATCCTGCCTAGCACTTACACAAAGCATAAAAAGCCCATAAAACTTCCTATAATTAACTCGTTTTGGAAGCTCCACTCTAAACTTTATTACAATTCTCTCACAGTATTCAATGTACGCCTTAAAATTAAACACCAATGGAAAACCCCATTCCCCTTGCAGAGCAAAAGGCTGAAAATTGCTAACCAAAAACAGTTATCAGACTGTACCAGCAAAAAAGGAAACACTCATTCTGGGAGCAACTAATGACAAACCAAGCCTGCAGCCTATAACGAGATTCTGTGACCACCACCAGAACTCTTCAACCATCCCCCCACGGAACATACCAGGTTCAACACCGGTGAACACAAAACGTCTGCACCTCAGCCCCACTAACAAGCTATGCATTTTAAACTGTTGCACAAATACATCACAATGCTAAGCACATCTTAGATCTGTCAATTATAGAACTATCTTTTTCACTTAAACAATAGGGACCCCCTTCACCTGTAAAGTCCCACAAATGTATATGTCCACAGAAGCTACATCTTCGACAAGCAGACAATCAACCATTAGACAATCTGGTAACAATCAAACCTTTGCCAAATCAGGAAGTATACTGAGAGAAATGATGTCCTTGCCTGCTTTTCTGTGAATATAATTATTACTGATAGGGCCAAGGACTGGGTTTAAAGGGATTGAATGTGGATAGAATTCAGGAATATGCTGCTTTGTTTGGATGTTTGTGCCGAATATGAATTTGTGGTTTAAATCTAAGGATTATACATGGTTTTATATTCTTTACTTCCATCCTTGAGGAAGGGGTGAACCCCCAAAATGCATTTTGGCTGCGTATGCAATGATCTTTTGAAAATTGTAATGAAATAACCTAATTTGAAGAATCTGACGTCATTCAAATAAATAATGTATTTGGACAGAAGCAAAGTTTGAACGGTTCTATTAATTTTGGGATTAACCCCTTTCAGAATTCTATCAACTACAATGTTCCATTAGGGTATAGGTACAGGAGGAAGTAAGGCGCTGGGCTAAGGATCCTAATTACCCTACAATCAACTTGATGAAACACAGCAATATACAACACAAGCTTGATTTAATATCAGTGGCCTTCAAGGCTCGAATCAATACCTGAGCATGCACTCCAATTGTTGAAAAACTTTGCACTTTGCTGTAAATGCTGAAACAGTTTATTGATAATCTCAATCCCTTCAATTCTTTCTGCAGCAAAACCACAATCAATATAGCTGAGACAACAAAAAAGGAGGATATCTAGACTCAAACAGTCAATAAACGATTGCCAGCAGGCCCTCACCTCAAAAACAAGTGACGAGTCCCTAATCAACGTACCAAAGTCACATGTTAATGAAAACTCAACTTCCAAACTGTTAACCCAGAAGAAAAATAAAAAAATGAAGAAACAAACTAAGTCTAATAGAAATGCCACCTTCGGAAAGGGCTCAGACCTAAGGTGAAATACCATAAGGAAAGATAAAACCTACCCTATTTTCATAAATAAGCAAAGGGAGAAGAAAAAAAAAGCACTATATGAGCAAAGTGAAGGTATTAATAAAATGAACAGCAGTTAGAGCCTCTGACAGAGTCCCCGACCACAAGAAAAGCAAAGAAGAGAAAAACCACAATACCAACTAAGCAAAGTGCAAGTAAAGAAAAATGAACAACACTGGCAGTGTCATCTATAACAGCCCTCAACACAGCAACCAAAGTTGTCAAAACCTCAACATCACAAGCTGTTATGGCCGTGCTGTGCAGCCGAGGCCATGTCAATACTCTTGGTGAGGCCCATAGCCCAGGCTCAAATAGGAGAGCTTCCTTGAGAAAACTAGTTACGGCCACAGGAAAACCCAGACCTTCTGTAACAACCCCCTACTAAACAAACAAGAACCTTCAGTCTCAAAGGTGACATCAAAGGTGATCAATTAAGATGGCACACTTAACAATGAAACACAACAGATAACCAATGGGTCAATCTCAGAAAGTTTACACAGTCTCAGGTGTATTAACTAACCCTGTGCGGAGTTTGCGGAGTTGCGCTACGTGAAACTCCGTGAAGTGGAAAAAACACTCCGCAAGCGGTGGAGTGCAATAGAAAAATGCAGTTCGCGGTGATTTTCAGTGCCGGATGCTTGTCCGCACTGTGCAATCATCGCGATACAAAAGGGGATGATGGACGGAACGTTTGAGCCAATCAAACACTCACCCCCAGTCAACTGATCTGGGTTTAATCCATCATCATTCTTTAGCTCACTCCACCACCCCAGTTCAGACATGGCCATATGCAAATCAGTCTGACCCTGTGCCTCATGGGAACAGTCCAGCCCGAACTGCCAAGCCATGTCTTCCCTGGACCGGAAACAAGCATCCTAGGACCGGTTTCTGGCATTCCAGCCGTCATCAGCCAGGCTTGCTTGAATCCAGTGGCAAAGTGAGCAAGGGACCCACGTCTGGGCATACCCCCGCCAACTTAGGGCGAACAAAGCGATACAAAAGGGGATGATGGACGGAACGTTTGAGCCAATCAAACACTCACCCCCAGTCAACTGATCTGGGTTTAATCCATCATCATTCTTTAGCTCACTCCACCACCCCAGTTCAGACATGGCCATATGCAAATCAGTCTGACCCTGTGCCTCATGGGAACAGTCCAGCCCGAACTGCCAAGCCATGTCTTCCCTGGACCGGAAACAAGCATCCTAGGACCGGTTTCTGGCATTCCAGCCGTCATCAGCCAGGCTTGCTTGAATCCAGTGGCAAAGTGAGCAAGGGACCCACGTCTGGGCATACCCCGCCAACTTAGGGCGAACAAAGCGATACAAAAGGGGATGATGGACGGAACGTTTGAGCCAATCAAACACTCACCCCCAGTCAACTGATCTGGGTTTAATCCATCATCCATCACTGGGGGTGAGTGTTTGATTTGCTCCAACGCTCCGTCCATCATCCCCTTTGGTATCGCTTTCATCGCGAACGGCACCATGCACTTCGCTAGTGAGCGCTGCTTTCCTTTCTGCCGCTCGAGTACATTTTTACTCGAGCAGCAGCTTTCTCAACGCGAACGGGCAGTTTCTCAACGCGAGCGGTCGCGAGCATACGCGACCACTTGCAATGAGAAACCCGAACACCCAGCGTTGAGAAATCTCGCCGGGAGGTTTATTTTCCACGCTCGCGCTTGCCAACTTGATGTTGACGATCGCGAACGAGGAAAAATCTCGCCGGGAGGTGGATTTTCCTCGCTCGCGCTCGCCTACTTGACATTGGTGAACGCGAGCGAGGAAAAAAACTCTGCTCCGCTGCGCGAAGCGGAGTTTTTCGGAAATCCGTGAGCTCCGCATAACGCGGAGTGCGGAAACTCCGCAAACTCCGCAAGCGGAGCAGAGCTCACCGCCCAGGGTTAGTATTAACCTACAGCAGATCAGATTCACAGAACAAAACCTGAAGGTGACACTGTAACGGATGCACCATTAATTTTCAAGCCAGTATATAAATAAGGAGGAAGACACAACTTTTTAAACAGAAGCAATATATTGCTTTTATTTGGCCTTATGCCTGCTCTATGGGCATTAACCACAGAAGACATCATAAGCATTTATTTCATACCACAACCGAGCATCCTATGGATGACTGAGGTAACATGTAATATAGAGATTCCCCAAGATAGTGGAGCTGGTTTAAAATGTCAAGACTGAATTCGAGAACTGGGGCTTTAGGGTTCATAAAAAACAAAAAGGAAGAGAAAAATATCCAGACTTCCTTTACCCTGGTAGATATCCTCATCTTTGCCCTCTAAACTACCTGCAACAATCAATCCTAAAATGATGCCTTTGTAGACACATTTTAATAATATCGAGAAAGTAATAGTTTATGAAAATAATAGTTATAATAAGTGTGTGATATTAACGTGTACACTTTAATGAAATATAAAATACGTTTAAATGAAAATGTAGTAAGCACCATATTAACTCGTACTAAACCTCAAATGGCAGAAGCAACATTGCTTGAAAGGCTAACATGACTAGAAATGCTTAATGCGCATAAAATGTTAATTTGTTTACCTTTCCATGGACATGTTTTTCATAATGAATATTAGTTGTTTAAATATTTTCATTTCACTCTGCAAAACGTTTCTACTTATGCAAATATCACTGTTAACTCATGATTTGAATTTGTTATTTAGTGAGGTAATCAAGAAGTTCATATATGAAAATGCAGCATTTCTAAAGAAAATGAATAGTTGCTATACTAAATGTTTTCTTTTCTTTATATTGATGTTTCAATTTCTAAATAGACCATTGTTAGCAAATGAATACATTTCATATATTAGAAGGTTAGAAGTGTAGTTTATATGTAGAAAAGTAGACCTGAATGGGAGAAAGACCCATAATGACTTAGAATTGAAACAACTTAGTTGCAAAACAACATTTGCTGTCTGTGGACTACTGTATTCCTATGAGAAGACGGAAGTGATCCTGTTCCCATGAGAGCATTGAAAGCTGATTGGCTGAGAGTAGACGGAAGAAGCAACATATTGCAAAAGCTTCAGAATGTGTTGTCTATAATAGTAGATGTTCCTAGAGTAGGTTAAAACTTTTTACCCCCTTCCACACTGATCTGAGACTCTAGTGAGTTTCCCGAATTTCTCTTTATGGGAAGTTCTGCTATGGTTGCTTTTTTATTCATTGAACTGATTTATATGCCCAAGCTTTATGCTTGCACTCTCACTCTCTCTCGAACTAGAACCCGTATGGGTTCTGACTGGCACAGTTTTCTCCCCATTCATAGAATAGGGATTTATCTTTCCTTTATGGAACACACTCAATGAATTTGTTTATTGCGATTCATTGCTTATTTATTTCTTATTGATTTCTGATGACTGAGATTTATGAATTTAGCTTGTGATCTAATAATGATGATTTACTAAAAGATTTGAATTATAAAACCCTCTCACTCATTCTAAACTCTCATTATTGGCTAAAAATAGATTAGAAATTGTGATTAAAATTTATGTGATGTACAGCTCCTGATCTTCTCTAAACCAACAGCAAAGATCCATTGCCTCAGCAGTAAGAGCAGGAATCAGCCCAGATGATGGTAAACCTTAAATTTTAATTGAGAACTGATTCCGGTCCAGCAAATTGGTAAATAATTACCCCGAGTTAAGAGTAATGCCAGTGTCCCAAAGCCCAAAATTTGAAGACTTACAAAGTGTGGTTTCGAAGGAGGTTGTTGTATTGGAGGTGTAAGTATCAATAGGGATATGCATCATGAATTGTCTTATTGATGTGCTTTAGTTGTGAGGTATTGGAGTACGTGTGTTGAATGAATTGGTGATGTTTGTATGCTTATTGTGAAGAAGTTGAAGAGATTATCAGACTCCGAAGTAGTTTAAGATCTCAGGATAGATAAATAAAAGTTGATTTATGGTTTTCTTGTCTCCTAAAGATTTGTGGTGTAGGTCGTGAGGTACCGTCGACTACACAATTGAGACATGGATTCTAACAAACTGTTGTGAATATACAAATATTGATTGGTGTTGGCAGAATCTAGTTGTGCAAAAGGTGATTAGGGTGATTTCCGCTGGTCAACATTTCATTCCTGTGTGTGAAAAATCTTCCTATGTGGAAAGGTCAGAGGGTGTAGAAACCTTAATATTGATTGTTACATTATTTTTGTTTTCTTTAGAGGATCAGACAAAGATTGTTTATGTACATTTGCTCAGAGTTGTAGAATTGTGCATATGAGAGAAATTGTACATGAGGCTCAACTTCTTCATGGAGTGATTTCATACATCATAGTGTGCCACACTGTGATTGAATGGTTGGTGTACTGTCGTGCTGCTATTGGTTGTTGAAGACACAGAGTACCACGCTGTTATAGGTCAATTGTTGTGCAAGTGCTGCCTTGAGATTGGTTATCGAGTTTTCAAGTATTAAAACTATTACAGGATTGGAGAAATGAGATCTGATGTATACAGAATAGTATCAAAACAATATAAGATTTAAATTACATTGTTTGCTATTTGTTGAATAATTTGAAATCATGAAATGTTTTAAAGGATTTAAGAGTCTTGTAAGAGGTGATGTAACTATTCCAGTGTGGAAAGTGAAGAGGCGCCTCCCGAGGGTACACTAGCACATTATATGACAACTAATATAGGGTTGCATACATGTTAGAGGCTTTGTTAATGGTGCAAGATCACTGAAAATGAGGGTGCTTTGAGTTTTCTAAGATATGGTACATTTGAACTGAGACTCATTGAAAGATTGAGAGAAAAGCCATATGAGATGTAGCCACCACCTAGACCCACACAGAATGAGGCATTAAATATGTGAGAGAAAACAGCACATGTTAAGGAAAGAGAGAAATACCAGAATAAAACTAAAAGAGCAGTGCATAATTATGCAGATGCTCGATGGGATGAAGAACAATAGAGGTGGAGGAAAGCCATAGTCGAGGGCACTAGACTGTACCCAGCTTTACTACTGACAAACCTGAGAAGCTAAAAAAGAGTAAGACACTGGGAAAAGATGATGAGGGAGCTGCAAAGAAATCAGATACCGATAGTGATTCAGGGACTGAAATTTTAGATGCTTTGTTAGCCACGCGTCCACCACCTTATGTGGCCCCTGCAACAAATACTGTGAGTACTTTGACACCAAATGCGACAGTGGCTACAGCCCCTGTTGACCCAAATGTGATTCAGACTGAAAGACCATTGCAGATGACACAGCCTATTGTACAACATGTTATATCTAATGTTGTGTCTCCTCAAATCGAGAATGTTCCTACAGCGATACCTCCAGGTGTTGCGGTTTCTACTGTAACTGCACCAGCACCCGTTACTAGGGTTATAATAGCACAGCCATTAGAGATTCGCACAACAGCTGCTCCAATTAATATTGTTCCAGATCTATTAGTTCAAGTATCCATTGGAGAAGCACCTGTGTACGACATCACAGAAATCACAAATTGTTGCTAGGACACCATCAAAAGCAGTTCAATCATTGAGAGAAGGGAGAAGGATTGTCTTTACGACACCAATAACACAGGGTGAGACTAATCTATTTGAAGATTAGATTTTTCCCTCATGGTTTGAAGAAATGGCAGAGAAAATCAGGTTCCCATTACAAGAGAGACAGTGAAGGAAAGACTGCTAAATGTCCTGAGGTTAAAAGTAGAGCTAGAAGAAATAATCAGAGGATGTTTAGATCTTGAGCATGTAAATCAGTACCAAGAAAAAGAGCTGATATATTTGAGCAAAGAAATTACCAGACGTGCAGCAGTTACTCATGATAAACTAACTGAATTAGCTCGAAAATATGAAGTCGATCTTTCAAAAAGTGTCCCATTGCAGAAGTTTTTCAGAGTACCATTGGATGATGAAGCTATTGAAAAAATGTGTTCTTCAGGAATGCGATTACACATCACCGAATTAGTAAAGTGCATTTGTAGATGGAGTGATTTTGAGAAATTAGAGAGCAAATGGGCAAAGAAGAATGAGAAGAAAAAGAAACAATTAGAGGCAGTTGAAGCAAATAATAAGCCACTGACAGGTCCCCCAGAAAAAGGAGAAGCTTCAGCTTTTCCATTGAGAGAAATACCAGGTTGAGGGTATGTTCATGTACCTTCGAGCAGAGGCAATTCTGCAGCATTTACAAATAATTTTCCAGAATTGAGAGAGAAGCCTGTACAGTGGTACACACAAGTTGACAGATTTGTCAAAATTTCAAAAGGACTGTGGACTGATTTGAATACGTTCTTTGATATTGTAGTGGCAAGTGATTTGTGCGCTGAGTGTAAAATTGTTGTACAATGGCAGCATGCAGAACCAGCACGAGATGCCTGCACTAATGCACCATCTCCTTTTGTAATGAATAAATATGGTGAGGTGATTACATACCTGAAAGGCAAAGTTCCTGGTGTCACAAACACTTCTTAAAACATTAATCGGGCCAGCGAGATTACCATAAGGAAAAACACTGATCTTCATTGCCAGCTCTGTCCCTTAACTAACCCTAAAAATTAAGCTGACTGAAGTTGGCTACCATTAGCCTTGGGGCCCAGCACCAACCCTAATAAATACTCAGAACCCATTAAGTCAAATTTGACCTTGGCTCCCAAATTGCGCACAACAATTTCCTGGAATGTTGCCTGCCTGCATAGATTGCTGCAGAAGTCAGATAGCCTTGCATTTACAACTCATTGGGATATTATATGCCTCAAAGAAACCTTGAACTTACAACCTATATATTCAAACTTATATCAATAATTCACCAAGCCTGCTATTTCAAGCAGTGCTCATCGGAGGACCTCAAGAGGCTTAGCCACATATGGGTCAACCCCCAATAAGGACAGTACAACACCACAGAACATCACTTGCAACTCCTTGCAAGCAGCAATCCTCCTAAAACCTTTCTAATAAATGTTCATTGATGAGATAAAAAATTATTTTTCTCTATTAGGGTTCAAATTATTCAACACAGGAGACATCAACTTAATTTTATTAGGTGAGAGCTGACTTACACCTCAAACTTCTCAGATTCTGATAAGTATGCAATCTCAGTCGTCAAAACAAGACCCACTTGAAAAATTAATAGATAACTTCTTTAACAGAATCCAGTTATTCCTTCTCACAAAATGCAGAAAAAGTAGCACACCAGCAAATATAACCGATTGGTCCCATGGAGGATGAGCCTTACTTGACTACACTTACATTTTGTGTCATCTTTTTCATATGTTGTGACTTCTCTATTATCAAAAGATTTGACAGAGATCACCATAAAGCAATAATCACTTTGAACTCCTCAATACCACATGCTGAACCCCGACCACTAATCAGGGAAAAGGCGAATCTGCTGATACTAAATAGAATAATATGGAAGATGCCAAATATTGAAAAGCTGAAACAGTGACAAAACAGTCAGGAGTGTCAGAACTTAAAGGATTTGCTTTTAAAACAACAGGGCCTATTTATTGTGACTATGGCCAGAAGTAATACAATCTATGCAGGACAGAATGACCTCTGATAACAATAAACCAAACCAGGCACATTCAAGTCTATCCATGCAAATCACAAAAGATGATTCACTCTGGAAATTGAGAAGATTAAAATTCAAAATGAGAAAACAAAAGCTCCAGTCTAGCAATAAGGACACATTCTTACTCTCCATTTGGCAAACAGGAATGTTGCAAATTGAATACAGGAAGAAAAATTGAGAAGAGAAAAGGAAATACTCAGAAACTCAATGAAAAACTTTACTCAAAATATCCAAATTAAAAGATCAGATCTAGTTTGGGAACTTTATTAATAGACTCGATAATTGCAATCACATCAAAATTGAAAATTGAGTCAGTGCAGAGGTATGGGAACTTGGTATATCACAATTGTACACTGATGAGAACCTGAGGGATTTCGCTCAACTTTGCACACACAGGATCGATGTGCTATCTACAATAGAGAGTTAATTTATATGCAAAGCACAAAATTTGCTTTAAAGCAGAATAGATCAGGAGGTGCCCCTGAGCCCAACGGAATTCCCAGCTCATTGCTAAAAGCCAACTTGGATTCATCTGCAATCTTGTTAACTCCTTTGTATAGCAAATCTTTCAATTATCCTCTGTCATAGACTCTTGGTGAGGATCCATTCTCTGTCCTCTCTTCGAAAAAGGCAACTGATCTTATTCAACTTGCTACTGTCTAATAGCACTATGGGATACAGAAGCCAAGCAAAAATTTTAATAAAAGAATTAGAAGCATGGATCAAGCAAAAGCAAATATTCCCATCTCATGAAACAGGATTCATGTCAGAATGTTGCACAGTAGACTAGTATTGTGACAGTTTCATTCTTTGCACAGCAGGCAATTACGCTGAAAATTCGCCCCGTTTGCTTGCTTTTTTGACTACTCAGCAGCCTTCGATAAGGTTGACAGATATACTTTATGGAAAAAACGACAGTCATGGGGAAGTCCAACAGCCATATTGAGGGCTCTTTTATCGCTGTACTCTGACACCTGGGCATAAATTCAAATTGGAAGAGGACATGGGTTCTCAAAAAGAAAACCCACAAACAGAGGTCTAATGCAGGGGAGTTTCCTGGCTCCAGCCCCTTTCATCCTTTCACAGCCAATATCGGAAACGTTAGGCAAATTAAGATCATTTTCACCTAGAATACAGAACCATTGTATTCAATTCCTGCAGTACTCTGGTGGCATCATATTACAGGCCCAAGCCTACATTGACCTACAAAGAGCCCTAAATAGTTCCACAAGCTAAATTTGGCCAACAAGCTAACACTCAATAAATATAAATATAAGGTATTGATTGCTGAGAAACGTGCGAAAAATGCAGTAAAAAATGGCACTCAAGCAACTTTGTGCTACACTGCAGCTTACAACTACCTTGGTGTTTGGTTACCGGAAAAAGGGTCCGCAAGACTTCAACTAGCAAACATAAGACATAGAGGAGCCAGCCTTCCCTTCAGACTATGTTCACTTCACACAAACTACATATCCAATGTCCAATGCTAACTGTAACAAGAGCAAAACTCTTACCAGCATTGACCTATACACACCAAGGTTTTCTGGGTGGTATTGAACCTACGCTAGATCTGATCCAATGCAACAACTACAGAAAATTGTTCCACCTGCCAAATAGTACATCGAGGGTACAGCAGCAATTTGTATTCGCCCTACTTAGACAGGGCCCCATACGCAAAGCAGAGTTTCTAAAATATTGACACCTAGCCATCACCTAGACCCGCAGCTTGAAAGACATCATTCGCCTATTCTTTTAAGGAAGAAACAACATCAACATATGGTACCGTTATTTGATGGAGATGATCCAAGCCCTTGAAATTGACCGTATATGGGGAAAATAAACCAACCAGACTGGCCCTCAAATCTGTACTCAAGTCCCAAACATTTTAGTTAAGTCAAGTAGAAGATACCTTGGGAGCTCACAAAGAACAGATCATCATTTCTATTCACGGAATCCTACTATTCGTTGAATGCTCAGTACTATTAATGGAACACGTACACAAATCAGCACGGCAGAAAACCCTGAGAATGAGATTCATGCTGTTCCAAATAAAGAAATTCAGGTCACCATGGGCTTCTGAAACCTACATAAATGTAAGGTGAGGCTTAGTGATTATAAACAGGAGTTGTTCAATCACCTTGTAAGCTGCTGTCAGACGGTGAACCCAGAGCGGGAAATTTGCTTAAAGCAGATCATGCTTACTAATAATCTGACAAGCTGCAATGAGGCAGAAAGACATTGCCTTAACACAAAGAGCATATCTGAACGTTGTCGTTATGTGACATATTTACACATCGTTTTTAAAAGACTTTCTTACCCTTTTTTATGTTTGTTCGTTCTGCTTCTTGTTTTAACCTTTTACTAGTTTTTACAATCATTTAGATAATCTGATGATAATGAGCAATGTTTTGAATTTTTCCTAGTTTTTTGTAATGATTTGAATTAATCAAATACAATAAAATTTAACATATGTGTTTACCACAGTAGGTATGCAGATAGGTATGGTAAGATAGTTATGGCAAGTAGATAGTTATGCTAGGTTAGGCTTGGTGTGCTTTCTGTGTGCAATGCATGCATGAAGTAAAGAATTAAATATGTGATAGCAGTGTGAATATTTCTGAAGTAAAATAGTCCCTCATGCATTGCAATGGAAGGTAGAAGGACAGAGCCAAACAGTTAATAGCATGAAGTGGGAGGGATTCTTTTCTGAGCCCACACACACAGGATGGAAGAGAATACTTGCGAAAATACATTATGCATGTAGAAATTGCACCAGATTAACAGTATTTTTTTATAAAATATTTCAGGAGACAGAACAAGCCCCAGAAACCTTCATGGTACCATTCCTTGGAGCCAGGCCCCTAAAATAGATGTTTCTGGGTACGGGCTTGTGGTTGCAGATGAGGTCAGGGTAAAATGTGTGTTATGGTAGCATAATTACCGTAATTTTAGTAATTGCGCTTTACTCTTGCTACACGAACTCTCCAAATTATGTCAAAGCACATTAATAAACACGTGTCCGAATTTGTCGAAACTTCGAACTGTCTCGATCTCTCTCAGTCGGGTTTCCGACCCAAACATAGCACAAAGTCTGCTCTGGTTGCTGTTACGGACAACATTAGAATGTCATTGGGCAGGGGTCAAGCAGTACTTCTGGTGCTGCTTGACTTATCGGCAGCCTTTGACACCATTTCCCACCAGACTCTACTCAGGAGACTTAGGGGCATCGGCCTTCAAGGGAATGCTCTGAAATGGTTGTAAAACTTTCTGACTGATAGAACTCAGACCCTTAATCTGGGCCCTTTTTGCTCTAAGACCACAAGAGTGACCAAGGGAGTACCCCAGGGCTCCTGTTTGAGCCCTACACTATTTAACATTTATGTTACTCCCTTGGCGAGTGTACTGAGGCATTTAGGATTTATTCCAATCTCCTACGCTGACGATACTCAGCTCCTACTTTCCTTCGACAAAACCAACCCCAACATTCAGGCCACCTTCTCGGAGGGTATGAAAGTCATCGCTGATTGGATGAGGGATAATTTCCTCCAGCTCAACGCAGGAAAATCTGAAATTATGCTGTTTGGGGAAGCGGTGGGGAGGTGGTCTCCAAGCTGGTGGCCAGAGGAACTAGGCCCCGCTCCAATTCCGAAACAGGTGGTAAAAAACTTAGGAGTTCGCATAGATCAGAAACTAACACTAGGGGAGCATGTCTCCACAACTGTAGGGGCATGCTTCCATACACTCAGTCTTCTTCGAAGAGTCTTCCCCTTCTTACCTTCCTCTACGCGGAAAACTCTGATCCAGGCACTAGTGTTAAGCCGCCTGGACTACTGCAATGCTTTGCTGATTTCAGCCAATGAAGTCTCTTTTTTTAAATAATTTTTTTTATTGAAATCCATAAAGAAAATTTTATCAATACATCCATCCATACAATTCATTTAGCATGTCGGGTGATAAAAAATCATTAAACACCACTAAAAAGTCTAAAAACAGTAGATCGTAAGATCATTGAAAAAGAGACAATATATGAATTTAAGCCAACATTCAAATAATACGTTAAAATGTACGAGAAAATGAATATTATAAATCTTATAAATATGACTTTAAAGAATGCAACGCCTAAAATTTTAGTACAGCATCAGCTGCCAGTATTAACACAAACTAACCACTTGATTAAGCCTTAGGTACATTAAAGTATGCAGAAAAATCGACATATGTGCCATGAATGATATTTCATCCTATGACAGCCAATACAGATATATAGCAATGAAAACTAAAGTGTCTTATAGTGCATTAAAGTGCTAAGAAATAAGTGTCTATAGTGCAATCAAATCCCGGAGGATATGAAATTATATCAAAAATATAACTATGGATAGGATTCGAACATACTGAGAATACCTCCTGAAATATAGGCTCAATTTTAAGATTTTAATCGAAATAGGCTGCCCAAACATTCTCAAACTTCTTAAGCCCCCCAATTCGCAGTGCATAGACTCATTCCCTTTTTTTTACCTGCTTCATTTTCCGAACCCATTCACTTTTGGTTGGTATAAGATCCGATCGCCATCTCTGAAGCAGGAGTGATCTAGCGACTGCCATTGTGATATATAATAATTTGATCACCTTGTCAGGAAAATGTAAAGCAGGGTCATAACCAAACACTTTCAGCCGAATATTTGAATCTATTGTGATTGAGCATTCGGTTTCCAAATAGCAAAAAATATTATTCCAGCCAATGAAGTCTCCTTAAACAAATTGCAGGTAGTCCAGAACACTGCGGCCCGCCTGGTTGCTAATGCCCCTCCTAGAACGGCCTCCCTCCCCCTTCTACAACAATTGCATTGGCTCCCAGTGCGGAAGCGGATTAAATTTAAGATCTGCTGCATGGTCTATAAATCTCTACATGACTTAGGTCCCAGTTATCTATCAGACAAATTTGCCAGGTACCTACCATCCAGGTCCCTCCGTTCAGGGTCCAAATCACTTCTTTGCATCCCTCGATTCAAAAAAGCCCATTTGGGTGGTAAAGCTTTCTTCCACCTAGCCCCACTCTACTGGAACCAACTCCCCTTTCACTTACGTCTTTGCCCCGATTACCTGAAATTTAGAAAGCTGCTAAAAACCTTGTTGTTCTGATGTGCGTCTCTTCCTGGTTGGCTGTAGCAGTTACAGCGCGGAGATACCCCTGATGGGGTGATTTGGGCGCTTTATAAATTAATAAATATCAAATATCACACCACACCGCATAATTATGCACTGTTCATCATAAAAATGTACTGCAAACGCACAGGAGCAAGCGTGAACAACAGAGCGTGAGCGGCTGTCGTTCACGAGGTCTTGTTTTTTGCACTTTTTTCAGCATGAAATACACCCTTGCCGCCAAAGTAAATGCTAGTGCGCATTTTGCACTAAAACACACTGCCAAACAGCAGTTTTGCATTTGGTGTAAATTTGGGTATTTTTGCCATAATTTCGAATAATATGGCAAGAGGAAATTACTCAAATCTTACCCACTCTTAATGTCCGATATCTGGCGGTTGGACCGATGTCTGATGTTGCGGCAGTCAAAAGACCGCCCAACAAGCAGTTGGCAGTCTGACTGCCCAATTTCAATATGACCGCTGTGGTGGCAGTCGAGAAGTGCTCATTTACACTGAGGCTTGCGCTGCGGCCCAGGAAAAGCGCTGCAGCACAAGCAACAGTGTAAATGCGCACTTTGTGCACATCCATGCACTGTGTGCCAAGCACCATGTGGTGAATGGCACACGGTGCATGGATGTTCATTGGGGCACTACATATGCCCCCTGTGCCACTTTGCAGTAGCACACGAGAGACGGGGGCCCTGTTTGGGGCTCCCAAAGTCCCTTTATGACAGCCTTTTTGTTGGAAATGGCCCTTTTTGCAGGGACACCCCTAAACGTTTTGCCTGCCTCCTGTATTTTTGCTGACCTGTTTCTGTTGGTTTTATGACTCTAGGCACTTTACCACTGCTGTTCAGTGCTAAAGTGCATATGCTCTCCCTTTGTAAATATGACTATGTGAATTGGTATATCCCTGATTGGCTTATTTGGTTTACCTGTTAGTCCCTAGTAGTGTGGCCTGTGTGTGCCCAGGGCTGGTAAACCAAATGCTGCTGGTGGGCCTGCAGCACTGAGGTGTGCCACCCACAGAAGCAGCTTGTAAAGTGTGTCTCAGACCTGCCACTGCAGTGTCTGTGTGCAGTCCAGAACTGCCATCTTGGCTGTGAAGTGCACCCACTTCCCAGCCCCTGAACCTTCCCTTGGCATCTTGTAAGTCACCCCTATGGTAGGGTGCATTGTATGTGTAAGGTAGGACATGCCTTGGTGTGTGTAGCATGTCCTGGTAGTGAATTATGCCCCATTTCGTTTTTCACTACTGTAAGGCTACCTGTTCCTCATAGGCTAGAATGGGCAGTTTGACTATTACATTCTATAGTCCTAACTGACCCCAGGAACATGGTAGAAAAACGAATTTAGTATGCCTGAGCTCAGAATATTAAAATACATCTTTTAGTGAAGTTTATTTTTATATTCTGTGTTTGAAAATACCACTTTTAGAAAGTAGGTATTTTCTTGCCTAAGCCTTCCAGTGTGCTCTGCTGTTATGTGTATTGGCTGTCTGGTTTTAGAGGGGCAGGGCAGGCTGAGTCAGACCTGGGTTGAATAGAGAGATCTGCATTTAGAGTGTGGGGAGGGGTGGCTCCTTGACCTGAATAGAGCTGTGCCTGGCAAGGTGAATGCTGGCTCCACCTCCTACTGTGTGTCTGCTAGCAGACCCCTCTTTCTGAAAGGAAGAATGCAGCCTGGTAAACAAAGTGCTCCAGGCCTGAGCAGAACTGGTTCTGGCTAGGTTCAGTGACTGGTAGCTTCAAAGATCAAAGGCTTTTGGGGTATAAATATCTGTGCTCAAGCCCCTACATTTTGTATTGCTTTTGGATCTGGAGAGGAAACTCTGTCCGTGCCACTGGAGGAATCTGCAGGAAGTGACTGTCCCTGTGCTGTGTGTTGTTTCTTGCACTGGCCTGCAGCAGTGACCACTGGACCTTGAAGAAGAGGAAAAGGAACTCTTGAGAGAACTTTTATTTTTGTACAGCAATCACCCAAGGGCTAGGAAAAGAGCTAGCCTCCTGCTGGAGTCTCAGGCACAACAGACTCCACCACCAACCTCCTGCTTCCTCCCTGCGAGGACTGCTATCTGCTGAGGAGGCTCCTGTGAGTTCCAGGGCCTCTAGTTTGCATCAGAGAAAAGAGGGTAAGAAATCGACGATAACGCATCTTTGCGGGCCGCTGCAGTCGAGAGCGCTGGGAAAATCATCGCGCTACTGCCGCCGAGGGCCCGCAACCCGAAACCATCGCTGACGCCCCTTTGCGAGCCGCTGCAGCCGAGACACGCTGGAAAGATCATCGCGCTGCTGTCACCGCGCACTCGCAACCCTTAAAGAAATCATCGATTCGAGACATCGCAGTGCGGACGCCGTGTGTTCGCCACTTTGATCGCATCGCACCGAATTTCGTCGCTCCCTCGCGGAGCGTCTTGTCTTCGCATCGCAACACGATCGCACAGCGCAACAGGATCACCGCATCAACTTCTCCCACGCGGCAAGAAAGTCATCGCATCGGCGGTCCAGCGTGCAGAAGTTTGTCGCATCGTCTCCGCACGCATCCCGCAGATCGGCGCATCATCCTCCCTTGCAACAAGGATTTCAACGCATCGCCGGCCTCGCGTGCCGAGAATCATCGCTACAGCTTATTTGCGACACTTTGTTGGTTTTGCTACTAAACCCAGGTACTTTGTGAAAGAAAGGGTCGCAGAGACCACTGCTTTTGAACCTTATTTTTGCAACCTTTGAACTATTTTTGACAGCCTTTCAACAGCTATCCTATTTTTGACAGTATTGTGGCTTTTACAGTTATTGGTCTTGTGATAAATCTGCCTTTATATAAAGATACTTATTTTTTATAATAACTACTTGTGTGGTGTCCCTTTGTAGTGTTCCTCACTGTGTTACTGTGTATGATCATAAATGCTTCACACCCTGCCTCTGAGATAAGCCTACCTGCTCGTGCTACGTTACCACAGGGTTGAGCAGGGGTATTAAAGAGGGTAGCCCTCTCACTCTGACTTAGGAAGAAGGGTCCCTACTTGGACAGTGGCCAGCCATTGCCAACTAGAGACCCCCATTTCTAACATTGGTGGTCAGCGGTGAGGATCTGGACTTGCATTTATGATCGCATACAATAATTATAGTGTACACTACTAGTGAGTGCAGACCATAACGTACCGCATACATTTTTTGAGAGTTTTTTGGATCCTATATTGTAATTGATATTGCCGGTGATTTTTCACCCGCACACATTTCCTGAGAGTTTTTGGGATCCTATATTGTGATTGATATTGCCGGTGATTTTTCACCCGCGCCCATTTTTTGAGAGTTTTGGATCCCATATTGTAATTGATATTGCCGGTGATTTTTCACCTGCGCACATTTTTGAGAGTTTTTGGATCCCATATTGTAATTGATATTGCCGGTGATTTTTCACCCGCACACATTTCTGAGAGTTTTTGGATCCTATATTGTGATTGATATTGCCGGTGATTTTTCACCCGCATACATTTTTTTGAGAAGTTTTCTTCTATCTTTTATTGATATTGCCCGTGATTGTTACAATGGGCAAGCCTATGTTTTATTGATATTGCCGGTGATTGTACCCGCATACATTTTTGAGAATTGTTGGATCCTATATTGTGATTGATATTGCCGGTGATTTTTACCCGCATACATTTTCTTGAGAAGTTTTCTTCTATCTTTTATTGATATTGCCCGTGATTGTTACAATGGGCAAGCCTATGTTTTATTGATATTGCCGGTGATAGTACCCGCATACATTTTTGAGAATTGTTGGATCCTATATTGTGATTGATATTGCCGGTGATTTTTACCCGCATACATTTTCTTGAGAAGTTTTCGTCTATCTTTTATTGATATTGCCCGTGATTGTTACAATGGGCAAGCCTATTGTTTATTGATATTGCCGGTGATAGTACCCGCATACATTTTTGAAAATTTTTGGATCCTATATTGTGATTGATATTGCCGGTGATTTTTTACCCGCATACATTTTCTTGAGAAGTTTTCTTCTATCTGTTATTGATATTGCCCGTGATTGTTACAACGGGCAAGCCTATTTGTTTTATTATTGATATTGCCAGATATTGCTACAATGGGTCTTGCTGAAATGAGACCTACCTTTTATATAGATGATCTGTTAACCTACAGTCTAGAGGAGCTAAGGGGGTTCTGTGAGGAGAAGGGCTTAGCAGTGAGTAGGAAGGAGACTCAGCTATCCCTGCAGACATCCCTGAGACTTTGGCAACAAGACAGATGGAGATTCTTGGAGTCCCAGTACACCTACCAAGAGGGTAGTTGGTCTGAGGGTGGCTCTAGAGAGTCTGAAGAGGAGGAAGAAAGTGTTATGGAATATCTCATAGGTGGGGAGTTCCTTGATGAGTCTAGTGCCTATGGGAGTGCCAGATTCCCCTCAGGGTCCCCAGAGGAGTTGGTGGACAGGCGGGAAGGTCCCATAGGTAGGGAGTCCCTTGCGGGATCTAGTGCACAGGGTAGCACCCAATCCCCTTCATGGTCCCCAGAGGAGTTGGGCAGACAGAGGGAGAGGGAGTACCAGCTGGAATTGGAGAGGCTCCAAATAGAGATTGCCCAGCTGAGGCGCACCTAGCGCAGATAGCAGAAAAGGAGAAGTTAGCTCAAGAGGGTAGGTTACCCCTGGAGCGCAGTTTTAATTGTCTGGATTCCCCAGAGAGGGTGGGGTCCAGTGGTGGCAGCAAAATTGAAGTATATAGTGATGACAGTGTAGTACACCCACCCAGAGATGTAGCACCTGACTTGAAGGAGGGGGTTGATCTACACCAGGGGATTCAAGGATATTTGGTAGCTCCATTAATATGCAGTGTCCCTGAGGTGGATTGGGGAACTAGCGCAGGGGCCCATAGTCCTAGTGAAAGGAGGGATACTCTACCGACTCTGGATGAGAGGTGCAGAGGGAGGGAGTCCTCGCCTCTGACCCCGGTGCAACCTGAGGGTTTTTTCAGGTTGGTAGGTCAGTTGCAGGGTCCAGGCCCTGAACTGGTGGAGGGGTGTGTTTCCCTTGAGGGGGGCCTGTGTGCTCCCCAGGAAGTCCTGGTTGGCCCTGCAGTTGTTCAACCACAGGGGTTGGTCCCTGGGATGGTAAGTCAGGTCCAGGTGTTGTCTGACCTGGAAGGAGGGACAACTGTAAGCAGTGTCCCGACCATTTTCTTTTCTAAAAGCACCACTCCAGGTGGGAGGGTGCAGTATGCTGGAAGGGGGTGCAGAGAGGAGGGAGTCCTCGCCTCTGACCCCAGTACCACCTGAGGGTTTTTCCAGGTTGATGGATCAGTTGCAGGGACAAGGCCCTGAACTAGTGGAAGAGTGTATTTTCCTTGGGGGACTTGGTGTACGCCCCCAGAAGTCCTGGGTTGCCAGGCACAGGCCCAGCCTAAGGGTACATACCCTAGGTTGGGGGGCCAGGTTCAGGGTGTCCCCTGATCTGGAGGAAGGGGCAACTGCTAACAGTGCCCCTCCCGGTTTGTGTTATGGAGGCACCTCTCCAGGTGGGAGGGTGCCGGGCCCCAGTAAAGGGGGCGGGGAGAGGGCAGCCTCACCCCTGACCTCCGCCCAGTCTAAGGGTACAGACCCTATGCTGGGATACCAGTTGCAGGATAGAACCCCTGAACTGGTGGGCGAATTATGCAGGACACCTGCCTCAGGTGCCCTGACAATTCTGGAGGGGGTACCGCTCCAAGTGGGAGGGTACCGAGCCCCAAAGAGAAGGACCGGGTGTGGGGAGCCCACCCCAGTCGCTGGCCCCGCCGTTGGGTACAGGCCCAGGGCTGGTGGGTCAGTGTCAGGACGCGTTGCCTGACCTGACAGGAGGGAGAGTGGACAAAAGGTGCCAGACACCTGGGGTTACTGCCCCGCACTCTCTGATGCCACAAAAGTTTGAGAGCCCTGAGAGGTATAGGGCTTGGATTTTATCACTGACTACTGTCAGTGACTACTGGGGCTTGTTGTTTATCTGTTGGGACACACCTGGGGGCCAGTTAAGGTTAGATGCGGCACAGGTGGTATCCACAGGTGAGGGGAAGAGTTCCCCATTGGTTATCTTAGTGGGCCCTAGGAGTGTGGACAGAGGGATCCACCAGGGTTCAGATTGGAGTAGAGCTGCCATATGCCCCTGCAGTTGCGGGCCAGTTCCGTGTTCTATCGCCCGAAGCAGGAAGCCCATCAAAGTAGTGATTGGTCTACCCTGCGTGTTGGCTGGAAGGGGTTGTGTTGGAAATGGCCCTTTTTGCAGGGTCACCCCTAAACTTTTTGCCTGCCTCCTGTATTTTTGCTGACCTGTTTCTGTTGGTTTTATGACTCTGGGCACTTTACCACTGCTGTTCAGTGCTAAAGTGCATATGCTCTCCCTTTGTAAATATGACTATGTGAATTGGTATATCCCTGATTGGCTTATTTGGTTTACCTGTTAGTCCCTAGTAGTGTGGCCTGTGTGTGCCCAGGGCTGGTAAACCAAATGCTGCTGGTGGGCCTGCAGCACTGATGTGTGCCACCCACAGAAGCAGCTTGTAAAGTGTGTCTCAGACCTGCCACTGCAGTGTCTGTGTGCAGTCCAGAACTGCCATCTTGGCTGTGAAGTGCACCCACTTCCCAGCCCCTGAACCTTCCCTTGGCATCTTGTAAGTCACCCCTATGGTAGGGTGCATTGTATGTGTAAGGTAGGACATGCCTTGGTGTGTGTAGCATGTCCTGGTAGTGAATCATGCCCCATTTCGTTTTTCACTACTGTAAGGCTACCTGTTCCTCATAGGCTAGAATGGGCAGTTTGACTATTACATTCTATAGTCCTAACTGACCCCAGGAACATGGTAGAAAAACGAATTTAGTATGCCTGAGCTCAGAATATTAAAATACATCTTTTAGTGAAGTTTATTTTTATATTCTGTGTTTGAAAATACCACTTTTAGAAAGTAGGTATTTTCTTGCTAAGCCTTCCAGTGTGCTCTGCTGTTATGTGTATTGGCTGTCTGGTTTTAGAGGGGCAGGGCAGGCTGAGTCAGACCTGGGTTGAATAGAGAGATCTGCATTTAGAGTGTGGGGAGGGGTGGCTCCTTGACCTGAATAGAGCTGTGCCTGGCAAGGTGAATGCTGGCTCCACCTCCTACTGTGTGTCTGCTAGCAGACCCCTCTTTCTGAAAGGAAGAATGCAGCCTGGTAAACAAAGTGCTCCAGGCCTGAGCAGAACTGGTTCTGGCTAGGTTCAGTGACTGGTAGCTTCAAAGATCAAAGGCTTTTGGGGTATAAATATCTGTGCTCAAGCCCCTACATTTTGTATTGCTTTTGGATCTGGAGAGGAAACTCTGTCCGTGCCACTGGAGGAATCTGCAGGAAGTGACTGTCCCTGTGCTGTGTGTTGTTTCTTGCACTGGCCTGCAGCAGTGACCACTGGACCTTGAAGAAGAGGAAAAGGAACTCTTGAGAGAACTTTTATTTTTGTACAGCAATCACCCAAGGGCTAGGAAAAGAGCTAGCCTCCTGCTGGAGTCTCAGGCACAACAGACTCCACCACCAACCTCCTGCTTCCTCCCTGCGAGGACTGCTATCTGCTGAGGAGGCTCCTGTGAGTTCCAGGGCCTCTAGTTTGCATCAGAGAAAAGAGGGTAAGAAATCGACGATAACGCATCTTTGCGGGCCGCTGCAGTCGAGAGCGCTGGGAAAATCATCGCGCTACTGCCGCCGAGGGCCCGCAACCCGAAACCATCGCTGACGCCCCTTTGCGAGCCGCTGCAGCCGAGACGCGCTGGAAAGATCATCGCGCTGCTGTCGCCGCGCACTCGCAACCCTTAAAGAAATCATCGCTTCGAGACATCGCAGTGCGGACGCCGTGCGTTCGCCACTTTGATCGCATCGCACCGAATTTCGTCGCTCCCTCGCGGAGCGTCTTGTCTTCGCATCGCAACACGATCGCACAGCGCAACAGGATCACCGCATCAACTTCTCCCACGCGGCAAGAAAGTAATTGCATCGGCGGTCCAGCGTGCAGAAGTTTGTCGCATCGTCTCCGCACGCATCCCGCAGATCGGCGCATCATCCTCCCTTGCGGCAAGGATTTCAACGCATCGCCGGCCTCGCGTGCCGAGAATCATCGCTACAGCTTATTTGCGACACTTTGTTGGTTTTGCTACTAAACTCAGGTACTTTGTGAAAGAAAGGGTCGCAGAGACCACTGCTTTGAACTTGAACCTTATTTTTGCAACCTTTGTACTATTTTTGACAGCCTTTCAACAGCTATCCTATTTTTGACAGTATTGTGGCTTTTACAGTTATTGGTCTTGTGATAAATCTGCCTTTATATAAAGATACTTATTTTTTATAATAACTACTTGTGTGGTGTCCCTTTGTAGTGTTCCTCACTGTGTTACTGTGTATGATCATAAATGCTTCACACCCTGCCTCTGAGATAAGCCTACCTGCTCGTGCTACGTTACCACAGGGTTGAGCAGGGGTATTAAAGAGGGTAGCCCTCTCACTCTGACTTAGGAAGAAGGGTCCCTACTTGGACAGTGGCCAGCCATTGCCAACTAGAGACCCCCATTTCTAACACTTTTCAAGACTGTCGGAAAGGCACAACGTAATTCTGACGGTGGTGCCTGTCTCTGCACCACCTCTTGCCATGACTATGATTCCGACTGCCGCACCGTCAGGATCAAATGATCTTGTCGGCGGCAGTGGTCTTTCCCTCAACCTGTGTGGTCCCACCGCCTGCATTGTAATGCGGCTGGAACGCTACTGAAGGCATGTCGGTGGAGTGCTGCCCGACAACATAATCAAGCCCTTAGTGCACAATTACTGCTTTGTGGAATTCACAAATATCTAATGGAATTAGCATGTAAAGCTGTGGTAGGCGCCAGTTATAATGAAGATTCCATGGTAATCACAGGATTTTAAACTGTTGTTTCCCTTCTCCCTTTTGGGTGTTCTCCAAGCCTCAGAACTCAGAACAAGGAGAGTGGATTCCCTTGTGCAGATGTACTTCTTTTTCTTCTCAGTGGGAAAATATTTTTTCTCATGGTGAAAGCCCCTTTCTTACACCCTGACCAAATATTTGGGTGATCTGTTCGCCTTGCCATCATGGATGGAGAGTTATGCCAGCCCTGTACTAAATTCATTCCCATAATCTGTCTGCAGCACCCCACTGTACACTTAGGCTTCCACTCAATATACATTGAAGAGCTGTATCCTGGAAGATAAGTGATCACTTCGCATGCACCCTAAAACCATGCGCACCTGAGTCATATCGCTGCTCCTGCGTGAAAATATTTGCTAGCCACATGGCATAAGAGCACACTACATAGACATTCCTAGTAAAATAATATAGCCTTATAGCCCGCCGTAGCGGGCTAGACCGGCCATTAAAGGCCTGCTCCAGCGTTAAAGGCCCTAGCCAAAGGTGCGGGCCTTTAATAATTGAGCAGAACTTTAATGGCCGGTATAGGCCAGCTACGGAGGGCTATAAGGCTATTAGAGCATTCTGCCACTAGAGTGCAGAATGTTCTAACAAATAAAACAAAGGCCTCTAGGAGCCCGAGGGGGTTTAAATCCCCTTGGGCTCCGAGAGGCCTTTGTTCAACAACAGCTGTCAACAAACACAACGTGGAATGTTGCTCTGCGGGCTTTTACCGGCCCTTAGAAGCACGGAGCACTCCATTTTATTCAATGGAGTGCTCCACATTCTAATGTTCTAATACATATAAAATAAATTGTTTCCGTTTTTGAGAAGAAGGAAGGTGAACTATCTCTTCTTCTAATGTCCGTCTTTCACAAATATATTGCTTTTCTTGGTAACATCATTTTTATTTATTTTCTCGTGGCAAATGAAGAATCGCGATTAGAGAACCAGAATACAAATGTGAAGCTTGCTTAAGTTGTAGACATTTGAAAGTTCTCTTATTCATTCAAACTTTGGAAATCATGTGCCTTTGTTAGCAAAAGAATGAGAGGAAAATATCCATGTACTGTATTCCAGGAAGACATAATTTGGACAAAGTTACAGCTGGAGACATTTTCTATTATGGTGTATGCAATATTCCGATTTTATGTGAATTACAGAAAAGTATCTCTTTCTCAAATTCTGAAAATTGTATAGTTTTTAGAACCGGATAATTTTCTAGGGACCCTTATTGTCCTAACTTTAAAATGCATTGACAAACCCTCGTTAAGAAAGACATTGACCACCTAGTATAAGAATTCAAGACATAGTTGTGAACAACTTTTATAGTTATTCTACTCACCCTGTTTATTAGAATTCACAAGATACCAAATTAAATCTTTCATCGAAAGCAGCTATAAAACAGGTGCTTACAACCCTTTATTGAAAACAAAAAACACAAATTTTTGCCAATTATTGCAGCTTTTTGAGAAACGAGTCACGAGATTGACGCTGATCAGTGGTACCTATTGAATCTGGAAATTATGCTGAAACAAAGGCTTGGAAATGTGTCTGTGTACTGAACACAAATAAGGTTTACTGATGCCTGGGTGAGTATATAAAAAAAAAACAGGTAAAACACCAATGTAGGTTACATCATTTTGAGGATTGTTTTACGGAATATCGAGGCACAGAATATCGACATACACTATTATAGTGGACTCAATGTTTAGGGACAGAATATCACAAGGTAAGTGCATATAGGGCAAGTATAGATTTACTATTATTAACTCAGCATCTATGAATCTTAAAGATATTTATATCATCAAGGTACATAATTGTGGAGACAGGCATAGAAAATGTATACTTAACCATTTGAACATGTTCCCCTTCGATAGTGTGCCCATCGATATTTGGTGCCTTCGAGATCCCTAACATGATATTCCAGGGGCACACCTATTTTGAGAGCAGGTACGCCCCAGGGGATAAAAGGCTGTCTTTTATGTGACCACATAGAACGACTTATGCCCAGCTCTTAAAAACAAACAATCTGGTCTCTTTTTTTGTGTTTTTTTCAGCAAGACTCAAACTTTTTAATTGGAGACATATCTTGAAGCCTCCCTTTTGCTAACACCCACAGTTCCCTTCTTTTTATGATTATTACTATTTTTGTTCAAAATAAGTGTTTTCAAAAGTTTGTTGGTTACGTAGTTCCTCTGAATGTTTACCTTTCCCTACCCTGTTAATCCTGCGCTTCAGCAAAAGCACAGATCACTCTGTTTATCCTTGGAAGGTAGGCGTGAGCTATAACCTATTTCATATTTGTCCTGCAGGGTTAAATAGAAACAGATCGCCCCTTACTTTACCTCATATCATTTTGGAACAATCGTGCTCTCTCTCTCAGAACTGACCCCTTCCAGATCCTTCCATTGTTCGGCACTAAGAGAGCCTGTCTCTGGGGCCACTTCCTCAACATAACCTCTGCTGACCTTCACCCTAAACCGTACTCAAGTAAGTTGTCCTACGTCATGGACATTATTACATTTAATTTGCATGACAGTAACCAATCCTTGTAGGAACCATCTTTTGGGACTTCGAAAACCAGCCACGGCCGCTGCAGGTAGGAGCGGTGGGGCCAGCTGGGGGGGGGGGATTTCGAGAGACGACCACGAGGGCAAATTAATTATTTATTAAATTTTCCCCTGTAGAAAACACTTCAACCCGCTAGTGTCTTTAAATATTTTAAGATCAGTTCATAAAATTGTATCCCATTTCACCCCACATTAGACATGTCATCCATGAGCAATCCATTTCCTGAGACATATTGGTAATTTTGCACAGAAGGAGCTACAACAGCGTCAAGAAAGTAAAAAGGCTCTTGATAATATCTCTCCTTACCTTGCAACTTGATGCATAATTTGCAAACACACCTCAACTAAAACAGGCATTCCTCAATGCTCAGCATTTTTATTCCCTTGAAATAATGGATTATAAGTAGAACTGGCATCATATTGTCCATACAGGAACCAAATAAGGATAAGTAACATCGATAGACAAACCATTAAAATGTAGATTAATATGTACCATCTTACATGTTCTAATTGACTGATCTTTAAACTGTTCATCGATTTAACAAATCCTGTGAATTATGCTTTGAATTTGCGTCCTCTAATGCAGGAGCACTGATGACAGAACACCAGATCACCGACAGAATATCGGAACCACAAATATCATGTGGACAGAATATCGTGTCAAAAATATCGAGGACCCAAATATTAAGAATGTGCAAAAAAGGTACGTATAGATTTACTGTTCTTAACTCCACATCTACATAGCTTGAAGATATATATCGTCAAGTTACATATATGTGGAGTTATATATAGTAAAAATTAACTTACCTATACAAACTTACCTTCCCAATATTTTTTTCCTTGATATTCTTGACACAATATTTTTTCCGACAATATTTTTGGTTACGATATTCTGTGTAGACACATAGAATACCTAGTTTCACTCCTGATGAGGGCATGGATCCACACTTCCATTGTCGAACAATATTGATGGCAACATAACATAGCAAGGGATATATACTTGGATGCTGGCTTAGTCTACATGAATACTTAGCTTGGATCAAAATATGTGGAAAAGCACCATGTGTAATAAACAGTGAGACAACTCCGCTTTTTCACCATCATTGTTCACCAAACATGGTCCATTTGTTCTCTCAGGTAGTGCTGGAAATTACAATTTTTTGTGTGGTGTTCCCCCAGAATTATACCTGAACTGTTTTTGTTGGCTTTAGGACTCAGCACTTTAATCATGGTAGCCAGTGGTAAAGTGCTGTGCTCTCTCCAAAATGTGCTGAATTGGCATTCACCTGATTGGGACATTTAATTTACTTATATAAGTCCCTAGTCTATGATACAACATGTACCCAGGGCCTGTGAATTAAATGCTTCTAGTGGTCTGCAGTGCATATATGTGCCGCCCAGTACAGTAGCAGGTTAAACCGCCAGTTTAACCTGTCACCCTTTTGACAGACCTAAATCTTCATTTTAAATATTTATAAGTCATCAACAATGTAGGCCATATTGCCCAATAAGGCAGAGTGCATAGTATTTAAAAGTAGGAAGTGTATAATTAATGTTACACCTATCCTGACAATTAAAAGGCCCCAGAAGCCTTAGTCACTGAGGCAAGGATAGTTGCCCCATAGGAAAACACTGGATTACATTTAAACATGTTATAATGATATTTTGGGTTGGAAGCAGCTAAACATTTGATTAAGGACTCATTTTAATAGTTATTAAAAATCCCATTTAATGGTAAAATCAAACTTTGCCTATGTTGGAAAAAGTACTTGTAGAAAAATTACCTCTTTCTGCCTAAACCTCTGGGTGCCTTGCTGACAGTATTCAACTGTCGCAAGACTGTTGATAGCTCCACTGTGCTGAGATGTGCGTTGCTCCAAGACAGATAACAAAGGGCTTGGGTGTAGGGAGGTGATGGCCTTTCCTTGACAGGATGGCTGAGGTCTGTGCCTAAGGACTAGTTTCACTTCAAAGAGGCCTACCCTATCACAAGCAGATGAACCTGATACCAGGCCTGTCCCATTTCTTTGTCCCCATAGCCATCCTGGTTCCAAACCAGTGGGAGGGGGAGCTACCTCAGAACTGGTTTGAAGTGACCACAAGGGATGATTTGCCCATTATCATAGCCACACCTCAGGGTGTATCCAGGGAGCTCCGATTAAAGAAAGAAAGATACTTCCATCTTAGATTTAGGTAGAGAGGGGATGGCTCTGTGGGATAGTTTACAGTAAAACACCCTGCAAAAGTAGGTAGAATCACCCACTCTTACCTCATTGGCTAGGGTTTGGTCAGTGTTTGTACCCACCTCCAGATTGGATATTGGGCATAAATTTGGCATTCCCAGTAACCTCCTGAGGACACTCCTGGATCTGAGAATAGGAGGAAGAACCGCCCTGCTGTCTGAAGGACCTGAAGGAAAACTGGACCTGTTTGCTCTGAACCCACGACCCCAGAAGTGACTCAAGAAGGTTCAAAAGGCCTTTTCCTGCTTTCCAGCTGACCAGTCCCTATTGGAGCTGACCTGGTCCTCTCTGCTGACAAGTCCTGACACCAAGTGCTGTCCCCAAGTTGCAGGACCCTTGACAGTGGTTAGAGTGTACTCCTCCCTGCCTAACTGAAAGCTTCAAAAGACTCGATGTAGAGCATTAACACCCACAACTTTTGTTTATGGCTTCACTGGACTCTACATCAAGCAGCTCCTGTTTGACGGCTTCATCGACTCAACACCGAACAGTTTCCAAACAAAGTCGATAACCCTCTTCGACAGCTTCACCTGATTCGACACTGAGCAGCATCCGGTTGATGGCTTCCCTAGACTTCGAGCCAAGCAGCACCTGATAAATGGATTCGAGAGTGAGCAGCGTCAGATTGACGGCTTTACCATGTCATGTAGCTCCTACAAATCCATAGGATCTTCACATTGTTTGGATAACATAAACCAGGGGATTGGTGCCAAGACTGAGGGGCCGATTCCGATTCGGGCCGGAAATCTCTCCGACCGAGCCGGACCCGGAGAGATTTCCGACCGAATCGGACCCTAGCAGCCCGACCGAACGAGTACGATGCGCACGTATGCTATCGGACTCGAGTCGGTCGGACTCCCATTGAAGTCAATGGGAGCCTGTCGTACAACTCGTTTGCGGGCTCCCATTGACTCAATGGGTGCGAGGCGAACAAGGGCGCCCCCTACAGCGCGTACGCGGTGAAGCGGCTCGTGCCGTACGCGCACAGGTAGGGGGGACCTATGGGTCCCCCCTGTGTGCGACTCGCGCGGCTACGCATACAGGGGGGTCCGACACAAACCCCCAAAGTGCGGCTCCGACTACTTCTTCGAGCCGGACGGCGCGAGTTGGTCGGACTGCTCGCGGCACGCATCGTACTTGCCCGGCCGGGGAATGTCTCCATTGCGCGGTGCGAGGTGCATCCGTGCGAGTCGGTCGGTGCGGTTGGGACGGGCGTACGAGTCGGTCGGCGAATTCGCACGCGCATCGTACTCGTTCGCCCGGACGCACGTACGAATCGGTCAGGAAAAAGGGCTCCGAATCGGATCCGGTTCAGCCGAATCCGATTCGGTGCCCTACCGGCCGAGATCGGAATCGACCCCTGAGTCTGGACACCCCTGCAGGATATGTTGGCCTATACACCAGCTAGCTCACAGTGCCACTGTAAGACCCCTAACCTTACCAGTGAGCAAATGGTTTCTAGCAACCACTGAACATGACAACTCTGACTCCTCAGAGATCGTGGAAACAGTACAGAACCTTTTCGCTCAGTCACTCGTGCTTACTTATTCTCAGAGAGGTATACAGAGAATGCACAGTGGGACGTTTTCAATATATTTATTGAACCAAAGTTATTATTGTATAAAATACATGTGCTGCAATGATTAATGGGCAAAAGCAGATAAAAGAGATTACAAGCACCAAAAGTGTAAATAGTAGATATAGTTCTACCAAGGTGCTAAAACAATGTATATATGCAGGCATATAAAACAAGGCAGTAATCGAACATACTCCTACTATGTGAACCCTACTCTAAGTGTACCTAGAGTGTGTGTAGGTGTGAAGCAAGAATCCCCCCAAGGGACGATCCAACCCCATTACCTGGTGGAAGGGCATGAAGGATCCCATCTTGGTCACCAACTAGACACCCTTCACGAGATGTCAGACTGCTGCGTCATGAAGTCTCAGCATGCAAGGACCCTCTGTGTCAGCTGAAGGGCCTCCTCTCCTAATCTATCAGGATGCTCATCTTTTTACAATAGAAAGCAGCCTTGTGAGGTGGGTATAGATTATAGATGTTCTGGATATGTAGATAGCCCTGTCTCCCCGTGGATGAAGATAGAGATGACATTTGTACATAGTGTGAGAAGAGACCTTGTACATCATCTCAGGGCATTGTGATAAAGTTGTGCGAAGCTATATGTGTAAACAAGTTTAGTTTTGGGGAAACTAATCCAACATTGTCGCGCACGCAAATATGTGCAAAAGGTTAGTGCTGAAAAATAGGACAATGTAAGAAATAAGCTGCTTCAATACATGGGCCTAGCTCGGGAATAAACACCGACTCCTCATACTAAGGGTCAATACATCAAAGCTATCTATAAAGTCAGCAGAACGTTTTAAAACGCTAAAACATCTAAAAGCTATTCTAAAAAAGTCTGCAAGCCATGATAATAAAAAAGCCTTAAAACTGATCTAAAATCATCTAAAAGCAAGCTACCCTTAAAAATATGTATAAAAAGTCTTAAGAGTTAATATATTGTTTGAAATCCCAAGCACTCAGAAAGCCATGGCGCCTAGAAGAGAGGAATAAAAAACAACGCTGTTTTGGTTCATTTTGTTTAAAAACAGGCCAAATTGTTCCCATACGGAAAAGCCAATTTGTTTTATGTGTTCCGAGTGGTAGACGCAACATTGCTGTTGCCCACAACCGCAGAAAATCCCAGAGGCGCACCTCGAAGCAGGTTTATGAAGCAAAGGTGATTCCATCCAATTCCCACAGCAGCTGCAGAGGGAGTTGTTGTTTCCCTTAAGTGATCCGCAGATCCGTTGTTCACATCCCTAGGAGCTGAAGCATCCCATGGTGGCTCTAAGAATGCTTTTATCATCAATAGAATACTCTGGGGACAACAATACATGTGGGCCTTTAAGGGGTCCATCAGTATGTAAATGTCCTGTGGCGCAACCAATTGTGATCCGAGACATATATCCAGGATGCATTCATGACTGCAAAGCAGACAGCGGAAGACAGGTTGTATGCAGTCCAGCCAAACAGGCCTGAAGGATAAGAACCAGTACTCGTTCAGTTCTTGAAGCCGAGGTGTGTCGAAGCAGTGTACATGCGCTCACGGCAACACAGCAACAGCAGTGCTATCTCCATTCCGGGTTGAACTGGGACGTCCATTGCGATTCCCGCCACAAGTAGCAGGCCAAGCGGGAGCCATCCAAAAATGCTTCCCAACAAAGAGTGTATGAAAGATGGTATACTTCTGAAAATCATCTGAAAGGTGCTAATCAGACCATATATGATACATATAAAAAAGTGCGCTATTCCCTTCGTATCAGAAATGTTAAAGATGTGGTGGACCAGCTACCCAAAATGCAGCAGGAAGTTAGTGTGGAGTAGTATCTGTATCTCAGACGAGGACCTTGCAACCTACAGATCAAACGTCTCTCTGGCTGAAGTTAAGTCCACATCCTTTTGAAAAAACATGATTTCAGTTTACTCAAAAAATCAAACTGTATGTCAGGAACATTTTTCGAAGGCCATAGCGCTGCCTCCCTTACTGTGTGGGTCAGAGGAAACAGTACTTGTGTGCAACAAGTTACTATGGAATTAACCATCACTAGATAAGTGATGCCTGGTTCCATTCCGCAGCCACCTTGATCATTCAGCATCAAATAGCTCCCATTCGAGAGCATCTTGAATACCAAATGAATCACAGCAGCTGGAGGGCCCTTCAGATAACAGGGCAGGCTTGCTACCGAAGCAATGCATGCCCCGTGGAGAGAAATGTCCTTGCAGACTAAGGATCCTCTTAATGCATCCTCACAGTCAGAACCACTAAGGAAAACCTCTGTGTCCCCATTCCTGCATCTAAACTTGAACAGTAACTCCCAATACTCATGCACATAACCTTCCCCTAGTGCTTCATATCTGCCTACATGTTGGTATTGGAGACAGTATTGGAGTTGGAAAGTCATGACCGGGTGGATGATGTAACCATGGATAATCCAGTCTGTGGATGGTGTCTCAGCCACAGTGAAAGATAGTTGGTCTAATTTTTCAATGTGCAACATAGTTTGCAGCTCTCCGTGCCATTACCATCTGTCTATCTGTTAGATCAAATTTAGAAAAAAGACTAGTACTGTTGATGTACCGCCATGGCACGTGGCCAAAACGTAATGTTTTTGTAATGTCCAGCTCAGAATTACGATGCTCCGTAATTGTGACTGCACATGTTGTAAAATAGACATGTCTTGCTGTATTTTGCCAATCGCATAAGACACTATGTTGCCCAGTGAATAAATCCTAGATAATAACGTGGTCATACCATTGTCAACCACAGCCAAATCCTTTTCTAAATTAACCCTGTCGATCTCGCGCAATCTCTCAGCAGCTTCCTGTTGAGAAGTCTTCACAACTCGTTGTATAGTCCATACAAAAAGCGCTTTTGACGTGGATTCTAGAGATGGTGTCATTTAAAGAAATTGTAAACAAAAAAGGAATTTGCAAAAGTTCAGTAGGACCATATACATCATACGATACACTGTCCCAAAATATTCCTTAAGGAACTGGAACTGCTGTAATGTTCACCAAGGACAGGTCCCTTAGTTCATGGTGCGATGATGCATGTGCTTTAAGAACCAAGTTCATGAGTTGTACTGCAGAGCATTCTGGGAGAAAGTGTCCATTCAGAAGTAGGAAAAAGACAGTCACCAAACCAATCCAAAGTACCAGGAAAAGGAGCCCTATTGCAATCCAGTGATGTAACCAAGAAAAGTCTTTTTCGGCCAAAAGCAAACATGCGTAGCTTGAAAGGGAGGGGCGGTGTTGGCAGCTCTGGTTCCCTTGAATCCGATGAGAAGTTGTCATAATGCATGAAGTAGCCAGATGCTGTCCGGTCTAGTTTTGGCAGCTCAGCAGGTTTTGTGGAACTGGAACATGACTGGATCTGTGACATATTCATATAGACGTCATCAATTTTTCAAATGGAAATTTCTTTGTTGATTGTACAGTTGTAGTTGTTTCAACTGGGAGAAGTATCATTTCATTGTAGTTTACAGCTTCTCTTTGGAGAGTGGAATCTTCAGTCGTTATTACAGCTTCCATCTGAACTTCCTGTACAGTAGTGAGAAGGGTGCGGCAGCTACTCAGTAGCCGATGTGGCCTACTGTTGAGAATCGGCCACATAGTGTGGTTTCATTAGATCAATAGAGACAAACCTTTTGTCTCTGTGACTGACAAGGGGCGGAAGAAGTACAGTTCTGGTACCTTCAACAGCAAGGACAGGTACAGGAGCTCTGTAGGATGGCCCAAATTGTTTTTTGTCCACAATTTTTCCTCTGACCAGGTCCCCAATCTTCGGGACCCAAGCAGGACTTGCCGGAACTACCTTCACTTCCCCAGCGGTGGTGCGTTGTACTTGGACGTTGCTTTGTTAAGCCCGGAATTCATTGAGTTCCTGTAAAACAGCCAAACGTTCATTGATGTCAAATGATGTTTCAGCCACCACTGTGCTGGCACTATCGAGGTCTGGTACCCACATTCCCACACCAAACAGGAGTTCATAAGGTGTTCAACCCCCTAGGGATTTTCTTGGCATGTTGTTTAGTGTCCTCTGGACCCCCTAAAGGTGATTGACCCAACTGCCGCCCAAGCCTAATAGTCTTGCTTTTAAGGATTGCTTTAAGTCATGGTTCTTCCTCTCAACGACTGAATTTCCCTCGGAATGGTAGCGGAAGGAGTACCGCAAGACCACACCCAAACTTCCCATCACTTCTTTGTAAGCCCGAAAGCTAAAAGCCGGACCCTGGTTGGAATGTAGTGTGCCAATTGTGTATGTCCCGATGAAGACTCGCAAATCCTTTATAACAGTTTGAGCGTCAGCCGAGCACTATGGCCAAACCCACAGAAATCTGGAGCATGAATTCCCTGCCACCAAGATGTACTTGTAAGCCCCATCTGATTGTAAGGGGCTGCAGTGGTCCAAATAAACACAAGCTAAAGGCTTGTCTGAGATCAATAGAGGTGTCTGTGTTGGACGTGCTACGGTGGAACCTTTCATCTGCTGGCAGATGTCACTTAAGGAAAAAGTCCTTGGTCTGTGTGGTAAGACCTGGCCACCAATAGCGATGCTTCAGTAATGATACTGTAGCCGTCATCCCCACATGAGCTGAACCCAGACCCTCATGTGCAGCTAGTATCAGTATTAATCTGCGATCAATGTTTGGTATTACTCTATCCCCCACTCCTGGAATCTAAGCATATGGAATATTTTGTGGGTCTAATTTGTAGGAGGACTTTCGCGTACCATTAACTGCCACCATAGTTGTTCCGTCTATCCTCTTACTTGAGCGAGTTGTTGCAGCAACGGCAGCAGTACGAACTGTTGAATTCCCTTCAAAATGAACCCAACACGTTGATGACTCAATGTATGAATTACCTGAGGTCGTGGAAGGCCTTCCTTCAGCTTTGCCACCTGTTCCCAAAGCATCTTGTGCTTTACTGTGCGACCTTTTGAGTCTCTAAATCCATTCTGGCCCCATAGTGTAGATATTCATTAGGCGACTGGACACAGTAAAACGAATCACACACAATAAGTGTGGGGAATTCACGATCTGTATTTTGCAGTGCCAGTATCAGGACTTTGAGTTCTGCAAGCTGCGCTGTACAGTCCCCTAGGGACTGAGTGTGTGTCTTCCTAGGACAGAACTTTCCATCATGCATGCGCCCTTTAACAATTGTGCATGCCGTGGAATATTGCTGTTTTGTTCCTACGACAGGTTGGGCAGAACCAGTGGTATAAATGATGCATTCATTTAGATCTAGAGGCATAACTTCATTTGGCAGAGGATATTCTTGTCCGTACTGCAGAAATGTTTGTGTTTGTAATGTAGCATCAAATCTGTAATCTACATCTGGTGCAGTGAGAGAGTTAGCCCATTGAGTTTATCGCAGATGTAAAGCTTTTGCATTTGGATTGCTTGTTTGGTGACGGCCTCTAGGGTCGGTATCGGGGTCACGACAATTATGCATTTCCCCTGCGCTAGTGCTCTTTCTCTCACTACAGCAGTCTGTACCACTGTGAGAATTTCCTCAGTGGATGCAAAACACATTTCAGCGTTTGTGTACAAATGTGATTTGTATGCAATAGGTACTGCATCCCCTTCATTGAAAGTAATATAGGTGTACCCGGTTGGTCTAGCGACTACGCGGATCACCAGGTTACTTGTGTTAACACGCATGTGTAAATATTTAGAAGCCATCATGCCAACTTGTATGGAACATAAAATATTTGTATGTTCCTGTGTCCAATGATGCACTGAAAAATCAGGTCTAATAAAGTCGTAGAAAGGTTTTACCCTTTCCGCGTAATCCAAAATGTAAGTTCTGCCAAAATGTAAAAATCCTAAAATGGATTGTAGTCTTCAGAGTCGTCGGAGATTAGAGCAATGCACATTTTTCTAAAAAAATGTGTCGTCAGGCTTTGGCCTTCACTTGACAACTCTAATCCTTGAAATAGGATACTGAGGTGGGCAATTTTTGATTTTTTTAAATCAAATTTGTAGCCCAGGTGAGCAGATCCAAGAATTATGTGATTGACTCTAGCCAAGTGTTCCATCAATTCATCGTCCGTCAGATAGATATCATCTACATAGGACAATGCCTCCTCAGTCAAAAGTTTGAAGTAACTCTGTCACTCTAGCAGAAAACAGCCCAGGGCTATTCTTATACCCCTGAGGTAATCAACAAAATTGCCGTTCAGAACCTAGCGCTGACAATGCTGTCAATTACCTTCTCCCAGGCGCTATATTTTGGCAGAAAAATCGATTTGAGATAGCTAATGTCGTTTTGTATTTTTTCTGCACGATGTTATTCATTAGTGCTGCACTATGTCCGTTTTGTACTGCAAATGTGCGTGTGGAAGCATTTAAATATCTGTAGTCTAAGACTAGACTATATGAATCATCGGGTTTCATTACCGGAAACAAGGGATTTTTTCATGGATTTTTTCTAATACACCCTGGTATTCAAGTTGATCTAGGATCTCCCAGACTTGTTTCTTTGCTTTATGTTTTAATGGGTATTGTCTCTGTGGTTGAGGAATAGATTTTAATGGGATTTCGTGGTGAGGTGACTCATCATCCCACCCAACATGGTTTCAATAGAGTGCAGGAGCTAGCGCTAACGGGAAACAGTGTTTACAACGCTGTCATTACATCGCTGTACCATTACAACGCGGTCATTACAACGACTGCGTTGTTAGTACGCGATGCATTTACATCGCAAGTCATTACAACGACTTGCACTAGGGGGCGCTGAGGTATTGGAAACGAATTCCAACACCTTCCCTACTGTTGCGCAAACTGGAGTAGGAATAGTAATTAATACTATTCCTAAGTCCAGCGCGCCCCCTAGTGCAAGTCGTTGTAATAACTTGCGATGTAAATGCATCACGTACTAACAACGCGGTCGTTGTAACGACCGTGTTGTAAAAGCACGCGATGTAATATATCGCGTTGCAATGTACCATATTCGCGCTAACGCACACTCGTGCATGTATTAATTTTTAACTGATTCTGGTACGAGGTCGGAGAAGGCAGGTAAAATTACGTCTTCCCCCATTGAGCAATCCATTACGAACTCAGGTGGCCAATCTTTTTCAGCCAAAATAATGTTGTACCCATATGTCAGGTCCCCTCAAAAGAGACCTTCACTTGTCTGGGTATGTTCCCCTACATGTGAAGCATTATCTCGTATAACTATGTGGGACACTTACCTTCGTATAAGGTGTTTCTACTTTGATATGCTCACTCAGCGCTTCTGCCACCAGATAATCCATCAGGATCTGGCAAGCTATTGTGACTTCTGCCGCTCTGTCTAGCATCGTTACTGCCCATTCCCTGTTCAAAATCAGAGTCCTTAGTAGCCTGGGCATTTCTAATTTTGTTCCCGTCTACCTTCTTCTTTTTAAATTGAGGTTTAGTAGTCTTTTGTTTGTCTTCCTGTTTAATTATGTAGTCCGAAGTGCAATGTGTCTCCCTTTTCAGCTTGACTCGCTCTTCCGATCGGTTCTCTGACCGTCCGTCTCCCTCCGAATGCTTTTCGGATGACTCCTGAAGGGAACAAGAGGAACGTGAATCAGTATCCTGATACCTGTCAGGCTTTCTAATATTGTCACAGTTTCTCAAATTATATTTTCGCTCAGTGTGTTCCTGTGAGGAGACCCACCCGTGACTGTGTTTTGTTTTGTTTATTTTTTTGTTTGTTATCACATTTTTTCTTGGAAGAATCGGGTGCTTGTTTAGAGTTATCCTTTCCTGAATTGCTCTTAACTATTGGTTTCCCAGGTCTGGCTCCCAGATTATCTCCACCTAGTGCAGCATATGTTTCTTCGATAATCTTAGGCAATTCTCACTCCTGCTGTGCAGGAGTGAATTCCCTCAGGCGTTGGCATATAGCCACTGCTGCTGACTCCCCTTTTATGTTACTTAACATAATTGCAGATACTTGGGCAAAATTGGCCATTAGTTTCAATTCCAGGTCACGCGGCGGCCACCACAGGTAAGCACTGGGGTAGTGGGGCGGGGCAGGGCATGGCGGGGGGGGGGAAAGCTGACAGACAACGGAATAGGTGTTATTTATTTTTTTAAATATACCTATTCCGTCGTCTGTCGACTTCCCCCCTCCCACCCTGCTCAGCCCCGCCTCACCACGCTTACCTGTGCCGGCCGCCGCTGCCGAGGTCCCGGGCAGGCTCTGCCCCGTACTAATTCTGTATTTGTTTCAGTGCATCTGGTGTAACTGCTATCGAAGGGCTACCGTGGGATCTGGTATAAACAGCAGCGAAGATTGTACCACAAGTGGCAGAGTTTACTATTGGGGGAGCCATCCCCATTGGCAAGCAAATTGTTAATATTCTATGTTTTTCCTGTGCGCCCGTATGAGGAAAAACTGCTTCAAGCTGAGCTGTTTTCTGCGCTATCCAGAACAGAATTTTGCTCCCGACTGGTGGGAATCCTTCCCATAATGGCATTCAGCGTTTGAGGGCTGATACCCATAGTAGCTAATTGAGGTTGTGCAGCTAGAGCAGCCTGAGCAGGTTGAACTGTCAGTGTTCTCATTATGTATTGTGTAAGATTCCTGTACATTTTTACTAAGTCTCTATAAAGTGGATGCATTCCTGCTGCTGGTAGAGTAGCATTGTCTGGATGCGGTGTATAAGAAGCTAAGACCGGCCAAGTCGCTCCTTCTTTACTGAGCAGACTGAGTCTCACGTGTTTTGTTGTATGGGATATGGTGCCTTTAAACCAATTAATATGCTCTTGGTTAATGGGACTTCTATGACCATGTATGGAAAGTATTCTTCAGGTGGTTCATCTTCAATGTAAGTATGAAACAACTGTGTGCGTGGATCTGCAGGCAGGAATTTAACCCAAGAATTGAATACCTCTATTCTGAATGCTTTGTGTGCCTCAACCACGAAGGTAACATCTCCACCTGTTGCCGGGAGGCTATATTGTAGTAATTTCATAGTAACTGCCTGTCTGCAATTTTTCTGTGATGTTTAGAGCAGCTACCTGCTCCTCAATGTCCTCACCCGCTTCACCATTCACGGACATTGTGTGAAAAAAAAGGGTATTTTATGTAAATTAATTTTTATGGAGATATGGTATGCACAATGGGGGAAACTTTTAAGCCTCCAAGCTTGAATAACCTACAGCCAATACATAGGGTATACCTACTCAGCTGAGGCAGAGTTAATTCCCATCCCACTTCAGATGTCTTCGGTTAAAATGTGAGTAGGGGTCTCTGAGAAAGCATGACTGAAATACTCAGATTGACCATTAAATATTAAGCCAACCAACGTTGGCGGCGCCATGTCTTGTAGTTCCTACAAATCCGTAGGATCTGGGCATTGTTTGGACAACATAAACTAGGGGTTTAGTGCCAAGACTGATTCCGGACACCCCTGCAGGATAAGTTTGGCCTATAGACCAGCTAGCTCACTGTGCCACTGTAAGCCCCCTAACCTTACCAGGGGGCAAATGGTTTCTAGCAGCCATTGAACATGACATGTCTGACCCATCCGGGATCGTGGAAACAGTACAGAACCTTTTTGTTCAGTCACTCGTACTTAGTTATTCTCAGAGAGGTATACAGAGAATACACAGTGGGAAGTTTTCAATATATATATTGAACCATCATTCTTGTATAATATACATGTGGTGCAATGATTAATAGACAGAAGCAGTCAAAAGAGATTACAAGCACCAAAAGCGTAAATAGTAGATATAGTTCTACCATGGTGCTAAAACAATGTATATATGCAGGCATATAAAACAAGGCAGTAATCGAACACAGTTCTACTACGCAAACCCTACTCTAAGTGTATTTAGAGTGTGTGTAGGTGTGAAGCCAAGAATCCCCACAAGGGATGATCCAACCCCATTACCTGGTGGGAGAGGATGAAGGATCCCGTCTTGGTCACGACATGGACACCCCTCATGAGATGTCAGACCGCTGCGTGATGAAGTCTTAGCATGCAAGGACCTTGGTGTCAGCAGAAGTGCCTCCTCTCCTAATCTATCGGGATGCTCATCTTTTTATAATAGAAAGCAGCCTTGCGATTAGCGTATAGATTAGTGATTTTATGGATATGTAGATAGCCCTGTCGCCCCATGGATGAAGATAGAGATGACATTTGTACATCATGCGAGAAGAGACCTTGTACACGATGTTCAGGGCATTGTGATAATTTGTGAAGCCAGATGTGTAAACAAGTTTAGTTTTAGGGAAACTAATCCAACATTATTGCACAGGCAAATATGTGCAAAAGTTTACTGCTGGAAAATAGGACAATGTAAATATTAAGCTGCTTTGATACATGGGCCTAGCTCGGGAATATAACAACCAGACTCGGCACCGAGCAGCATCCAAGCATTGCCAACAACCTTCATCATCGACTCCATGGGAGCCGACGCAGACCAGCTTCTGAAACATTAAAACTCCTGTTCTGCTAATTAATGTTGTCATTTTGGTTTCATTTTACTTAGTACAATAGTCTCTATTTTTCTAAATCTGTTTGGGAGTTTTGCATAAATACTTTACACACTGCCTCTAATTTAAGGTTGGCTGCTCTGTGCCATAGGGGTTTGAGTCCAGGTTTACTTAGTGACTTTTGTGGTTCACCCTGTCAAGGATTGTGGTTATTATTTCAGGTGGGTTCTCACCCCTCAGCTAATACGTCAGTGTCTCACATTCAGCACCCCCAGAGGCCCAAAACTACTGATATACTTTTATGATCTGCATCGTTCCTTGTATCACATACAAAAACCTGACTTACATTAATGAAGATTAGTCTTTAGTATTTGTCAGACTCTTTCCCTAACCTGTTGGTTGTTGGCAGCACCTAGCAGTTTCTAAGGTGAAACATCTTGTTTCCCTGCTGGCTCTGAATTCTGGAGACTGAGCCTTCGCTGTTAAACAGACTCCTTTGTTCACTTGCCTTTCCAGTGGTAGCTGGGTGGATAAGCCAAAGCCTAACTTACAGGCGTTATGAGTACCATAGGTGTAGCGGCACCAGTGTACAATGGTGTAAGAAATCAATCAGAGGTCATGGGGTCCATTACGCTGCTAGTGTTAGGGCGCATGACTATTAGAAGCTATTAGAGGTGTTGTTTAAAAAGTATATGTATGTAGTGCTCACTGATATTGATAGGAGGTTTACTGTGAAAACCTGAATTCCTTAACTCATACTGTTCAAAGTTTTATTCCTGAACAAGTTTTACACAAAGGTGGGAGCTGCTACCCCCTACTGAAGACAATAGGGCAATGCTAACCTTTTGTCCGGTTTTATGACCTTTTTCAGAGACACGTCAACAGCCTTTGCAAAGCGTTAGTAATCAATGATCCAGTGTTACTTCCAGGGCTGTAAGGGATGCTTAAAAAATGCTTAAATTTAGTACAAAGTGCAACATAGTTCTTTTAAGTGAGGTGCTGAGTGAAACAAATCACACTTGATTTAAAAAAAAAAATACGGTGAAACTGTTGCTCTGTAAATTTTAGTGAATTTCTCAAATTACAAGTGAATGTTTCTGATGCAACCATGCTCCCTGGCCCAGACTTGCTTGTGGATACGATTAAAAGTATAGTACAACTGCAGTGGGTCAGTATCTGCTACTCTATCCGTCATGAGCAAGATGTTCTAGTCTCCTGGCCAGATTAGAAACTTTGACACCACCTGGCCATGTTAGGGTGCACAGGGCAAATAAAATCACCAGCACATCAGGGTGTACCAAGTACATTAGGCACTTTTTCAGTTTATCACACGCTAAGCTTAACTATCTGATGGTTAATCTTTGAGACCATTAGGAGGATGTACCAGTAGTCTGTCTTGTTCTCTCCTGCTGCTGCAACCTACCAACTAATCATGGGCTGCACCGTAGCCGTATCCTCTAAAGTACTCTTAATGTGACAACGTCTCCCAATCTAAAAGAGAGAAAGGCATGGGGTGGACTTTAAAGCCCTGTGGTGGTGTTCAAGCATGGGCAGGTATTGAATTTTGTCATATAGAAGAGGAGAAGAGTATTCTTGGGCACCAGTTTAATGCCTGCCTAGGTCAAACTGGCCAGTTGAACAAGGGCGTATTGGCGGGGGGAGGTATCCTTTACAGTGGGAAGCCCTCGAGGAGCATCTAATATAAGTGGACTTTCAAGGTTTGCGCTAGTGGGTGTGCCTGCCTATCTTGGTCACCACTCACACATCTCACCTGAGGTTGCTGTTCATTAGCCAGGCCATGGTGGTCTGTCAACAGCACAGACCTGTAGAGTCCTGTAGACTGGCTTTCGCCTCAAAGTTGATAGTTCCTTTTACTGGAGGAGTGCTTTGAAGGAACCGGCAAGCAGGTAGTTGTGGTGGAAACTTTGGGCCACATTTATAAAGTTTTGACATAGGGCAGCACCGCAAGGAATCTTGCTGCACTGCCCTACGTCAAAAGAAAAGGGCAGGAATGTGCTGTATCTATGAGATACGGTGCATTCCTGTCCTTGTCCCCTGCGCTGGCGCACAATGGGCTGCCATACGCCAACGCAGGCATCCTCGCACCATGGTGCAAGGGGCCCTGCGTTGCGGGGCTGATTGATTTAGTGCAGGAAGGGACACTTTCCTGCACAAAATCAATCAATTCAGGCGATTTCCTCTTTCTATGTGTGCTGCAGCACACATAGAAAAAGGAAACCAGCATTTGCAAAGCAATAGGTCTCGCATTTACGCAAGTTTAAGCTATTGGCATTGTAAATGACAATGCGTTTTATTTATGTTTCATAAACGAAAACATAAATAAAAGGCATTATCATTTACAATGCCAATAGCTCAAATTTGCGTAAATGCGAGTCCTGTTGCATTGCAAATGCTTGTTATTATTGATACTTGTACTTCTACATTTATAAGCCTGGATAAAGTCTTCCCATATGACAGCTTTACCTTTTCTCGGGAGAGATGGGTACAGGAAATAAATGCCCTCTTTACAACTGATATTAAACTGATGCTTTGTAGCAACTGACCCGGTTGTAGTTAATCAACACTATATCTCCCAGAGTTCACTGCAGAATTAAAGTGAATCCCAGGACTGGATTCCCGCAGGGCACAGCATATGTTTTTTGAGAATATGTGTTTTTTTTTACAACCCCCCAGGCTCTCTCTAGCTTGCTCAGCGCCTCGAGGGGGAGGGGTGGCCAGGTTACGCACCCTTAGTAATTACCTGCCCTCCAGCAGTTGCCCCAGTAAGTTAGCCCAGGTGTGCAGGGCGGTCCCTCTGCGGACAGGACAGGCCCCGGTGCAGCAGCGCCATGGAGCAGGTGATGGCCGTACACGAAACACTGAATATTACTTTCAGAATGAATAGGAGGGTAGGTCATAACTCTGTCCTCCCTCACTGGGTTAATGCATGAGTGTCTGCCTAGCTGGGGATGTAAGGGGCGGGGCTAGTAGGTCATAGTAAGAGGCAGGTACCAGCCTGTCTTTTAGAGATCTATCTGTTATACTTTAAATCTATAACAAACTCCAGACATGACCCCAGCTTCTCAGTATAAGTGTTCCGGTGCGCTGTGCAAAAGAGAAAAGCCGTTTCACAATGAGGATGGTGCAGGTTTTTGGAGAGAATAGAGCAGGGAGTCTTCTTAAGTGATAGCACTCTGCAGTAATACAGAGTGCAGAAGAAGGAATAGAGCGTGTGAGTGTTTATATATCACGGTCTAGCCAGCCAAGGCAGCCATCCAAGTCCATTTACAGAGCTAAGGGAGAGGCCGTTCTTATGGCTCCTGTAGTCATTCGTGCTACTCGTCGGAAAGTGCTTTGATACCTAGTCAGTGGTTGTAAGCGCTATATAAATGCGAATACAATTGAAGAGAAAATATATTTCCTGTTTCCCTTTTTCAAGTGGGCGAGCCTCTGCTGTGCGGTCTTTCTTTTCTTGGGGATGTGCTCATCGAGGCGCCATGTAGAGAGCGGAGATAATTGGGGCAGAGCTCCCACGTTATCCAGGTCCATGAGTAATTAGGTAGTCCAGTCCAGGCTTTTGCTCTTGCATTCTGGGACTTGTAGTTTTGTTTTTTAGTCGATTCAACAGCTTCTTAAAACAGCTAACACTAGTTGCAGCCACCAACAAACACATGACTAGATGCAGCGATATCTGCAGAGCAAACGGTATACATGAAAGAAAAAAAAACGTAAGGGGCAACCCCCCTCCTCCTCCACAAGCTTCTAAATAGGAGCAATACAGTAGTATCCTACACAGGGCGTCTTACAATAACCAGAGTTGGGGCTGCTGGGACCCCAGGAAAGATACAAAAGCAACGAAGAGCAAAGCCCAGGCGCCTACCTTTGACTTGGGCGTCATACTCTGCCAGGATTTCCTTGTCCTTCTTAAACCTGGCTGGAGAGTGGAGACGTCATGTTTACAGCGTTGTCAGAAAATGCAATCCGTTTTCTGATGATGCCCTCCAAAAACAGGCAAGGGTGGTAGGTGGCAAAAAACACTTCGAGGCGACGATCCTGTGTGTTTCCCTTGGCTTTATCTCCCCCAGATGGAGCCGTCTGTGCAGGGGGCTTGGAGAGAACGATGCAGCTGTTCACGGAGCTGGAAGCAGGCAGCGCGTCCCTGCCTAGACCCGGGGCTTCTGCTTCCCGGGATCCTGGCAGCCGGGAGGACGTGCTCTGACCCCCGGCACTGCAACGGCGGGGAGCGGCAGTGCCGCGGCGAGCTGGGGCTGGGCGGCCCCGCCGGGGGCGGTGTAACGGCGGCTGGCAACGGCGGCGGACTGCACTTCTCTCTCCCCCACCAACCACAGCCCCGGAACCCGCAAGATGGTGGTGTCGGCCGAGATGTGCTGCTACTGCTTCGACGTGCTTTACTGTCACCTGTACGGGGTGGGGGCGCCGTCAATGCAGCTCAGTGAGAGGTGTTTTCTCTCCCCGTCACCCACCAGAGTTTGCCCTGAGCCTAGAGACTCGTGCTTGCTGAGGATCGAGGTGAGCGCCCCCCCTGCGCGAGGCAAAATGGCGGCTCCCACAGCGCTGCCCACCGTGGTGGGTGTTGTGCCCCAGCGCCCTTTCGGGGTCTGCGTGCGCCTCGAGAGCCTAGGGACACCGGGGGTGAGTCCGACCCTTCCCTTTCCACAAAGCTCTGGCGTACTTGGCTCACTCTCGGTTTGGAAAAGGGGCCCAGGATGCCTGACCCCAACATGGCCGACACTGGTGACTCCTTCCCCCGTGCTGAACTTTTACCTACTCATCCCTCCCTGGACTATGCCTGACCTCAAGAGGACCTCCAGCTCTCGTTTTGCCGAACTTCAGACATTTCTTTTTGCTGGACTGCCTTATCTCTTTCTCCCCCTCAGGTCCCCCTCTCGCCAATCTCAGCCTCCGACTCTTCTCCCCCTCCCACCCCTCTCTACCCCCTTTGATGTTTCATTTCTCAGTTCACTCTGTTAATATGTAATTTTGAGTTGCCCAAGCCTAATCGCTGGTAAAATGTAATCATGAGTAAAGTCACTATTTGTGTAAATATGCTTAGATATAACTCTAACCACTAGTATATGTAGTAGACCTTTGTACTTACTACCATTCCTAGGAGTTTAGCGTTTATCCGTTTGTATCTCTTCCTTGAGTGACTTTGCAACTTGTACATTTGCAATTTTTTTCTGTGTGCATCTCTTCCATGTGTGATTCTACAATTTGTACATTTGCAATTTCTTTTTTTTTCTGCTTGTATTTCTTTCGTAACGCATGTAATTCAAAGTCCTTATGTAACGCTACTGGTTCTTTTGTAAAGCCCTCTGACGCAGGGGGAGGGTGCCGAACTTCAGACATTTCTCTTTGCTGGACTGCCTTATCTCTGTCTCCCCTCAGGTCCCCCTCTCGCCAATCTCAGCCTCCGACTCTTCTCCCCTCCCACCCCCACCGCTCTCTACCCCCTTTGATGTTTCATTTCGCCGTTCACTCTGTAAATATGTAATTTTGAGTTGCCCAAGCCTAATCGCTGGTAAAATGTAATCATGAGTAAAGTCACTATTTGTGTATATATGCTTAGATATTACTCTAACCACTAGTATATGTAGTAGACCTTTGTACTTACTACCATTCCTAGGAGTTTAGCGTTTATCCGTTTGTATCTCTTCCTTGAGTGACTTTGCAACTTGTACATTTGCAATTTTTTTCTGCTTGTATTTCTTTTGTAACGCATGTAATCCAAAGTCCTTATGTAACGATACTGGTTCTTTTGTAAAGCGCTCTGACACCTTTGGGTAATGTTCGCTATGTTCGCATTTCTTTTGTAACTCATGTAATTCAAAGTCCTTATGTAACGCAACTGGTTCTTTTGTAAAGCGCTCTGACACCTTTGGGTAATGTTCGCGCTATATAAAATCGCATTAAATAAAAATAAAAAAAAATAAACTGGTCTTGCACCTCAGAGGGGGAACCCCACGCAGCCGCATGCATCGTCATGCCCGCTCCCCGGTGAGGTGCAGGGGCGCAGTCTGGTGCAGAGGAATATTAAACATATATGCGCATGGCGGCCCATGAAGCGGGCGCCATCGCGATAAAAAAAAACAAAGTAGTCCCTACACAAAACAGATACAGCGCAAATAAACTGTAGTTGGTCGGTGCTGCCTGCGATGAAAAGGAAGTGACGTCTCGGACCGCCAGCCAATTAGGAGCCAGAAAAAGAGAGGAACGCTGGACAGACCCAATCGCAAGCAGCAGGCGGGATTACTCTCGCTATACTGTTTACTTCAGGTCTTGCGACAGCGCATGCGCTGTCTAGGCTCGACCTAAAAAGGAGGAGAAATGAAAACATTTCTCCTCGTTGCGCCTCCCTAACCCCACCCCTGGGGTGGTGTTAGATTCTGACACATTCCCAGGTTTACGATTTCTCGTAAATCTGGGAATGCTTCAGATTCCATGGGTGTTGCATGGGAGCACCCACAGCAACACCCATGGAACGCCCCTTTCACACAGTGTTCTGCGTGATAGGGGCACATATTTACAAGGCCATAAAAAAAAGCCACATAAAGTGGCTTTACGTTGCCGTGTAAATATGCTGGGGCACATTGCGCCACCGGATCGTCAAAAAAGTGACGTTCCAGCATCGCAAAATTCCTGATAAATGAGGCCCTTTGTCCGTTGTGATCCTAGCTAGAAGGGGAATCGGTTTAAGCTGTCTCCCATGAAAAAATAGAGGAATTCCACAGAAGAGCTCAGGGTGATTCAAAGTACTTGCAGGAGGGGTGCAGCACATAGATGGTTAGACAATGTCCAGCTTCTGGCCAAGAAGGAGCGCTGTTTTAAATCACAGTTCATTGGCTAGTCAGAGTGGATTGTATTTTCTGTGTCTCTTACCAGGGAAAACTTGCAGCAGTTGGTTGGAAGATCTGTGCTCATGTAAAGAGAAAAATCACTCTGTCGAAGGACATCCATATCCTGACTGGGTTGTGGCTCAAAGGCAAAGAGGCCATGGCTACATGACTGCCCCCTTATTGATCAGCACTAATACTAGAGGCATGAAGCCCTTGAACAGTGATCACAGGCATTGACTACATCATTGTTTATCTGACACTTATTAGGAAGGAGAGGCTCTGGTGTGGGAGAATTCGCGAAATTAACACATGGGGCTGTGAGCAGTATGCCTCTCCCCCAAACTGTGGTAAAAAGGGTGCACCCCTAGGTTTGATACACTGCAAGCAGCCAGGTAGTCACTCCAGACCAAGGTTAGGATGTTCACTTACTCAAGGAGAAACCCGTGGAGCGCTCAGGGAACCTCTACTACTGGGAGCATTAGAAATTACACCCCGGCTGGTAATAAGTAGTACAAATCAAGGGATAAAAATGTGAAAAAGTGATTTTTCAGACAAAAGACGATAAATAGTATTGATTGGATAGTTTCTGCTTTCAGTCTACACTGTTCTTTTTCTCTTACTTTTGAGGCCATCATTACCATGGAAAAACGTGATATTTATTATCATCTGACTACTTTACTCAGTTTACTTTTCTTGTGCATGAAACTACTAAAGATCTCCACTTTCCTTATGTGGCCAATACTCTGTCTCTATTGCCAAAATCATTCACGTTGAATAGTGTGTGATGACGCTTTCTGCATCATTTATGGTTTAGCAGAATTTGCATCCTTCCAAGGTACCCTTTATTTAATGAGAAAGAGAACTTGGAACTGATGTGAAACAGAACAGCAATAACTAAATATCCCTGTTCATACCTGGAGATCTATATTTTTTAAGGTATGTGCAGTATGTGTGAAACTAGTTATCTGAAATTAGTTATTAATATAGTTTCCCAACCCAAACGATAGCAGACATTACCATAAGGTGAGTTTGCCTCAACTGCTTTTCTTGGTACACACTTTGTTTTTCACTTCTGTGCATGCAGTCATAGGAAATCTGTACATATGCTGCTAATGCTTAAATGTGTTTAACTGTATGTGACTGTATGTTCGATGGCCCATACATGTTGGCAAGCAAGTGCTGTCCAAATGCACACAAATACCCTATAATAAATTTTTTAAATGTGTTGGTTGTTTGTGACTATCTAAACATGCTGGTTTCTTATACAGATTTATCCTGCAATCTACACTTTTGACTTGCTAATTTAGGTTTTTCTGCTAAAGCAGGGGTAAAGGACTGAAAGAATAATAAAGTTATAATCAGATATAGAGGCCCTTCTGGGTGAACGTGCGCTTTACAAATATACCTGTTATGTTATTTAATTTTTCAGCGACACAAATGAGAAATAACATATGGTAACAACATTGTACTTTTTAAAAAAAATGTACCTGTGCAATTCCTAATCATGGTAACATGCTAAAGAATTATCAGATAGGTGAAATATAGTTTCAGAACCAATCACAGCAAGGAATCTGCCCTCAAGCCACATGGGATGACATCTGCATGACTCTGAACAGAGTAACCACGGTGGCCCTCATCCTCCTGACCTCTCCGCAGTGTTTGACATAGTTTCCCACCCTATCCTCATCCAATACCTACACAACATTGGAATCCAAGGACATGGACTCCGATGGATTTTCTCCTTCCTGACTGGAAGGACTCAGATAGACTGGTACCGTACATCTGCGGAGTTCCTTAAGGATTCTCCATGAACCTGACTTTCTTTCACGCATACATGATCCCTCTAGCTTGCATCATCCATGCTCAGAACATCAACGTCCTCTCCTGCACCAATGTCATGCAACTCATCCTCTCTCTCACGGACAACACGCCCAATACCCAGATAAAGTTAAATGTCTGCATGACTGAATTCCCCACTGGATGAAGTCTAATTGTCTGAAGCTGAAACAGAACACTGACAAGTCCGAAATCATGATCTTTGGAAGAGCACTTCACCATGGGACTCCACCTGGTTGCCAAAAGAGCTACGACTGACACCCACACCAAGAACTTTGGAGTCATCATCGACAGCTAACTTAACATGACTTCCCAGGTCAACTTGTCACCGCCTTATGCTTCAATACCCTGAATGTCCTGAAGAAGATTTTCAAATAGCTCCCAATTAGCATCTGGAAAACTGCCCTCCATGCCCTCATCGCAAGCAAGCTGGACCTCGGGAACTCCTTCTATGCCGGAATCAACAAAAAACTCACCCAAAGCTTGCTTACCATTCAGAATTTGGCATCCAGAATCACTCTCACCTCCCATGCCACACTCACATCACACCACCCCTGAAGGAGCTCCACTGGCTCCCCATACACAAACCAGCACATTTCAGCCTGCTCACCCACTGGCCCGGCATAGCTCAACAATTGCATCTGCTTGCACAAACCTTCCAGACACCTCCACTCATCTGGACTTGTACTTGCACACATCCCATGCATAGGGAAAACTGGATCCTGCAGTCGAGCATTCTCCTACATCACCCCTAAAGCACCTCTAGTTTACATGTACGCTAACAAGAACAGTTTTCAATACTCAGGTTATCACATATTTTTCCTGTCAAATTAGATTTCTGTGCTAACCTAAATAAACCTGAAAATGCAGCACCCCTATTATTGTCCATCCTCTCAACTGCAGATGTCTCTTAGCTGTACTTCCTTGTAACCCACCTACCAGCTGCAGGAACTATGAGTGATAAGATAAAGACCAGAAATGTCTTTCCTTATTTTTAATACAGTTCCTTTGTAAAAGTGGATGTAAATAACTCAGTGGATGTAAAGAAGGATAAATTATACAGCAACACAGGATGTACCCTGGTTGTTTCATTAACCCAAGACATGTACAATAAGCACTGTGTAGCAAACAGAATTACAGGTATGCTTCCATTGCACTAGGCGCCTGGGTTCTTCACTAAATTAACCATTACTGTGTGTTCCTCACTTATCTGTAGCGATAATTCGATGTTTCTAGCCTTTGCCTTCCCTTTCATACTTATCAGATTATATGAGGTGGACTGAGGCATACCCACACAGCAGTGCTTCCATACAGAGGCATGTATTGAACTTTCACTTTAAATTTCTAAAACAAATTTGCAATGCATCACCATAAATATCATAGTGTGTGTATATTTGGAAACGTGAACAAATGACTTATATGCAAAACAAGAGTACTTTGTGAACATTTAATTAGAAAATGTCCTAATGTGGCAAATATAAATATTGATTTCACTAAAAGGGATGGAAAATAACCGTGCAGATTGTTAAAATAACAGTTGCTACTGAAACTATAAACTCCTGTGCCAATATATGTACATAATTCAATCGGGCTTATTTATAAGCCCCTTGCCCCGCCAGTGCGTCACTTTTAACATGGGTAAAAGTGACGTAGGGGCGGCGCAAGGGGCTTGTAAATACGCCCCTCAGTCCATAAATAAACAATCCACTGGCTTTACACTTCCCGCCTTGCTTAGCAAGGAGCTGTCCTTCCTCAGAAGAAAAAGAACATTAATCACTTCAGTGCTTTTCGGGTTTCAACTGATTTCTGTGAATAGTAAAAGCTTTCCTTATAGGGATGCACTTGTACCTTTAATGCATCAAGATATCTCGATTCAGAATACTTTTCCTCTTGCACTATGCCCCTGGACTATGACAACACATGATTTTTTCTAGGTCAGTATATTCACTGTACATTTAAACACAGAACATGCCCCGAAAAATACACCACAAATGCATTGAATGAATCCATGATAAACAACAAAAAAGGCCTTTCTTCAGTTGTATTTTTTCACTATGAATGAACTTCAAGCCTTCACGATCAGCTTTTGAACTTTGCTGCTGTCTTTGATTTGGGCTATAGATCCTAGCAGCTTCCCCACTAAAAGTAATGTGAGCTACTTTTGATCTCTCTGTAACATGAAAACTTCAGTGGAAAGGCTTAACTCTCAAGTGTCATGGAGAAAAGCTTTGTTTGAACGCACAGCTCTGCTTCCAAACAAAAGCTTCTACCAATGAGACTAGAAGTCTTTCTCAACACAGTTGCCCAGCCCTGCCACCCCCCATTTCAAAACATAAAGAGTGGTGTCTGTCAGGCTGTGCAAAGTCAGCCTGACAGACACTCTTTATGTTCCGGTCAGGCACTGTACTTTCGTTAAATAAGCAGGTGTGTGGTTGCCTGAGCTAAACTTAGCCAGTTTGAAGATGTCACAGCCTTGTGGGTGTGATCTCCTCAGCCCGGCAAAGCGCTTGGTGGTCCTTCCCCTCATGATGAGGGTGAGTATCACTGATAGCCTCGAACCTGAGCACTTCAGTTTTAAACCCTGAAGTTCCCAGGGCTGACTGTATATCATTGGTGCTCGTCACAAAGTGTGGTGACCCCATCCCACTCTTTGTCATGTGGGGACTGCCACCTCTTCTCATTGACTGACCCATAACAAGGTCATCATGGTCAGTCATTGAGAGGAGGCAGCAGTCCCAGTCTTAGGAAACCCTTCTGCCACCTGATGTCACTGCCATAGGCCCGGTAAGTTTTATTTTTTTTCATGTTTCGTGCGTGTGTATGTATGAATGTATGTGCATTTTTGAGTGCATGCTGTGAATATGTGTGTGTGGTGCCGGGAGGAACAGGTAATTCATGTGATTTGCAATGTTGAAGTTTTCAGAAAGAGAAAACAAAAAGTGATAGGTGGAAGGCTTAAACTAATTTCCACTACTGGTAAACATTCAGGGATGCAATTCAATCCTTTGGAGCTTATTTACAAGCCCCTTGCACCATCAGTATGTCACTTTTTCCCATATTAAAAGTGACGTACCGGCGGCGCAAGAGGTTTGTAAATAAGCTCCTTTGTTTTTAGCTCACATGTGCAATCATAGACATGGACAACTATATGACAATCAGTCTTCGGCCATCCCAAAATTGGCAGACAAGATTAAACTGGTAGGCCATATCCCCTCTGAATAGTTTCACAAACAACTTCAGTCCTCTCAGATCTATTTCTACATAGTTGGTCCTCATACTTGAGGAGACTTGCAAAGAACCCACAGAAGGTTCATTATTTTCAGACTGTAGTAAGCACTCTGGGCCACATACTAACCACATCATTTTACCTCATATATACATTTACAGACAGAGGCCACCACATGTAATTCTTATAACGCCATCAAGCATACCCAATATTTTTACAAACCTAGCCCCATTTATGTCTGTGGACAATCTACCTGTCTATCTGTTTACAATGTAAACCATTCATAATAAATAGCATTTTGCCTTGTAAAGTGGCTGGATTAATCTTCCTCTGCACCTACTATTGTGCTATTACACACTTAAGCCTTTGTAACTCAAAGGCGCAAGTATTGTTGACATATATAATTTAATATAGCACTATTGATATTATCATAAACTTATGGTTCCATCTTATCTCTGGTTCAGACAAGTGCAGCAAAAAGAAAAATACTTAACACATTAATAAGTACAGTATTTGGTTAATCCAATATTGTGAACTGCCATACTCGTATGGACAAAACGTTGTGGGCCTCGAATAAAAGGAGGCTTGGGACTTCTGGAAATTAAAATGCATCGGAAAAAAGAAGTCTGACTGACTGTATTGGAAAATGTATCACTTGAACATCATGTTTAACATTTGCTTTTACTGATTCACTCTTTGGAGAAAGATGGCCCCTTTCAGTGTTGCACCTTTTCCCTCCACTCAGGTGTCAGATGGGGAGAATACATAAATATGTACATATATAATATGTGTGTGTGTTTGTGTGTATATGTATAAATTATTTTTTACTTCTCATGTGTGCACACATTGATCACATCCAAATTTCCTGTATGAAAATGAATATTGGGGCACCTATGTGCTATTAAGAACCATCATTTCTCTTACCCACCCAGTGGCAAGACATTTTGCAGAACAACACAAGAGTAGAGCTGAATGTCTTAAATGTTTTGGAATTGATTGGGCTCTCCAAAGGTCTCGGGTAGAGACTGGAAGAGAAGTTTGTGGAGAGTGGAATCCCACTAGATCTTATAGCTGGACTGGAAACATCCCAAAGGCTTCAATAGGGATGAGGAACTTTCAGTGCATATAGGTTAGTCCGGCTACTTGATCTTTGGACCTTTCATTAGGGGCTTGATTGCAGTGGATACATTGGAAACTCTTGATGTCATGAAGTGGGTGTAATATATGAATGCATTACATTAGACTTCATAGCAATCTATGATGTTCACTGTTTATGATGATTCAGTTTTGCACATGTTACTTTCCAGGTGCTTTTTTCCCCTTTCTTTCCACCTACGAGTAGGAAAAATGGATGGTAGTGCTTTCTGTTATAGTTGCACATGGTTAGTTGTGTGGCATAATGCCGGTTGCGATATGTGTTGAACACATCTGTTGTCCTTTGCCCAGGGGGGAACAGGTGTGGTACTGGATGTGGTAATAATTAGATCTGGGGCACAGGTCTGGTGAATATGCTTGGCAACCTGGGCAGTATTTTTGTAACTATTATTTGATAATTTTCCTTATCACTATGCCCTCATATTATGTGTTCTATATGATTGATGGTTCATTGGGCATGGGAAGCAATCAATCTTTAGATCGTACCATAGTCATTTATGATGATATTGTATAGACACTTCGATGAGTTTGACACAATGTTCTTTGTGCATATATTAGCAATTGATATAGTGGTTTATATCCTTTAGCATACCCTCAGTGATCAGAAGTATAAACTTTTCCTGAAGTACGTTTTATATATTCACAACTTCACGTTTGAAAAATGGAAATTATGGGATTGGTAGTCCCCTTTATGTACATACAGGGCCAGACACAATACTCACTATAGGTATGGTCTGTGAGGGCAGTAGTCTTTCGACATAATAACATTTCAATTAGGGTGCATACTTTGTGCTTTTCGGCATATGGTATATAGTTCATTTATGATTAAGAATAATGAACTATATGTATCTGTATCGTTTTCACTTAAAGATATTACCAAGATCCTGTGCCCTAGAGTAACTATAACTAGTGCTCTCCCATATTATATCCCTCATAACACTGTTCTATGTCATCATTGATAGCATGACAGCAACATCTGAAATTACATAATTGATGATAACACTGTGCATGGTGGGGGTGCGAGTTATAGTTACTTTAGGGCACATATGTTGCTGTACCTGTAGCCCTCATATTTTCTTTCTTGCAATGATGTTGCCACTCATACTTTTCCCTCATGCTTTTCTTCGAGGCTTGGTCTATCACCCTCTCTTGCTGTGGGTGAAAGTGGAGATTTCACATTGGCTATATGGGATGCTTACACCTTTCTCAGGTTGCTGGTTGTATCGACCAGCGTTTGTTAGTTGGGGTTAGGATTAAACCCTCCTGTGTCAGTCAAGGGTGAGTGAACCGGGAAGCCTAAATTCATTGAATGTGGAACTGTGCCTTGAGACCTGGCTGAGTGATAGGTCCAAGTCAGTCATCATTGATAAATTATGAAGTGAAGGTCCCTGTTTACAGTCTTGTCACATGGGTTGATGACCCTACAGTGATGATCAGCCATCTTCTGTCCACATATGGTTCCCAGGAGTCTGGTGGTTCCCAGTCGCAGTAACTCTTTTCCACCTCCTGACTTGCTTTCGGCTGCTGAGTTGGTTTGGTATTTAAAGTTCACAGGGGAAGCTAGCTGACGGTGGCTTAAGTAATTTACTTCTACTTAATCATGTGCTGTCATTCTAATCATATTCAGAACAGGCAAATGCAGTGAACTCTTCTCTCTTACCCTGCAGATAATGACTTCCGTTGTCATTTTGTCTGAAACTTCAATATGGTGTTCTTTGTAACCATCTTTTTCTATGCAGCCTGGACTCCTCTATGTTGACCTCATATTTTCCATTTTTTTTTTTTTTTTAAACAAACTTTATTGGTTTTTCAATTACAGCTAGTAGGCTCAAATCAGTGTCAGTTCCTGGCAGTATAAATCTAAAATGACCGTAATCTATGAAAAATCCCATTACATTGCCTTATGTACTATCCCTAATAGAACCTTCAGAAACACGAAAAATATAGAGTTAAAGAAACCCCAATTCCAAACAGAATAAACTTTTGCGGGCCTACACTTTATGCGAAACCTACCCTTGATTGACCCAATAAGAAACATAAACAATCCAATCTATTCTATCCAACTTCCAGCCTCCCCTCCCCCCTCCCATCTTCCCTCCCCCCAGGCATGTCGCTATTAATATTGAAACGCACAGTAACATCCATCATCATCACATACATAAAATTGGTCCCTTGACCTCATATGTTCCATGTACTGGAATGCAGGGCTGTTGATTGGAACTCTGGGCAATGAGACTTGTCTTCCCATCTTATTTGTGTTGAGAGGATTTTTCAATGCAGATGCAGGCTGACAGACGTTTTTCAACCTCAATGCTGAGTGGAGATTAGCAGCTTGCTTCAAAATAGTTGTACTCTATTGTTTACTCGGCTGTCCAGATGCTTATCTGCAAAGGCCGGTGCACTGTGGTTTCCTGGAAAACTGCTGCTCTCCCTGGTGGAGTGTAGTGGAGTACACTATTGGGTTTTGGTAAGCACCTGGGAGTCTGGTTGAGAAAGTTGCTGTCTGATGGCAGGACTGCTCCCATGAAATGCATCTGTGTTCCCGCTACTTTGATTTGTGGTAAAGTCTGGGCTACAAAGTAGGTTCTTGTGATGTGGAGTGAGTGGTCAAGCAGCCTGGCCTGCTTACTCCGTGAAGTCACTTCTATGGATTAAGGCCTATTTCTGGGTTAAATAGACATCGAGCCATCCTGTCTGTGTGGGGACCAGTTTGTTTCTTTGCGCTGTTCTCAGTTGTTGGGACGGAAAAGTCCCTCGCATGGTGACGGACATGCATCCCAGCCCTGGGTGCCTAGCTGCAATGATATCTGAATCCCTGGTGCTGATTTTTTAAGCAATAGGTGAACAAGAATCATGTGTACGTGCCATGACAGAGGCCTATCTCACAAATTCGGTCTTGTTGGACTGGAAAGGTCACCCAGTGCGCTACCCTAATGGTGGTGAAAGGCTACTGCATTTACCCGGAGTTAGATAGCATGAGCACAGAGGTGGCAGCATACCGTGTAGTGATCAGTAGAAGTGAACTGGCCCTTTTACCTATGTCATAGGACTGAGGCCACCAGGCCCACTCATGTAAAGTTCCACTTCTGTGTGCATAACTCACCCTTGGCCTACATCAGGTTTGTATGTAGCGCTGTGCAGTGTATGCGTGGTTGCATGCATATGCTGGGCATATGTGTGCCTGTGAGTGGTGCTATCCATGGAAGGCCCTGGGTTCCATTTTGGTAGACCAAGGGCTGACCGGAGGAGCATGGGGGAGGTAAAGGATTCCCCACAGACAGATGTGTTGATTGCTGCATTCCTGAGAGCTGGGTGGGACAGTACACTTTAAAGTGTGCTCTTTGATTCTGAGAAAGGTCACTGGAAAGAGGCTTGGGCACATCTTAGGAAGGAGATGGAGCTAATAAGAGAATCATAAAGAGCAGGAGTAGGGCCTTTTGATTCTCATATCACAGTGGCTGACATCCAAGTGTGAACCTCTAGTCACTCCCATGGCCTGTATTATGGGGCTATCAGCTATGAGGTCGCTCCTGCTGTAACAGACTGCTTTCTGGAGGAAGGGCAGGACAGAGGAGTGGGCATTTTATAAGGAAACAGACCCGCTACACAAACTTCAAAGACATAGGGGCCGATTCACAGAACTAATTTGAGACAAAATCCTAAAGTTACTACTTCTGGTATTCACAGAAGGCACTTACGATTTTTGGTATTCACAGAAATCACTTACGACTCCTAACTTTACGTCTGCAGTCGGGCTGGAATCTCTGCACCCAGATCGTACTCTCCGCACCCGGACCATACTCTCCGGCTAGGGCCGTACTCTCCGGCTCGAGCCGTAATCTCCGGCTTGGGCCGGATAAAGTGTAATCAATGGGCTGGAATGCAATTTTTACAAAAAGGAACATTAGGAATGTGTGATAAATGGTAGAGGAGGTCATGAAAAATAGTTTGGGCAGGGAAAAGGGTATGGCCAGACACTACATCATAACCCAGAAAAGTTTGCTCCTTTGCATCATTGTTACACCCATGGATGCATTGAGATTTGGAGGATACCCTTTGGCCTGCGTCAGCCACTTCAGTGTTTCAGAGGGTAATTGGTGTATACTGGGCGAAATGAGTGGGGTAAGGTGTTTCTAGGACAATGTTTTTGTGTTTGGTTCTGCCTGGGAGGAGCACAATGATAGGGTGAAGAGACTGACTCTAAATGTCCTTAAGTGTCTATTTGGCAAGGAAGAGATTTGTATTTAGGGCATGGTGTAACAAAGCATAGAGTGAAACCTAAATGGAGCTGATGGGCACCACTCAGTAACAGATATGAAGTGGCCTAATTTCTTGGGATGGTGAAGTTTTTAGGTTGGTAAAGATGCAAGAAGATGAGGGGTTGTAGTAGACGAGGTATGGATGGGGGACAATGTGTGTCTGGTAAATGTAGGTGCTATATCTGAGGATGTTTGGAGGCAGGAGACCAGAGGCTGGTCAGGACAAAGTGTTGGGTTCATGTGGTGTGTTCATCAAAGTGGGAGGGGTGAACAAGAAATGTTTGGAGGGGGATTGTTGTGCATTATGGGCGATTAAGGAAGAGCATTTGGTTCATAATGGACTGATATCCAAGGGGGTAAACTGCTTACTCCTTGCAGTGTACATGAAATAGTCATAGATTTGGCTTATAAGGGCAATCGAGGTATAGTCAAATCCAAGGCTAGAATTTGTTCCGATTTTTGGTGACAAGGACTAGATCTGCAGAAGCATAGGAAGATCAGAGAGTGCTGTGATAAGACACACAAGGTCAGGTGAGCTCCCATGGTGTGAAGTTGTCTGACAGATGGGCCCTGGCAAGAGACAGCAATGGATATTGTGGGGCTGTCAAGAGGTGAGAGCTCCACACCTTACCTATTAGTGGTAATAGGACTTTTTTTCTAGCTGGCCAGAGGTTGCATGCATGGAGGATACTTTGTCAGGGGCTGTGATTTGTTTCCTAGCAGGTTTGTACAGACATGAAGGGCTTCTCAACGATGTGTCAATGGACAATGGAGAGCAGATCTGTTCTTGTAAAATGGAGCAATTTCTGAGTTTGTTTGGGGTAATGCATACAAATCAGCTCTTTTCCTTGCAGAAACTAATGGGATATTGGAGAGATGGAACAAAACCATGAAAGAGGGTTCCCAGTTGGTAAAGCCTTGTGGTCTTGACTGGAAGAGAAAGTTTCATAATTGCCTAGTGGCTCCCTTTGAATTGTTCTGTGGAAAAAAAAACTAATTCTATTTGTGTTCTAGCTTGAATGCAGTGGCGCAAAAGATTGGTAAAACTGTCTGTGAAGGATGAGTGGAGAAAGTGTGAATATGAGAAAATTCAGGAAGGGAAAAGATATTTTGATGACAGGCATGCAGTAAAGTACTTGAAAATTTTGGTGGGTGACTGGGTTTGCATTCGAGTTTCAGTGGGTTCAACACCATGCCTGAAGTATTCTGAGCTAGGTCAAGTGATGAAGCTGTTTAAGAATGCCATAAAAACAACTGATGGAAGGATTTGGAACTTGAGTAAAGTAATCAGGGGAAATTAATGTGAGGGTAGGAAATAAGGGAGAAAGTCTGAGACAGTGGCAAGGGAATGTGGTGGGTCTAAAGGGGTAGAGTTAGAAGGACACATCAGACCTAAAAGAACCTGCAGAAGACCAAGTATCTCCAAGAATGTGTGAAGTTTTTCTGGCTGTGTGAGTGTCTGGGGTCTTCACTGTATTTCTTTCTTACAGTATCCTTCATTAGTACTGTGGTTATGTTTTATTGTTTGCTCCATGGAGGAAATACATGATTGGCAACATGTGTGGCGTTCTCAGTAACCATCATTCTGTCCTGCCTGGATTATGCTATATGGATTTCATGTGTTCCAGGTCTTAGATTGCGGGCGGTTGGACTGGAACTTCAGGCAATTGAGAGCTGGCTATGGCTGATGTTTGAATAAAGATGCTTGTCTTCCCATCTTACCCTCATTAGAGGAATTTTCAGTCTGCTTGTCAGATCCTGAAAATACTGATATTTCATAAAACAAAAAACAAATGTTTAATTTTGCTTAAGTTACTCAATTCCCCACCCAAAAACTGTAATAGTGTCCTTAAATTCAGGATTTAAATTTTTTGTCAATGTATGTTTAGTCAGTGCCTAAACAACATCTTACTGTTATCACCAAGTATTCATGAATACTGTTGTCACACTGAGAAAATTATGTCTTTTATGCATATTTATCACCAACATCAAATGCCATGAATGCCATCTAATGACATTTTTTCCCCCATCATTATATCTTGGATAGCCATAATTGTAGCAAGAATTGTCCCGGTGAGGACAGGTGTAGGTCAGAGATAAAAAGTGAGAGAATTACTCGAGGCAAGACTAGGGGTCATATTTAGAAGTTCATTGTGCCACAGGAACGTCATTTATAATGATTTTCCTGTGGCACAATGCCCTGCTCCATATTTACATGGTGGCGTTAAACCACTTAAAGTGGCTTAACACCACCTTGTAAATATGCCCCTTACCGCAGCATTCCGCTGTGGCAAAGGGGCAGGCAATGGTTGTTGCTGTGGGCATTCCACTGCAACACCCATTGCTTTTTGACACTGCCCTCTATTTACAAGGGTGGTGTAAATATGGGGCAGTGGCGAAAATAAGACCAAGGAAAACCTGGGGGGATATTCACAAGTAACTGTCGGAGCGGGGTGTTAAACCAAAATTGCTAACGCCGTGCTCCGACACTTTCAAAACGCAGGGATATGCCGGATGCAGCGCACCCCTCGGTTTCCCCTAGCGCTGGCTCTAAATTTAGCTGCCTAGCACCATAGTGCAAGGGTGCCTGCGTTGCAGGGAATGATTGTTCATGTGCAGGAAGGTGTCCCTTCTGCACGTAAACAATCGTAATGGTGATTTGTAACTTCTATGTGTGCTGCAGAATAAATGCCAATTTTTAATGATTGTTGATGTGCAAGAAGGGACACCTTCCTGCACATGAACAATCACAAATGGTGATTTGCTGTTTCTATGTGTGCTACAGAATGCAGCACACATAGAAACAGCAAAAACAAGTAGAAACTAATGATTTCTCCTGGTTGCGTCTGTTTAAGACCAGGTTTTCCCTGGTCTTATTTTTGGTGCTGCCCCATATTTATGCCACTCTTGAAAATAGGGGGAGGTGTCAAAAAGCAATGGGTGTTGCAGTGGATCACCCATAGCAACGCCCTTTGGCTGCCCCTTTGCCGCATTGGACTGCTGCGGTAACAGGCATATTTCCAAGGTGGCATTTAGCCATGTTAAGTGGCTTAATGTCACCATGCAAATATGGAGCAGGGCATTATGCCACAGGAACGTCATTAAAAGTGACGGTTCTGTGGCTCAATGCCCTTGTAAATATGCCCTCTGGTCTTAAACAGGTGCAACGAGGAGAAATTATTAATTTCTCTTCATTTTTGTTGTTTCTGCAGCATTCTGCAGCACACATAGAAACAGCAAATCGCCATTAGTGATTGTTCATGTGCAGGAAGGTGTCCCTTCCTGCACATAAACAATCATTGAAATGATGTTTTGCAGCTTCTATATGTGCTGCAGCACACATAGAAGTTAAAAATCGCCATTAGGGTTTGTTTATGTGCAGAAAGCGACACCTTCCTGGTGCAAGGCTGCCTGCGTTGACGCTAGGCAGCTGAAGTTAGCGCTAGGGAAAACACAGGGGTGTGCCACATTCTTGTAAATACGGCGTATCCCTGCGTTTTGAAACTGTCGGAGCGCTGCGTTAGCAATTTTGGCTTAACACCGCGCTCTGACAGTTTCTTGTGAATATCTCCCTAGGAAAGGTAGAGGGGAGTTTGGAAACTGAGAGATGGGGATAAGAGGAGTCAAGGGTACTAATACAGATGGGATGCTACTACTACTACTAGATGCCCTCTAACCAGCAACCACCTTTCCATACGAACCTCGCCACTCTCCGTTTGAGCATCATCTCAGCCACAATTCTCTCATCTCCCCACAGCTATCACCTATCCTCTCTAGCCCCCTCAACTTTTCATTAGCACTCAATCACTTTGAGGCTCCAGTTTCTAGACATCCTGCTCCCCTCCAAGAATTCAACGCCTTCCATGACATTTATTCCACGATTGTCTCTCAAGTCCCTATCAGTTCTCACTGCTCACGCCTCTTCTATCCCACCTCTCATCATTGTGTATCACATCTCCGCATCTACTTCAATTGCTGCTCCTGATCTCTTTGATTTAGCTCTTAGCTCTCCAAAGTGTTGTTCGTGCTTCCCTTTTAATTCTCACATTTTTCTTCTGCTTTCGCTCCCTCCAGCTCTCACACAGAGATCACTAAACTGAAACCCACTTTCTTCCACACAGTGCATCCCTTTCTTATCTGGGTTGTAAAGAAATTGTTCATTCACCAAAACTCTTGTGACTATGCCAGGTAACAAGCAGAAAGAAAGCAAAATACACGTTCTGTACTGGCTAAAATTCATTTTTTCTTTCTCAGAATACTTTGAAAATAGGTTTTTGCCATATACTGTTCTGGAAAAAAACAGAAATTGTTAAAATTCTAGCCGAACAATTCTTTCAGTTTAGTCCTTTTTTTCAAAGAACATATGTATTCTTATTATCATGCCCTGACTGATGATAAAATATTATAGTAGGCATTTACATTCACAGTTAGATGTGTGCAAGCCAATGAAGGCTAATGTCAGGCTTGAGTCAGATTCATGGGCCCGTCTCAGCTCAAGGTCCTCTTTGTCTCTTGAGCCAAAAACAAGACAAACTTTCCTGTACCTCTGCCAATACCATATTCTTCCAACTCCCTCTCTTCACTCCAGTTCCTCTTTTAGCAGAGGAGATATTGACAGGGCCGGACTGGCCGTAGTGGACACTGGCCGTTTCTCCGGTGGGCCGGAAGGGTGGGGGCCGGTTTTCCAGCAGTGGGGGCCGGTTTTGCAGCAGTGCTGCAATATCGGCCCCCTGTACCAAAAGCAGCAGGAGTGCTAGAGCGGCAGCAGTGACTCTTCACCCCCCTCCCCCTCCACTCAGTCCGGTCCAGCACAATTGCCAGGGCTGGTTTGTGTTCCCAGTCTGGCCCTGGATATTGACTTGCACTGCACAATGCTCTTTTTCAATTTTTGATTACACCTGGGGGCTGTGGGCCTCCAATGGGCTGACAGCAAAAACCAATGGAGTGTAACAGAATGATCTGAAAAATTATTAGCATTACGGGTCAGATGTACAACTAATTGCGCACAAAATACTAGTAGGAATTTGTGACCAGTATTTTTGCAACCAGTCAATAATTTTCTGAAACAACCTATGTACAAATAGGTCGGTTCAGAAAATTCAGAGTGGGTCTCAGTCTGACCTGCTTCATTAATATGCATGAGATAGAACTCAAAATGTGACACACTCTGAACGGAGGCCTTTACAGGGATGGTGGCCTACTGTGGGCAGCAGACTACCATTTCTGTGATTGTCTTTCAATAAAGTGTACTGTTTATTTAAAGGACAGGACTTTGTTTAAAAACAAACGTTTCCTTATTTTAAAGTTTGGACCATTGCCTACTCCCCTAAAAACGTTTCTTAAACATGCACAAAGGGGAGGGAGTCTCAAGGGGACCCCTTGCCTTTTGCTAATTGGTTACTATTGCATCTTGGGGATCGGTAACATTTCTGGGGTTTACAACCGAAGGTATTGATACATATGGATAGACTTGCTATTTGAAAGGAACGCCTACAACATGTCCCTTCCAAAAGAAGATTCCTGAGCCACTTTTAACCCCATTTTAGGAGTCGGAAATATGTTAGACTCCCAAAATCTGTTTAGTACATTACAAAAATATTCTGTGGTTGCAAAATCCGAATCAGAGAATTTGCAACCGCAAAAATGCTTTGGGGCAGAGTTACAATTTTTTTACGTAGCGCACTGCAGCAGCCGCAAATGCTGCACTGCGCTACGTGAAAAGGAGAGAGGAGTAGAGCGCCCTATTTACTAAAATAAGGCAGTCTCCTCCCCTCTTAATAGCGCTGGCGCTGAAATCAGCTGCCGTGCACCACGGAGAAACCTTTGCACCATGGTGCAAGGGTGTCTTCGTGAGTCTAGCATAGGTTTTGTACTCAAAGGAACCTTTCCAGTACAAAATACTATGCACAGACTCACTTTAACCTTTTTCCCACTTTGTATGTGTGCTGTAAAATGCAGCACACATGCAAAGTCGGAGAAGGAAGGAGAAATGAAAGCATTTTTCCTTCCTTGTGCCTACTTGAAAAGGGCGCAGTTTTCTCATTCAAAACCCAATCTACTTTATTTAGCAAATTGGGTTTACCGTGAGAAACCTTGGGTGGTGACATGGGAACGCCCATGCACCACCCTTGGTACGCCCCCATGGTGCAAAGTAATGCAAAGCAGCGCTGTGCGCTACTTTGCATTACTTTTCCATTATTTCCAGCGCTAAACAAGTTTTGCGCTGGAAAGTAAATTGGGAAAATAAGATTTTGCGCCAATTTGCGTCACAACACTGCACAAAATCTTAGTAACTCTCCTCCCTTGTGCTTCTGGTCACAAGTCCCTCTTCTGGCAAATTCACAGGACTACAGAGCATTTCACCTGATCAGCTCACCTGAAAATCCAATCCCAGGTGAAGCTCAGCATTTCCCTTGTATCTAAGGGAATACCTGTACCCTCGTGGGATCACTGCCACATCTTTGTTTTGGTAATATGAAGAATTAGGTTCAATGAGGTGTTGAGGCTCTGCTGATATTGGTCCGTTTGTTAAGTTAAGGGAAGCTAGTGATATCAACATAAAAACAGAGTGACCTTATAGAAAGACTTCTGGCAGCTTGATTTAACATGTAGCACTTGTATTTATTTAAAAAAGTGTATTGATTTCCCCCCTCAAAGAAGTAATGCAGCACTGTCCATTCAATTCAATATGAGAAAGGGAATGAGATATCCATGCCGTAACTTAAATGCACTAAACCAGGAACTCTAGCTTCAGCCGCGGGGTCCCTGCTTGAGTACACTTTGTGATTCTAGGTAATTACTTTACTTCCTTTTTCTTGATAATCACATTTGAGTTGATTTGAAGTAATTCAGTTCACAATGTGTCCTATAAAAAGACCTCTCCTGTATAAGGTTTAATAGATGATCATATTGCTCTGTCTGTAGTAACATTATAGGGAATGCATAGGAGGCTCAATACACCTAGCTTTCTTCATGGATCGATAGCACCATATTTTTCAGGGCACCGGAAGAGTAGTTAATAAATGTTTCTAAGTTCATGTTTAGGAACTATCACTGCTAATAAATGGCACTCAATGCAGTCATTGTACAATCAAAGTAATGCATTTCTTTTAAATTCTAAAGAGTCTCTGATATTTTGCATGATGTTTGTTGCATGATTTACATGCAAATATTTGACTTAGTTCTGGCTCTTGCGCCCAAGTAGACACTTGGTTCAGCACTCGCTCGGCTCTCCCTATTACTTTGCCGGCTTGCACATCTTTACTTACAGCGGAGGAAAGCACTCACGCATTTCGCATGTTGCTGTCAGCATTGGTCACAACTCCTTGGCTCAGACTCACTGTGCTGTGGGTTGTCTCATGCAGTCCAGGCAGGTTCAGAAGCAAGCAGATAAAGATTGGGATGCAGAGACTGCCTACAAAATATAACTGGACACTTGTCACTGAGTGGGAGAGAGAGTCCTTCTCTGAGCCTGGACTCCCCATCTGCTGTTCAGGCTTCAGGCCACCAGACCAGAATAAATTCAAAAAAATGTGGTGGTGACAAGGGTAGTGTCTCACTTGGGCACCTACCTCCATCGTAGGATCTGCAGATATGCTAATCATATTGGATGAGAAAGTGTCACCCCCATTTTGTGGCATGCTTCATCATCGACTTCCTCACCCACCCTGGTAAGATGGTACTACTAGGGTGAATTCAATGCCTGTGAGTGGGAGTTCTTTATAAGAAAGACAACTGCATAAAGGAGGGATCCAGATGGATAATAAAAATACTTTGAAGGAAACCTAAAGGAATTAATTTTATTAGTAGGTACCTCAGAGATGGTTAAAATGAGTGTTGGATGATTAAAGGTACAATGGTCCATTCATCCAGAATAAACCAGCATGTTTCTGCCCGTAGTAGGGCCACATATTTTTGCAAACATTTTGATTCCAAAGTCCAGCTCATGCGGCCAGATGAACTAAAACTTTTTACAGTTGCATAATCACAGGGTTTGCAACCGCAAAATTAAATTTCAATATTTACTAAACCCCTCATGAAATAGGAAAAGGTTAACTGAATCCCAAAAATGGTTTTATAACTCATTCCAAATTGCCATTAGGAATGGGTCTTAAAGGGATGTCCCTCCTAATTGTGAATTATTACCAACATGTATCAATGATTTGGCTGCATAACTGCAACACAAACTATTGAAATGTTACTGACTTCTCATAGGAGATGGTAACCGATTTGCAAATTGAAAGCTATCCCTATTGTGTTGATTGGCCACAGGGAGGCTGAAGGCAGGTGGTGGTCCAGGGAACCCATGCCTGCTTCCCCCCAAACCCGTGATGCCTTCCTAAATAGGTAAAACATTTCTTTTAAAGCAGCACCGGTTCCTTTAAGAAATATGGGCTGATTCTATAAAATAATGGGAATGTAAACACAGTGATGAAAGTCTGCTGTTCCTTAAAGGCCACCATCTCTGTATTTGTAGCCAACCACTAGGTGTCGCAAACAGCTACCCGCCTAATTAATATTCATTAGGCAGGTCATTCAACTATCCTGAACTGGACTAGAGAATTTGTGAAATGACCTATAGTACAGAGGGGCCATTGAAAAATCATAGGTGTGTCACAAATCGTCGGTGTGCAAAATGTGAGCAATATTTACAACCTGTCTGCATGTACATCTGGTCCATGGTCTCTGTGGGTCATGACCAACCCTGGACTGGTCAACTAGGCTCATCTCTGGCTCTCTGCTGTCTTAGCAGGGCAGACAGTTGCCTGGGTAGCTGCCTGCAGACTGCAGTACCAAATTCAGGTAGCAGCACTGTCCGTCCAGGCAATAACGTTCTGAGCACTGGACAGGCAAACATGTTTATGACTCCAAGCACCGGTAGCAGGGTACGGGCAGAAAGTGGACCGAACTGGACTGCTGCAGGCACCAAATTCCAGACCCAGCCCTGCAAACTGAAAATTGCAAACCTGCAGATCACCGTGCCCTCGCTGATTTGTAAGCCAATCATGGCAGAATTTCAGGGACGGCTTCTCCACTAGGGTGGAGGAGCGTCGCTCCACTGCTTTCTCGCAGTGCGAGAAGCAGAAACATAAAATGGTAAAACTACCATTTTATGTTTCTGCTTCTCGCACTGCGAGAAAGCAGAAGGGTTTGGTTGGGGGCGAGCGGGTCTGGTTTAGGGCAGGGGAGGAGTGGCTTGCCCACTGTTGAGGGCGCTGACTGTTTGGTCGGCCCTCTGGGGCAAACCAAACCAGTCATGCGCACTCTGACTTTTCTCCATGTAGGCTGCATGCAGCCTACATGGAGAAAATGACCTCCCCATAGGCGCCTGGCTGAGCGTCATCCTGACCAATCACAACGCTGCCATTGCAGCGTTGTGATTGGCTTAGGGGAGGGGAGGGAGGCTACCTGCCTCCTGTTCCTGCCGGAGGCAAGAAAGCAGGAACAGACCGAGCAGTGAAGACGCGGGACCCGGGAAAGGTAAGTTTAATCTTTGTATTTTATTATTTAAACCCCCACGCGCGACCCCCCTTCCCTCACAACCACTCACCCGTCCCCCCCACCCCGCGTGACCCAGCCCCCGCCCCCCCTTCCACCCGTGATCCATGCCGGCCGTGACTGCAGAGTTTACTGATGATGATTAAGGGACACAGAACACACACAGTCACGAACTGGAAAATAGCATATTTTTTTAAACAGCTTTAAATGTCTCACATTACAAACGAGAAGTGATGAGTCGGACTGACCAATAGGGAAATTATGAATGCCCAATGGACTGGTCTGACAGGTCAGTGTCTGGATCGGTTTTTTGGCTGTTTGTAGGCCTGTTTTATAGTCTGCTGGGCCGATTTTATTTTCTGTCGAATTTCCTGATATTAAAAAAGCATTGCCTGGGCCAAGCTCAAATCTGTGAAGTCTTCTAAACCTTGCAAACACTTATACGTGTGTCTTTACAAGTTCAAAATTGCCCAGATATGCAAACCTGGGCCACTGCTTTAGGTATCTATTTTTACTAATGGTGGTCACTGTTATTAGGATGCAGAGGTGTTATTTCGGTCCAAATCCAACCCTGGCTTTTGATAACATCATACAGCTAGTATACACTAGCCACAGATACAGTGCAATGTTGTCCATGCCATAACCATGGCAAAGCGGGATTGGCCAAAACAGGCAGCCAGGGCAAGGGACTGTATCAAGTTATCCGGACTGTTGTGATTAAAATAAGAGAAGTAAGAGGGAGAAGATAAAAAAGAACAAGAATTGGCATTGCCAATAATTTTTGCCTTGTGACCTAACAGCTTTGCTAATACTTTTTGCCAGTGCTATGCAGCATCAGTGAAAAGAAACAAGCATTGGCAAAGCCAATAGGTATTGCCTATGCAGGAGCTATTGGAATGCCAATGTTTTTTAGCCATGCTATACAACAGAGTGGCTGCTGTTCAGCATGGCTGAAAGTAGAGAGTAGTGGCGTAGACTACAGTGGTGCAGAGTAGTGTGCAGTGGCATAGAGTGTAGTGGTGTAGAGCAGAGTGACATAGAGTAGAGTGGCGTAGAGTAGAGTGGCCTAGAGTGCAGTGACATAGAGTGAAGTGGGCAGATTGGCTTGGAGTGGAGTGGCGTGGTGTGCAGTGCCGTAGAGTAGATTGTTACAGAGTAGAGTGAAGTGGCGTAGAGTGGAATGGTGCAGGGTACAGGTACAGTGGAGTGGTGCAGGATAGAGTGCAGTGGCATAGAGTAGAATGGCGTAAAGTGGTGTAGAGTGCAGTGGCATAGAGTGCAGTTGTGCAGAGTAGACTATAGTGGCATACAGTGAATTGAATAGAGTGCAGGGGCATAGAGTGGAGTGGTACAGAATAAAGTGAATTGGCGTAGTGTATTGGCATAGAGTGCATTGCAATAGAGTGAAGTGTTGCAGAGTGGCATAGAGTGGAGTAACGTAGAGTGGAATTGTGTAGAGTAGAGTGGAGTGGTGTAGAGTGCAGAGGCGAAGAGTGCATTGGTGCAGAGTAGAGTGGGGTAGAGTGCATTGGCATAGAGTAGAGTGGTTCAGAGTAGAGTAGAGAGGAATTTAGTAAAGTGGTGTACAGTGCAGTGGTGTAGAATGAAGTAGTGCATAATGGAGTAGAGTGCAGTGGTGCAAAGTGCAGTGGTGTGGTGTAAAGTAGAGAGGTGCAGAGTAGAGTGGAGTGGGGTAAAGTAGAGTATGCATGGTACGGTAGTGCACTTTCATTACAGACAACACATCTTCAATTGAAATCACCATTACATTTGCACAGACATACAGTTTCACCGATTAAAGTATACTGTGCCCATACGATAATGTCATCACTTAGTGTATTGATCATTTTAAAAATTTTGTTTCCATCACACTTCAGAAAAAACCAAAAAAGTGCTTAATTTGTGATTTTCTAATTCTGAAACATCCACACAGTTCATTTACAGACATTTAAATGTTATTGTGTACTAGAAAATAAATAACATTGTACAGCCTTTCTCAAGCACCTTCTGGAGCCAGCATGACTGTCACATAAATCCTCTCACTTTGAAGTCAGAGAAAGAAAAATAAACACCAAGCTCCATGGAAGAGAAAGCCTGACATTTGATCTCTGACTTTGAATGCACAGCACATGTGGCAAGATATGAACAAGATTTAAAGGCCTGTTTACAGAAATCAAGCACTGGTTGATGAATAGAGTAAATAGGGTTTAGGCAAGGGAAGGGACTAACTCGAGCTGGACAGCCTACTACAAATAGAGCCATCAAATAGAAAGCAAGCAAATGTAAGTTACAAACCCCAAAGCCAATGGTAAATAATTGTTTCAACACTGCCTGGCACTGTGGCCCCTTCACGTTCCGGGGGACGCCGCGGGGGCCTGGCGTGCCCGCCCCCGGACCAACACCACCTTGATCTCTCCGCAACTGGGGCCTTCATAAGTATGTCGCTCCTTGTGGTGCTCCTGCTCTAACGCTGCCAGGCACTGTGGCCCTTCTGCGCTCCGGGGGGGTAATTAACCCCTGGTGCCCTTCTGCTTCGACGCCCTGCGACTGGTGGTCCCTTTCCGGCCTGGCTTGGCCCCTCGTGACCTGTGGTGTGCCCGGCGCCTTTCCTGCCTTCTGTGTGCTGCGGCCTGGAATCATGGCCTGAGGCGGGCGGAGTGGCCATCTTGGACCCTACTTTCTGGTGTGTTGACTACCTGCCCTGCTGCATCTTCCCTGGCCTCTACTTCCGCGACCTTTGAGGTCCGGGGGTCCGTCTGTGGACTACCTGTCTGGTGCCTGCCTGGTCCTTCGCTTGCCTGCTTCCTTTGCCCGTCGTTGCGGCGACACTGCTGGCCTCTCCACCTCTTCTCCTCGAAAGCCTACTGCCTCTTCCACTGCTCGAGGTGTCTCTCCGTGGTTTCTGGCGGCCTTCATCGTTGGGGGCCCGGCTTAACTTTGGTTGCCTCATATTGTCAGTAGTCGGCGGCTGGCGCCCTCTGGTCTGGATTGACTGCCTCCTGCCCCGCTTGGGCCTCTCCCCTTCCGACTGGACCCCTCATCATGGGGAAAACGGATCCGAAGCAGCCCAAGATTGCGTTTGAGCTCCGAAGGTCCTCCAGACAGGACGGTGCTGGATCCGAGGGTGCCGGCTCTGCTGCCACTATGGACGCCCCCCCCAAATCGGGAGGACGACCTCAAGGCAATCATGCTGGACGTTAAATCTACAGTGACTGGCATCGCGACTCAGTTGGACCAACTCTCTGCCCGTCTGGACACAGTAAAGGCCCGCGTTGACTCCCATGACAATCGGTTGCTCCACGTCGAGTCCAGAGTGTCAGACGCCAAGGATGCCGCCACCCAAGACCGCCAGAAATTACTCCAGATGGACAAGATCCTAGCGGTCATCCGGGAAAAGAACGAGGATTTGGAGGCCCGCTCCCGCCGGAGCAACCAACCGCATCACGGGACTTCCGGAGTCCACCAACATTTCAAGGATGGAAGACTTTGTGGAGCAACTAATTAAGGAGCTCTTCGGTGACGTCCTCTCCCCGGTGTTCATTGTCGAGCGGGCACACCGGTCTCTGGGTCCGCATCCTGGTCCCGGGCTTCCTCCACTCCCCATCATCGCCAAACTCCTGAATTACCGGGACAGAGACACCATACTTCGTGCTGCACGAGACAAGGGCACCATCAACCACCAGGGTAACACACTCTCCTTCTATCCGGACTATACCCTCACTGTTCAAGCTGCCCGGAGAGAATTCCTCCCCGCAAAGCGCATCCTGCAGAAGCATGAGGTCTCATACTCCCTGGCCTATCCAGCGAAACTGAGAGTCCGTCGGGGCGCCAAGACACTTGTTTTTCCGGCTCCGGGAGCGGCCCTGGCATTCGCCAAGAAACTGGACAAGGAGGCCCGCTCCTCCCCTTCTAAATCTCAGCTTGATGGCGCTGACCGTCTTAGTGACAATGATTGACTGTGCAGACTTTATTGTTTTATTAATTTCTTTTTCCTGAGTGATTCCTGAAATGACCCAAGCTTGGCCACCCTGCTTCCTAGCGGGGGTGTTCGCCTAGCCCTGCCATGCCCCTACGGGATGATTCCCTTTTCTACAAACGTTCCTCCCTCTCCCAGTTGTGGGTCCCTGGGGTGGGGCAGGCGGGTTGCTCAGCCTATTTGGGGGGTTGGAGTGGGTGTGGGGTTGGAGGGTACTCTTTGCCTGGGTTGGTTGGGATGAACGTGGTGGGGGGGTTCTTCTTGGGGTTTTTGGCTCCTATATTGGGGTGGTGGCTTTATTTTGCCACTTTATGTTTGTTGAGTTTTGCCTTCACAAGCCTTGATCACGACACTGTACTGTGCTTCATGCCTCGTCTTGACTCGAGTCTACTGTTACCCACATTCTATGTTTACACTGCTCCTCTAATCTTTCTCCCTGCTTGCTTGTTGCACTCACCGGGTCGGGGTACATGGGGTGCTGCCTCTGCTCTCCGACGCGCACTGCACCTCAGCGCCGCGTCTGTCAGTCTGAAGCCTGCGCACCCCCCCGAATTGCCCTTTTGGGGGTTGCCCCTGATGTACTCACTGCACCTGCCTGCGGCTCCCCCCACCTATCCTGCATCTTGCTACGCTTGGGACCACCTCCTCATGACTGACACTGTTTGCTGGACCTGGAATGTTCGGGGTCTGAACGATCACCGTAAGGCCAGATTGATCCACTCCCACTTACAGCGACACAAAGTCGACATTTGCCTCCTACAGGAGACACACCTGATGCCAAACTCCCTCACTAGAATCCGGGCACGTTACTGGGGGGAATCACACTCTTCTACCTACTCTTCATATGCAAGGGGTGTTTCTAATTTAAATCGCTAGGGGTCTTCCCTGGCACACTGCGCAGGTACATGTCGATCCCGAAGGCCGGTATGTAATTCTTCATGGTTCGCTGCTGGCACAGTTCGTTACGATCGCTGCGGTATACGGCCCCAATTCGGACGACCCAGATTTTTTCAATCATGTGTGGCACCTCATCTCCGCTTGTGGCCCTGCGGCTATCGTCTGGGGAGGGGATTTCAACGTCACCCTATCGGCATCACTTGACCGGTCTGGTTCGTACATGTCTCACCCGCGCGCTACTTCGGCTCTTCTGTCTATCCTAACGGACAACTCTCTATACGATGCCTGGCGACACCTTCGGCCGGATACCCGTGAGGGCACCTGTGTCACCAGTGCGAGGGGCTGTTGGTCACGCATTGATTTCTGGTTGACCTCTCCAGACGTCCTGACTTGGCTTACTGATGCCGCTCATATAGCGCATACCTTTTCCGACCACGCGCCGGTCCGGCTCTGCATCCGCCTTCCCCACTCCTCGCCACGGGCGTTTACGTGGCGTCTCCCCCCAAACGCCCTCTGGGACACTGTCTTTTGTGCGGACATTCAAACTGCCATCACTAATTACTTCGACTTAAACACGGGATCCGTAGACTCCGCGTCCGTCCTCTGGGAAGGTTTTAAGGCCGTCATACGGGGTGAATGTATTTCCAAGCAGGCCGGTGTTCTTCGCTCCATCCGCTCCACATTATCCAAGCTCGAGACGGACATAAAAGATCTGGATGCCGCTCAGGCGGCGCACCCTAGACCTGATACGCTAGCCCGAATACGTCAAAAGCACACGGAATTTTCGGAGGAGGCGAACCGCGAGCTCTCCTTTTTGGGTAGGGAGGGTCGGGCCCGCCGTTTCGGTGAAGGTGACCATCCGGGACGTACTTTAGCCAATCTCCTTCGCCCTCCGCGCGTTGCCTCCTACGTCACGGCTCTTAGCGATGGGGGTTCATCTAGAACCACCTCCCCTGAGGAGATTAAGACCCGCTTTCTCGACGTTTATTCCCAGTTATATTCTGCTGGCACCTCCCCATCTCGGGAGGATTTCGATCAATATTTTGAGTCTATCTCGTTGGTCTGTCTTGAAGACTACCACAGGGAATTCCTGGATGAACCATTCACCAGGGAGGAAATACTTGTCGCCATCAGCAGCCTTCCCGGCGAAAAGGCCCCCGGCCTTGATGGCTTACCTGCCTCATTCTATAAAACGTATGCAGACCTCCTAGTACCACATTTGGCGGCCATGTATAACGAATCCTTCAACAATGGTTCTTTACCCCAGTCTCTCCGTGAAGCCATGATAATGCTGCTTCTTAAACCCGACAAGCCGGCTGACCGTTGCGATTCCTACCGCCCCCTCTCTTTAATAAATATTGATAATAAAATTTTTGCCAAATTGATCGCCTCCCGACTTTTGTTGCTCATGCCTCTCATTGCTCTTCCGGACCAATCTGGCTTTATTCCTGGTAGAGCTACCTCGCACAATCTCCGCACAATTTTTTCAGTTCTCCACCAAATTAATCCCTGCCTCCCTGCGGTGGCGGCCTTGCTGGATGCCACAAAAGCGTTTGACACACTAGAATGGCCCTTCCTCTTCTACCTCTTGCCACGCATGGGCTTCAGCGTGATGTTCATACGCAAGATCACGCTCCTTTACACCAACCCTTCGGCGCGTCTCCACATTAATGGCCAGGTCTCTCCCCCTATTAGTATCAATCGGGGCACTCGGCAGGGATGCCCACTATCACCTATGCTTTTTGCCGTTGCGATGGAGCCCCTGGCCGCCAGGCTCCGTCAGCACCACACCCACAGGGGAATAGGTTTCTCAGCCCGTTCCCTCCTCGTATCCATGTACGCGGACGACGTTACCTTATACGTCCGTAACCCTCAGGAAAACCTTAGCCCCCTCGTTCGGGAAATCATACGTTTTGGTGGACTTTCCGGTATTCAAGTAAATTGGAGCAAGTCGGTGTTATTTCCCTTGACCGATGCCACTACGTCGTTCACTCCCGACTTTCCGTTTATGTGGGCTTCTGGCCAAATGCGCTATCTAGGCATCTGGTTAAGTAGGGATCTGGACGAATTATGGAGATCTAACTTCGGTTGTGCAGTTGATTGGTTGGAATCAAGGATCCCGACCTGGAGCCGGCTTCCGCTATCCCTGGCAGGCCGGATCGCAGTCGCCAAGATGGTGGTTCTGCCGAAATTTCTCTATCTGTTCTTGAACGTTCCGATCCCTCTTACCACTCAATTCTTTCGCAAATTGCGCTCCCTCATCATTTCGCTCGTCTGGGCAGGTAGACAGGCAAGAGTGGCATATGATATCCTTACTCTCCCCATGTCTGTCGGGGGGATGGGCGCTCCTGATTTCAAGATCTATGCCCTGTGCGCTCATGCCAGCTTTCTCCACTTCTGGATTTATCCCACCCCTTGTCAACCCCATGTTGCCGTTGAGATGGATATTGCTTCCCCTTGGCCTTTGTCCACGGCTCTGTTTGCGCCGGCGGTGCGTCCGCGGGCGGAGGTGGACACAGTCGAGGCCTTGCGCTGGGCCTGGTCCGGCCTTCGCCGAATATCCAATCTTCCCCTACTCTCTGCCAATGCGGTGCCAATAGTGAACCACCCTGACTTTCCCCCGCTCCAGCCTTCTGGCATGTCTAAACATGCGACACGCTTGGGATTGCGGACAGTTGCGGATCTTTACCCTGGCAATACTTTTTACTCCCCTCCTGCCTCCTCAGGCCCGTTGGATACGCTTCTGTATTATCAGCTACGTGCTATTTGTCAGAAACTACACTCCACATTTCCTCAGCCCCCACCTACCATGCAGGCCCTTGACTTTATGTATACATCCCCGTCCCCACATAAACTAGTCACCAAACTGTATGCGTTTACTCTAACGTCCACCTCTATTTCTACAGATCGTGCGCGTGGGGCTTGGGGCGCGGATCTGGGTGTGGACATTGCGCAGGCGGACTGGCTGTACTGCTGTAACCAGACGAAGAAGCTGTTGCCAAATTATAGGCTTCGTCTGATTCATTTTAAGTTTCTGCACAGGCTATACCGCACCCCTGCTCAGCTACACAAACTAGGGCTCATTCCAATTGACACTTGCATGCGTTGTGCGGCCCCCGCTGCGGACTTCGCACATTTAGCGTGGTCATGCCCTAAGGTCTCCGAATTCTGGCGGGCAGTGTGCTCCATTGTTTCAGACATTACTGGTGCTGCTGTGCACCCGGATCCCCCCCTGTGCTTGCTTGGCTTTGTGAAATTATGCCCGGATGCTTCTCGATGCCTGATTGCGATGCTACTGGTCCTGGCCAGGCGTAGGGTGGCGATGTGCTGGGGTCGCAGACCTGCTCCTAAGGCTGAGAGTTGGCTGGAGGACACCTCTCGGTGTCAGACTCTGTTATCGGAGTTTTGGGACTTACTACCCGCTAGGTCCCGTCCAGTGGATATTTGGGGCCCTTTGATCACTTATCTCCACTCACGTACCCCCCCCAGCGGCGCTGCCTCTCCCGCGCTCCCCGCCGGCCCTGTGCCCGCGGCGGTCGCCGGTGTTGGCCGGTGACTGCTCCCCTCCTCCTCATTGGCCGCCCCATATCATGTGGCTTACCATTGCTGTTATAACTGAGGGCTGCTGACCTCACAAGGCGACTGTCCTTTGTTTGCAAACGCTGTGATTTAAGCTGTAACATATTCATGTTCTTTGCAAGGTGCAGTCGAATTGTCCTCTAATGCTTGACTTGGTCTATACTGTGTTCGTTTGAGTTGCCATGCAGCACGATGTGATGTGTCTGAATTTCGGTACCTCAATAAAGGTTTTTGAAAAATTAAAAAAAAAAAAGTCATCCTATGACTGGGATGTGTTTATTTGACCTTAAAGACAATGAGAGTCATATTAACAAAATCTGGGAAGCCTTTTTAACCTTGAGTGACAGAGTATGCTATCTTTAATCTGGTCTGCACTTCTCTATACTAGCATTGTGGATTCAGTGTTTTCTCTGGCATGTGAGCACTCTCTCATGGTACTTCTCCTTCCGTAGACTTGATCAGTTATTTTTAGTACTCTATGCCATTTGGTATTCTTCATGGACAATGCTTTATATACAGCTAAACGTTAGTAAACAACTTATTATTCATTATATCATTGAAAGATAAAAAAAAAAAAGGCTTGCAGCAGGTTGGGGAAAAACTAGGAAAATGTATCAAGCAAGAGGGCGCAGACACATGCACCAGACCTTTATGAGTTGCAAAAGGTCGCTTTAATGCAACAGGTAAGTAACACTAAAAACTTAACACATCCCCTGCAACTGCATTACAGACTAAACTTGTTGTTCATTATGTATTAATGCATAGCTAACACCTAGAAACTCTCATCCCTAAAGGCCTCTGATAGCTCCTTTGTAAAACCTCACCATCACTGTTGACTTTTAACCTCCTATCTGCCTCCAGCCCACAAAGACTACAGTTTTTAACCAAACTTATTTAAACTGACCAGAGCCGTTTTCCTCTGCACCCTCCTTCCCCAGAAACTGATCTGCCTGACTAATAACAAGGCCAACCATGAATGTATCCTATATCTAAAAATTCTTCAACCTATTGCCTAGAAAAAAAAACTTTTCAAGGGGAGTTTATCTTCCAAACTCACCCTACCTAGGTCCCCCAAATTCCTTACGTTCAACACTTCATCCCTAATAACAATTCCAACGTGTCTCACAACACAATCAGATACAATTCAATACCCATAAAAGACAAGTGCACAATTAGATATCCCGGTGCAATGCCTATCATTTAAATACTTGGTGATCCATATATCCCTGCTTCCCGACCTTACTCAGCATCTCAATCTGAACCCGCTGGTGTACAGCATGAAAAGTGATATCCAGAGGTGGTCGCAGCTTCATCTGTGTTTAAAATGATCATTCTCCCTTGATTCTTGTACGTATTCCAGCATTTACCACATCCGATCTCCCCGAGCTGGTTTTGCGTGCTCAACTCTACCCTCCGCTCCTTTCTTTTGGTTGGGCGGTCATTCCAAACTGGGGTTTTCTAACGGGTGGCAATCTCCATATGACGGTGGGTTGGGGATGGTGGATATTTGGGTTCCCAGATGATTGTGGTTAATGACTGACTTAGTGGTGGGTGGAATGATCCAATGCACGGAGGGGAACTTTCCTTTCTGGGTTCTGACAACATACTGGATATGCTATGTGGTGCTCCGATACGCAATAGCCATGGCGTATGTCACAGATGTAATTTTTCTTTGTTTGTGCTCCACATTGCGCTTTACGGATTGAAGTGGTAGAGTGATGGGGATAACTCCTCTGTGGAGGGGGCACCTGCTTCATCACACTGCTGGCATGGAGGGCTGTCTTAAATGGGGCATGATCGATATTACTGTCCTCTGGCATGTTTGGCCGGGGAAGCGTATCCTGCCCTTCCGTGATCTGCAGGATAGCTACATGCACAACCGCACACAATTACATAAATACTTAAACTATCATCATGCCCTATAGGCTAACATTCCCCTGGACACTGAGATATCTGAATTTAGCCCCCTGGAGGCCAGGTTGCTGATGGGTTGCATCGGCGGAGGTGCTATTTCCCAGGTTTACTGATCGCTCATTGCAGATGCCCCACATGGTTTTGACAAGCTCCGACTTCGCTGGGAAGGCTGGGTGGGCGAGCTGTTTGAGACGGACTAGAGGGAGGCCTGGACGGCCTGCGCATGTCGGTTATTTTAATGCACCTGCGGCTGATTCAATTGAATTACTTGCACATGACTTATCTGACACTGATCACCTTGCACCAGGCTGGTAGGATCCCTCATCCGGCTTGCTTTCGCTGTTCCGAGACCCCAGCTGACTTCTACCATCTTTTTTGGGCATGGCCAGTTATCTCTGTGTATTGGCAATGGCTGTGCAGTGAACTCTCGGGGTTTTGGAGCGAGATCTCGATCTGACTCCTAAGGGGGCCATGATTAATGAGATGGGTGGTTTCCAGAGTGTCTCCGCACTGGTGACTAAAAGAGACATTGCTCACAGATGGAACTCCCCCAATGCACCGATCCTGGCGAAATGGAGGGTGGGGGTGGACTGGTGTGCTCAACTTGAAAAATCTATCTACATTGGCTGAGGCAATTAATGTATTCATTGCAGAGTATCATTTCATTTTTTTATTTTTTATATATGTAGAAATCAGCTCATATTAGGGTGCCCGAGAGGGCTATCACTCTAGTCACACGAAAAAAGACTTCCAGAGCGGCTTTCCCTTGGATACCGGAGCAACCGCCCTGCTTCCAGATTTATTCTTTTTTCGAATGATCGCCCGAGAAAAACCGCAATACACTCTAAAACAAAAACACCAACCAACTGAACATGAACCTGCCAAATACCAGTGCCAAGACCCACGACGGCATCTACTGAGTACTAGATTGATAGCCCTCTCGGACACTCTAATATGAGCTGATTTCTACATGCTTTCACTTCATCGGAATTCTACCACATGGCTCGTCTGGCCGTGCATTAAATTTTAGGTGCTCACACACCTGTCCTGATGATGATCTCAATTACATGAGCTCGAAACGCTGTCGACCATAGAATAACCTAACCCCCTAATTTATTATATAACAAATTGCCTAAAGGAGTTTAGCTTCCTGTTGTTTAAATTAAGGCATGTTTTAATGTTTTTCACTCACCACAGCACGTTTGTTTCACTTATCTGTGAGCACTGGATAATGATATTTATATAAAAAAAAATTTTTTTTAAATGATACGCTGCAATAAATAAATTAATTGCATAACAATGCTAAAAAGTGTCCTGCTCTATACTTGCCTTTGATATACTGTGTAATGTTGGGTCCTAAAATATATAGTACTTACTTACTGTGTTTTCTCTAAAACACTCCAGAGACCTATTGGCCTCAGTAAACCATTGTTTTCCGAAACTACCTATTACCCCAGGTTCTCGTAAACTGTGGGGTGCTCTTGTTTTGTAATGCATGTCCTCAAAACGAATCTCAGCTTGGCGCACACTTCCTGCACCTTGCTCTCTACAAAACTGCAACATTTCCCTGTTTACTTTACAAAGTGCCCTTCAACTGCTAATTGCTTCACAGTCCCCCTCCACAGTTGCCTGGGTATCAATTTCTTCCATAGCACCATTGTGCCTGCCAAAACTACACCAAAGTAATCTCCCTTAAGTGTGCAACCAACACGTTGGGACAACTTCCAAATGACAACGTTTCCAGGGTCTGCAACAATTACCCCCAGTGCATGCCACCTTTCCCCCACCATTGAATGTGCATCCTTCTGTTATCGAAACTGATTGCCTGCTGTAAGGCCTCTTCTCAGCGTGCTGAGCAGGCCATTTGACAAAGAAATGCCCGCAGATCGATATTGACATAAACAGTGATGTTGGGCCAGCAACACAGGCTAACAAAACAGGACAATCCAATCAGGCTGCCTCTACTTCTTAAAGCAATCCATGCACTGCTTCCCAATATTTCTGATTACTTCATTTGGACATCACCTCTGACTAGCCTCTGTAGCAGCCCAAGCTGGAAGGTATGCATCTCAAAATCCAATAGTGGCAAACATCCTCTCCAAAACCAACCTCAAAACCTTCTGTAATTGAAAACTTGTTAACTGAGACCCATTAACATGCACAAACACATTTTCCCTGCCACACAGCCCTTTCTCCACAAACTTTACCACATCCTCACAGGGCACTACTCTCTCTAGATATCATGGCACGCCTACATCTCTGCCAACACCTCTCTGATCTGTCTTACCTTTCAATAACCACACACTTACACTATGTCTCATTGCCAGAACATCCTGTGTCCTCAAACCTCTGGCCCGTCTCCCCTCCACCAGCTCTGAAACACGAAAGCTTCAAAAAATAGCCACGACATTGCCAATAAAAAGATCTGTCTTACTTTCTTCTACACAAACTGCTGGCAATTCCTCCACTAGCGTGGCCAACAGAAATACCATGATCGGAAACCTCACTTGCTTCTTAAATCCTTCCTCTCTAGCCCAACCATCTAATATACACCTCTAATATACACCTACTACCCATCTTACCTATTGAAGGGCCATAACTCCACCATAATTTACCATAAAACACCACAGTTGCCTGCAATGGTTACCACTGACAAATCTTTATCTGTTGGATCGATGAAACAATGCACACCATCCTCCCACTGCTCAGCTTGGGCACCCTCTCAATTATTCTGCCATCTTGACCTAGAGCATGAAAACTCCATACTAGCTGGCTATACGTCTTTCGTGTAGAAACCATGAGTGACTGATCAATCAATTCCATCACCTTTAGCAATCTATCTGATACAGTTAGATCAGCATCACTCTTTCCTGCCTTGGAAGCCAGCCCATGGACTCCCAGCCACTGAAACAATACAGTGCAATCGCGTTATCATTATTGACTCCCAGTAGATGACGCACCTGAAATACAATATTGTACTGTAAACAATCGAGAACACAAACACTCAACAGTTTCAACACTTCCGCATTGCGCAACGACTGTCTGTTCACAATATGCACCCCTGACAAGTTATCAACATTGAAAGCTACTTTCTTATTCCGGAAATAACTGCCCCACAGTACTAGTGCCACCACCAATGGGAAAAACTTCAAGAATGCAATGCTTCATGCTTTCTATAACCATTCCTCAGGCTAGCATTATGCACACTACTTCCAATGGGGAGACAGCGTTTACAACGCTGGTAATACCACGCGGGTAGATAACAACGCGGACGTTACATCGTCCGCGTTGTTACCATGCATGGCATTACATCGCAAGTCGTTTCAACGACTTGCGCTAGATGGCGCGCAACACCAGGGAATGTGTTGGATTTTAAATCCAACACCTTCCCTGCTGTTGCGCTAACTGAAGTAGGAATAGTAATTTATACTATTCCTAAGTCCAGCGCGCCATCTAGCGCAAGTCGTTGAAACGACTTGCGATGTAATGCCATGCGTGGTAACAACGCGGACGATGTAACGGCCGCGTTGTTACCTACCGCGTGGTATTTGCTCACGGTGTAACATCACATATTCCTTCCCATGCCAGTGCAAACCAAAGCCACACCCACCTCCTGAATCAGAATAAATCTGCATACTGCTCTCTGATGGGTTACTCAAGCTCTGCAATTACATTACATTTTTCAAAAAGACTACTGAAAACTTTAAATCTGCTCCAATACCCGCTGTCAACCATACTAGATGATTGGCAAACTGCGTCCCAAAAATGCTAGACCTAATATTCCGGTCTGCTTGCACCACCCAGCAAACAAAATTCAAATGGCCGAACATAAACTGTATCATCCTCTCTTCAATCTTCCTCTTTTTTAGCACTCTAGCAACGCCACCATTGTCACCAATATCGCCTGCAGCAATCTTACTTCCATGGACAATAAATCAACTTCTAGACAGAGAAAGGTGATCCCTGTCCACCACCACCACCACCTCCTCCTCTGTGATGCCTTTATCCCTGACAAGCTGGCCTTCTCTTAACTGGCCTTCCAAACTAACCTCTTCACCCCCCCCCCCAACCAATGCAAATTAATCTCTACTGTGGCAACTCTTGCATTTATTTAGCTGGCCTACCTCTTTGCAATATCAAGGCCCACTCCGAAGCCATCCTTCCTTGAAGCCCCTCGTATCCGGAACCTGAAACACACCAATGGTGCCTTCAGCATTAGCTCCCCTAGGCCACCTCCAACCCAACACAGATTCTGGCCACCAATGCCATTCTTCTTGTGCCATCCTCTTAGTTTTCATCCCGCAGGCTCCACAATCTCACCTTCCTCCCCCTCTCCTTCATCTTCATCATAATCAAGCTGCGTCTCGTCATGAAAAGGCATAATTTACCACACACCCCCTGCCTAACTCATACTCAACATTACCCATCCCCAAATCCCCCATCCTAACATCTGTACCCACGCTCTTGCCCCTGCTGAAAACTTCTCTCCCCACCTCCCGCTGAAACACTCTGGCCATTTGCCACTTTATCGCCACCCCGCCTTTCCACCCCCCAACACTGCCACCCCTACAAGGCCCCACTCTGCCTCAGTCGCCTGTGGGTGTGTCAGGAATCACATTTTATAACCCCTGCACTCCCTGCCCTTGACCTGCCAAGCTCTTATGCATCCTGCCTGACGTCCTTCCCACTGCCCACCTCATTACTCTCACCACTACGTATTTCCCCAGTGTCCATCAACTCTATCATTAACGTAAAAGCCAAGCCTCCCTCATCCTTCCAGCTGGCAGGCCAGTTCTACCTGCCTCTGCTGATGTTTCAGCCCCAACTAGTGTTTTCCAATTTATGTTTTCTGCTCACCCGCTTCCTTTGCTTGTTTTCTTACGCGTGACAAACTCTCACTTTACAGGGTGTGGGTTCCTGTTCTCTGGGGCTGCTGCTCCCATCCTGCTTCTTTCCCTACCCTCTGCAATTTGGATTTTTATGGGGAGCATGCAGATACCATGGCTGTCAACCCCTCTATCGACCACCCCACCGGGCGAGCCCACTTTGGACCCATTCATGCTCAACAGTGCCGGACTGGGAACCCAAAGCAGCCCTGGCACATTTTGTCAGACCAGCCCCTGTACGGTTCATAATGAGTGCAGTCAGTGAGCCTGACAACTACAAGGAAGGCTGGGGGGGTTCTCCCCCATGAAAATTTGGGCAAAAATGGCACAATCTACAACACATTTTTTAGTATATATCCAATTGTATTAGCTTTTAAAGCATAGTAAATAATGACCTCAGAGTGCACCAGGATTCAACAATTTTTGTAGGCGCTCTTCACTGATTCCCTCACTATCACCCTCAAACAGTGCCCCTCATATCTCCATCGCCCCTCTCTCACATGTATTTCATTTGTTTTATATTGCCTCTCATACCAGTGTAGGGGGTCGGAGCACTTTACATCACACACAAATACAGAGACAATGAATCATACATGTGTCAGTCAGTGTATAGAAAATGTTACACAAGACAGAGGGGACTACAAGGTGAAGGAGTCACATGTCATCTATAGTGGTTGGCATTTTTTAAGAGTGCTTGGTTTGGAGAAGCACAAACCAAGATTCAGAACATAACACAGTGGTTATGGTTGGCTTTACTAATAAGAATTTATTTCTACCCAAACACTTTTAGGCAACATTAGGATAATGAAAAACTCAGAAAAAAACATAACTTTCTAACTTGTACCATGAAGTTTGCATGCAGCTCTTTAATGACACTTCATAACTCACTGTGCTAGATTATGATTGTAACTTATGAACTACACAGTAAAAAAGAGTCTCTGTGACAAAATCAGTAACCCACTAAGCTATGCACATAAAATACTGTTCTGTGATCTGCATGATACATGTCCTTTGCAGCAGGCATATTAACCCTTTGTGCTACCTTAGATGAGTCAAAACTGCCACTAGACAAAACTCAGATTGAGGGGTGTTCAGCTCATGACCATGATGGGGTCCTACATTCTTACCCATCAGGTAATGGGGTTGGATCATCCAGTAAGGGTATTCTTGGCAGAACTTACACATTGCTTCCTAGACATGGAGGTTAGGAGCCTCATAGTAGCAGTACGCCAGAATGTTATATTATTTCATATGCTTGCATATATACGTTGTTTCAGCACAATGGTGGAACGTTTTGTTTTGTTCACTGTCTTGATACTTCTTATAACTTTCATCTGCTTCTGTCTATTGATCATTGCGGCACATACATACTACAGAAGAATCATGTTGGTTCAATAAATACAGAAAACCTCCCTTTGTGTATTCTTTGTATGTATCATTCTCTGAGCAAAAGAGAGTATGATTTGATGATCGAAAGGTTCTAGGTCAGTCACCATGGTTCCAGAGGGAACAGGGTTGTCATGTTCTGTGGTTGCCAGAACTGTTGGCTCCTTTTCAAGGTTAGGGGGCTTATGGTGGTACTGTGTGGTGATGAAGTCCAGACAGATTGATGTAGTTAAGATAATTAATTGTAGATATGTAGATGAGCCCCACCAGGAGCAGCCAGCATGCTGCTCAGCCCCATCACAACTGTGGCTTTTCTTGACAGACACCCAACACTCCGTAATACATCATCATACTGTAACATTCTACTGGCTGGGCATGTGGTGGAAAATGGCATACACAAGCATGGACAGTAAACTAGGATACTACATACTGTGAGCTAGCTGGTCTATGGGACAGCATATCCTGTGGGGTGCACGGAAAGAGTCTGGCACCATCAGAAAGTTTATGTCGTCCACAAACGTGCAATTCCTGCTGATTAGTGGAAACTACACGACAGACTGCGGAACAAAACAGGCCCCCTACCCTTCCAGCCTCCCAGGGAAATGCTGGATGCTCAGTTTGGCCAGTCCGGCATTGATGCTCACGGATGCTAGACACCAGTAGGTCTTCTGTCATTGTGACTTTAGTACCAATACGGCCTCTACTACTGCTCTCGCCCTGTCATGATCTATGTTCTTCTGACATCTACCCCTTCCTCAAACCTGCACCACCAACCAAGCCTCCTCTTCCCTCACTACCAATCTACTGTTTTACCTGCTACCACTGACCAAACCACTACTCAGCAAAATAACACTACCTGCCATCTGAAGTACACCCATACTCACTCTAAAAAGGACTGGGAACCCTTGAATCTGGAAGCTATCCTAAGAAACTACCTAACACTTTCCTCACCCACCTGTCTACCAGTAACTAAACTCTCTGGCCTCCACCACTCGCCCAAAACGCCTGGGGCGACCTCTCCTTGTCGTCACGCCCCAAGTTTCCATTGCAGATCTTTGGAACTTCTGTTTCACACTTTCTGATAAAGTTTAACAATCTGAACCTAGCATTACTCCACAGTGAGTGAGCCAGAAATACTAAAGTGATTTCACAGAAAGAAGACACATGTTTCTTCACATGTGCTACTGAAGGAATTGGCAAAACATTATGAGTCATATTTATAAAAGAGTTGCGTCGCTTATGCGCCACGCAGCTGGATGCAAGTGCGATGGAACGCTTAAGTGCGATTTGTCAAGCCAGGCAAGCCTACCTTGCCTGGCCGAGTGGCTTGATAAATCTAGTGTAATGCACTGCAAATCACTGCGTTGCTTTACTCTGCCCCAGGGAGTCGTTCCATGGGTGGTGCTTGGGTGTTCCGATGCAACACCCATGGATTTTGATGCATTTCCAGATTTACAATAAGTGGTAGACCTGGAAATGTGCCAAAAACAGAAATGTCTTTCTTTCTTCTCGTTATTTCCTCTTTCTATGTGTGCTGCATTCTGATGCACAAAAACAATCCTGCTTACAATGCAGGCACCCTTGCACCATGGTGGAAGGATGCCTGTATTGAGGCTATGCAGCACATTGTGCACCAGGGCTGGGAAAAGGCAGGAATGCGCCATATTATGTTAAACACGGCGCATTCCTGCCCTTTTCCTGTCATGCAGCGCAGCAAGGTGGCTTGCTGCGCTGCATCATATATTGATTAATATGCCCCAACATCCGAGTCTTTGAACGATTGGAACATCAGGAAACACTTTAATTTGATAAAAATGTAATGAAAGCCCCACGCCTCAACAATTTTAATAAAGTGTAACAGTGTGTTGGCTCAACTGGACATCCCTAAATAGATTTGACACATATGGGGAGACAAGGCAATTTATGATTTTCTAATATAAAGTCTGAATAGTCTGAATAATCAGTCTCAATAGCCCCATTTATTTATTGCTCCCTGCAGCTGATAAAACAGCTAAATACTATTTTTTAAACCCAACAGTGAGACTGAGCAAAAACGTGGTAAAACGGGTAAGTCTGCCTTTTATGTAAAATAGCTATTATCTAGGCAAATGTACACTCGAAACATTTAAGAGTAAAATAATAAGAAATGGGGGACGAGATTTACAAACGTTTTTCACTGGGTTATTGTCACAAAAGTGACACAAACCTACAAAAATGCTTTTTGTTGGATTTACTTTCCAGGGCAAAACTTGTATCACCAATAGCACAAAGCGCTGTTTTCCATTACTCTATGTCAATGGAGAATTCCATGGATGGCACATGGGAATTCCCAAGCAACCACCCATGGCATTTGGCACAAAACCCTGAGGCATATGTATGGGCCCCTTGCGCCGCCGTAGCGTCACTTTTTGTGATGCTCTGGCGGGGCAAACCATCAAATCATATTTATGAGACCACACAAAGCCACTTTGCATGGCTTTGAATTTCCTCATAGATATTGAGTAATGCAAGGCACCGCAAATCGCAGCTTTGCACTAGGGAGGTGTTCCATGGGTGTTGAGGTGGGTGTTTCCGCGCAACACTTATGGATTTTGACGCTTCCACAAATTTACAAGACCATGTAAACCTGAGTGTGTGCCAATACCTTATACCTCCCGAGGTGAGGCGTAACGAGGAGAAATAACTTTAATTCTCCTTGTTTATTCCTCTTTCCATGTGTGCTGCATTCTGGAAAGAGCAACATGCCTTAATGGATTTTTCAGTGCAGGAAGGTGTATCTTCCTGCACGTAAACAATCCTGCAGACAGCACAGACACCCTTGCACCTGCGTTGCCTCTAGGCTGCTGAAATGGCGCCAGCGCAGGAGGAAAGGACAGGAAAGCACCGTAATGGATAAATACGGTGCATTCCTGCCCTTTCACTTTGATGTAGTGCAGCACAGCAAGGTGACTTGCTGCGCTGCTCTACGCTAAATCCCCATAAATATGCCCCCCATCTCAAATAATGGTACGCAGGGTTTGCACCAAAACCTAACACCATTTGAAAGCAGGCATTAAAATGGAGAAATGCTTTTATTTCTCCTAACTTTTCCAACTTTTCACATGTAATGCACTGTACAGCATAACATCTAAAGTGAAAAAAGTTTTAAAGTTACTCTAAGTCTAGGTTTTTGGAATGGAAGGGTACCCTTACAGTACAATACCTATGCTAGACTCACACTAGTGCTAAGCTGTGTGTGTGGCACTTGACAGCCTGATTGTGCGCCAGTTCTAGGGAGAGAGCAGAATAGTGCTATATTGTCCTAGATATGGTGCTGTCTTGCTGTCTCCCTCATATGCAACACAGCACAGCATCTTTGGTTGCTACGCTACAGTGTGTGACAGTTTGGTATATCTGGGCATCGGTGCTGTTCAGATCCCTTTTCTCAATCAACACAACATTAGAAGTTCTCTTTGGCTAGCAGTCAGGTCTATTAGCACAGAAATGAGGACCACCAATCCAGATCAACACATACCATATCCATTAAAATTATTCCTGTATCCAAAATATGTCCTTGCTAATTCCTAGGGTCTGTAAACAGGACCCAGGACCTGAGGTAAGAAAATAATCCAAATGAGCATCGCATATATTGTAATGCTGTATGACCATAGACCAGCAAATTACGAAGCAAGGCGATAAAATGTAATAAAATTCATAGGAAAAGGCGCACTAGCACCGTTCATAAGAATTTTAGGTTCCTTGGTTAATTATCTCCACCATTGTACTTAAAGCAGGAAGTGCAAGTATATGCAATTTAACATTCAGTAGTCTGTCATACTCATATTTTATCAACTATACCACTAATTTGGCATTCCATTCCATAGGCATTTGTAAAAATGCGAAAGTCCTGACATGGGCACCCAAGGGCAATGCATATGGCATTTGATTAAGATGGTTATTCATAGTTCTGCCTGGATATCCCTTATGCCTATGAGTTTGTCAGACTTGGAATGTAGATCTCGACCTTAAGGGATTTCTTTGGAATAAAACGCTGGTATAGATGTACTCAACCTGTCAAGAAGTTCTTCACCGCATCCACAAGTTTATCCCAATGGTGTTCAGCATAGATTGTAGTCCCAGACCTCATAATTAGGCAAAGGTTCCGTGGCACGTATTAAAAGATTGATTAATTACCCAATCCTCTGCTCTTACATTTTGATTGGTACAGCAGCTAATTAGCAAAAAATATCAGTAATGTCAATGGGCACTATGAGATACGATAACTCACAGAAAGTTTGCAATCAAAGTGTGAACATCAGTATCAAAATTATACGGAACTATTTGTAAGGTCTTATCAAATTCATACCTTAGGGTATCTATAGATGGCCAGGATTAAGGAGCAGTGAGAAAAACAAGGGACCATGGAGCCTCATGGCCTAGTTTTCAGGGCCTCTATAATGTTTATTATGGGAGTGAGTAGTGTTTAAATAGCAAGTAAAAAGAAGACATCTGCAGACTGGAGAGAACAAAGCAGGATTGTCCTATTCCATCCTTGCTATAGACATTGTTGTGGGAATAATTTTATGAGGGATCTGAGAGAAAAGTGTGGTGTTCATACCTCCGAAGCCTGTAAAGATGTTATTTTCAAGAGGTTTACCTGGGGTAACAGGTCGAGAAACAGATAGGGTACTGAAGTGACACTGGTTTATATCTGAAGCACGCACAAAGGCAGTAACCATAGCATTGATGAACTGCTGACCATCTTACTACTTACCCAGACATAGGCAGGTCTTTCTAGCATATCTCCATCCAGTGCCCCAGGCATCTTGTGATGGCAGGATCCTGTGTCTGACGACCTCGGGGTATCTGCTGCCATTGTACTGGATCTGGCCTAGTGCCAGCCGGTCCAGCCTTTGAACACAGGTGTGTCTGGTTCATCATCCAAGGACTGGTTCATCATCCAAGGACCTTTAAACTGTTTACTCTTCATTGCTTTCGGTTTGGGAAAAAAACATTGCAGCAAATAAGACTTTCAATATTTCCCCAAGAGGTGGTATATGTATTAAGGGTTGTCTAACAAGCTAATTAGTCATCACTAGAGAGACTAGACAGCGTTGTCTACACTCTTAATTGACTTATACATCAAACACTTAGACCAAATTTAAGATTGGACCGTGAAGTTGTTCAATTTCGGTGTGTGTAATATGTGAAGAAGGTAGCATTATTTGCAGATAATCTACTGATTGCAATTTCAGATCCTGAGTGAGCTATACCCATGTAAAAGAGATAACAAGACAATTTGAGCAGGTGTAGGTGTCTGGTAAATAAAAATAAATCAGAACTCTAATTTTAAATCATCTCAAGAAATAGACACTATACCATACATATGTTAATTAATTACAAAATAAATAGTCACTCCTGCAACGACAAATAAGGAGAAAGCAAGTAAGAAAAGAATGCACATGTTAAAGGGATTATCAAACCTTCTTCTTACCATCCACAGCAAATTTAATCTATCCAAAATAATTATCCTCACAAGTCAATGTCATATTTGATTCAATATCATTGCAATTTGATAAAATGGTAATCACCAAAATCCAAGCAAACATTAATATCTTTATTTGAGCATTGAGGAAGTGCACATCTACCGGAAAAGATTTGAAGATCATTTGAAAAAGGGAAACTAGTGCTGCTAGATCTACAAATTTATTGTTGGGTGCGATAGTTAATAAATATTAGGGCAATAATGGGGCTTTCAGAAGTGATTGAGCTAGATTCTTTATCAAATATGATGTTATAATTATATGGGGGCATAAGATTTGGTATAAATTTTCAGTATTCAAGTTCTTTAAAAAGAATGATATTAAAGACTGCGGAAAAACTGTAGAATAATACTAGATGGTTGGTAATCTGTATTACCATCAATGTCAGCTCATGTAGGGCTCTCGTAGCACCCCAAACCTTACGTGTGATATATGAGGCATATTTTGCATTTCAATACGGAGGCAGTGTGTCTCACCTTTGGAGATCTGCCGAAACATAATTGGCAGCAAAATTTGGGATTGGGCTTTCAAAATGTAAATATAATTAGCTTGCAAGCTGGGCAATCTCTCTTGGGATGCAAGGCTATATGGGCAGCAGCTGTCTTTGGAGGAAACTGTGGATCCACTTACAGAACTAAGGAAGTGGCATTCTGTTCCAATTTATTATGGAAAATAGCTGAGGAAAACATGGAGCTGTCTGGCTTGTTGTGAGTAAAACTATTGCAGATATCCAACCAAAGAGAAAGAGGTAAGTGAATGTTTGGTTGTCCTTGGAATGTTGGATCAATTTATGAAGATAATTAGAGTGTAAATGCTATTATATATAATTTTTGCATGCAAGGCAACACATTCGTAGACATTAGATAGAACAATCTCCACCAGCTTTTAGAGACTGCATACAAGCACTTATCTACATTTATTCATTTGATGTATCTTCTGGTAAAAATTAACCCCTTGGTTTTGGCAACCATAAGTTGAATATTTAAACCAATATAAGCAACAGTAATGGCAAAACAGATATGGTCCTATAGACCCTTTCTAAAGGATCTTGTAGGAATTAAACCCTAAATTAGTTTTTCATAAAGAAGGGCCTCAAACAATTCTTATGGGAAATAGGAAAGTGAAATCTACAAGCATTTGAAGGATATAGGCAGATAAAAAAGACAAAAGGGGGCATATTTACAAGCCCCTATCGCCACCACAGCATCACTTTTTCTGACGTTCTGACCAGAACGTCAGAAAAAGTGACGCTGTGGTGGCGATAGGGGCTTCACCTTATTTACAAGGCAGCGTTAAGCCACTTACCATGGCTTAACGCTGCCTTGTAAATATGGCACCCTTTCACGCTATACTTAGAGTGAAAGGGGCAGGCAATGGGTGTTGTAGTGGGCATTCCACCTCAACACCCATTGATTTTGACGCTGTCCCATATTTACAAGGGTGGGGTAAATTTGGGCCAGCGCCAAAATTAAGACCAGGGAACCCTGATCTTACCCTGGCGCAACAAGTAGAATTGTTTAATTTCTCCTAGTTTTTGCTGTTTCCATCTGTGCTGAGTTGTGCAGCACACATAGAAACACCAAAAGGCCATTGATTGGTTATGTGCAGGAAAGTGTCCCTTCCTGCATATAAACAATCATTAAGAAGAAATGATGTTTTGCAACTTCTATGTGTGCTGCATTAAGTGAAATACTGCCAATTTCGTTTTTCACTATTATAAGGACTAGCTCTCCCATTGGCTATCATTGGAGCTGCCGTGTAACCTTTTACAAGTGTAACTTTCAATTGAGAACAGCTAGAGATTTGAAGTTTGGGCTCCCTGAGCTCAGGATTTACAATATAACTTTTAGTGAAGGTGGTTTTTAAATTGTGTGCTTGAAAATGCCACTTTTAGAAAGTGGGCATTTTCTTGCTTCCATTCTGTCCCTCTGCCAGCCTGTGGAATGAATGTCTGGTTTAGACTGACAGGGGCCTGTTTGTGCATTCCCTTTAGACAGTCTCACTAAAGGGAGCTGAGGTGTGCCCTGCATATTCTGATGGCCTATCACCAGACTGATGGGTCTTCCTGAGCTAGAGTGGTGAGAGGAGTTGTCACTGACACCTGAATAAGACTGTGTCTGCCTTCCACAGTGCTGTCTGCACCCCATGTAGTGTAGCTGGACCACGGAGGAGAGAACTGGTTCTACTAAGTAGGAGAGATTTCTTTGAAGCCTGCATACTTCGAAGCCTAAAAGTAGTATAAGTAGTGTGGCTCTGACCCCCAGAACTTTAGAGCACTTCTGGATCAAGAGGAGGCTCTGCCAAGGAAAAGGGCTGAAAAACTGTAAGGAGGAGTACTGCCCCTTTGTGTGTGTTGCTTTGCTGGGTTGGCCTGCAGTTGCAGCTTCTGCTTTGGAGAGGAAAGGGACTGAACTTTGCTGTATTCTGCTTGTGAAGTTTCTCCAAGGGCTTGTGTGAGCGTGCCTCCTGTTAAGAAGTCTCAGGGACACAAAAGACTTCATCTACAGCACCTGGACTCCGATGCTGGGAGTCCTGAACCTGCCAAGTGGTGCTAATCCCAGTTCTCGGTCAGTGGAGGTGTTTGCTGAGCTGCAACTGCAATAAAGCATTCCCGATACCGCTGCCTGCACCAACGCCGTGGTCACCGCTCGCTGGGTGAGTGCAGCACTGACCTCCACGACACCGCAGCCCTGGTCTCACTGATGACATTGCATCTCGCTGAACTCTACGCCGCTGATTGCACCGTGGGCACCGCATCATCACACCGACTTCCACAGCACTGCAACGTTGGCCTCACCTTGTTGTTTTGGTCTTGTTTTAATTAGATAAATATTGACTATTTTTCTAAACTAGTGTGGTGTTCATTTTGTAGAATTTTCATAGAGTTACTGTGTGTGTTTTGGTACAAATACTTTACACATTGCCTCTGAGATAAGCCTGACTGCTCATGCCAAGCTACCAAGGGGGTGAGCAGTAGTTATCTTAGCTGTGTAATCCCCTTACCCTGACTAGAAGGAAGGGTCCCTACTTGGAGAGGGTGTATACCACTGCCAACTAGAGACCCCCATTTCTAACATTGGTGGTCAGCGATAAGGATTTGGACTTGTGTTTGTACTTGCATTAGGTCTGGGCATGAAATTCTGCTCCGTTCGTGGAGTTTGCAGAGTTTTCCCCACTCAGTGCTCTGCGTAGCGCACGGAGTTCCGAAAAACATTAAGTTGGCGAGCAAGGAAAATGTCACTCCAGACCACCTCACGGTGAAATTTCTCAACGCGGGCTGTGGCGGATGGTCGCTATCGCTCGCGTTGAGAAACCTTCCGTTCACGTTGAGGAAGCTGCCGCTCGAGTAGAACATCTATTCGACTGGCAGAAAAAAGCAGCACCCTCTTGCACTGAGAGTGGAGCCGTTTGCACAGATTTTACAGCGCGGGACAAACACAACTGCTAAAAATCAGTGTGAACGGCACGACATAATGCACTCTGCCGCTTGCGAAACTCCGCGTAGCGCTGCAGAGTTTTTTGGTCACTCTGTGAACTCCGTCCAGGTCTACTTGACATACAGTGATTAGTGTACACTACTACTGAGTGCAGACCAATATGCGATACATACTGTTTTGTTTTTTCCTTGGTCTTCTACCTTGTTGAGTTTTCCACATCATCATGCCTGAGTCTGGAGCATCTTCAGTTCCATCACTGGTGGTGGTTTTTGAGGAAGATAGGTGGAATACCTACAATGTGCAGCAATTGAAATCCATCTGCAAGAATTTTAAAATCCCCCTTAGAGCTCTCACCTACGAAAGAGGAGCTACCAAAGGCACTGAGGGCCTGGATAGCAGCAAGGAGTGCCAGTAGGCATTCAGAGGATCCTATGGTGGTGCCTGAGGAACCAAATCAGCAGGAGGATGTGTTGTTGGCTACAGACATGCCTGGTGGGGAGGTGCACCGCAGGGCAGGCAGTAGTGTCTCTTCAAGGCGTTTGTCTCCAAAGGAGCTGGAAGACAGACAAAGAGCCAGAGTACATAAGTTGGAGCTGGAAAAGCTCAGATTGGAAAACGAAAGGCAAGACAAGGAAAGGAGACTAGCTATGGAGGAGAAAAATATGCTTTTGAACCATGAGTCTGAAGGAACTAAACATAAAGGCCACAAATGTGGAGTCCAGTTCAAGTCGTGGTAGCATGTCTCCAGTGCACACAGAAGGGAAGGTACATCTACCTAAGGAGGTGGTGAAAGATTTCATAGTGGGGGTGACATTGATCAGTGGTTTAGGGGCTATGAGGTAGCAATGAGGTCTCACAGGGTCCATGAGAGAGATTGGGTTGGGGTTTTGGAACCGCTTCACAGCAGAGGGGAAGGACACCATGCTAACCATACCCTAGGAGGATCAGATGAAGTACCCTCTCATGAAATATGTCTTGGTCAGGAGCTATGGGCTAAACCCTAGAGAGATATAAACAGAAGTTCGGGTCTTTAAGAAGCTTGAATCACAAACATTGGTTGAATATGCTGCTTCCTTCTGCAGAGCATTGGATGCTTGGGTGAAGGGCAGTGAGGTAACTGATTTTCAAGGGGTTTATGATTTGATGGCATGGGAGCACTTGTCTAATAGTAGTTTTCCAGAGCTGCGCCAGCACTTGATTGGCAGTTAGCTTACTGACCCCAGAACGCTTGCTCAGGAGGCGGACCATTGGGTGAGTACCAGGATCCACAAGAGGTATGTGGGAGACTCTGCCAAGGGTGGGCAGGGTCCCCAGCAGAAGAGTGGGGGGGGGGCAGGGTAAAAAGAAGGAGTCATCTAAAGGGCCCCAATCTAATTTCCAGGGTAAAGATCCCCCACCCCCCCAGGTGAGAAAAAGCCTTGGATCTCTATAGGGAAGCCTGCAGAGAAGGGTCCCCGCAAGTGTTATGCATGTGGTCATGAGGGTCACATGAGGGGGGATCCCAAATGTCCCAAGTGGACACCGACACCCAGTGGTGCACAGTCACGTGGGTTGGTCAGTGTAGCACTTGAGGAGGAGTTGGTTCCAGAAGGGAGGTGTGAGCTAGCTGAGATGACCCATGTCTTACTAGGGGACAGTGAGATGGTGCAGAGAACCCTTGTGCCTGAGAACACTCAGAGGTACAGGCCAAGGGTGACCATCAATGGACAGAGGGTGGAGGCTCTGAGAGACACAGGAGCCAGTGTGACTACGGTAAGGTGTCACTAAAGACACAGCTGTGTTAAATACAAGAAGGTGCAGCTGCGAGGACGGAAGTAAGATCTTTTTTCTTTTGGGCATGGGTATGCTGATTAGGCCTGGGCGGAAAACTACGCTACGCTCGCGTAGTTTGCGAAGTTTGCGCTACTTCGCACAACGCGAATTGCATGTAGCACAGTGCAAACACGCGTAGCGTAGCGTAGTGCAGCGGTCATTTTTTGCTTGCTCGCGGTCCTCAACGTCAAGTTGGCGACCGCGAGCAAGCAAAATGACATCCCGGCGAGACTTTTTCCTCGTTCGCGATCAGCAACACAAGTTGCCGATCGCGAGCGTGGAAAATAAACCTCCCGGCGAGATTCTCAACGCGGGGAGGTCAGGTTTCTCATTGCGAGTGGTCGCGTATGCTCGCGACCGCTCGCGATGAGAACTACCAGTCCGCGTTGAAAGCTGCCGCTCGAGTAAAAATCTACTCGAGCGGCAGTAAAAGACAGCTCGCACTGTGCAAGATGCCGTTTTCAATGATTGCACAGTGCGGACAAGCATCCGGCACTGTGTAATCATTGCGAACACGCACTACGCAGTTCGCGTAGTGCTACGCGAAGCTCGCGTAGTGCGAACTTCACTTTGCGTAGCTTCGCGAAGCGCTACTTCGCGAACTACGCCCAGGGTTAATGCTGATAGGAAAGAGATTCATCTCAATCCCCTTACAGAGGCTGATGTCATAGCATCTGTGGTTCCCCAAAGGCACTGGAAAATAGAGAGGTAAGAAAGCATGGTTGAAACAAGTGATAAACTTGCTCTTCTTAAACATGCAAATGCGACTGGATGTGTGAATCAAAGAGGAAGACACAACGATGTAGAAAACATCTTTACTAGTACCAATTAGGAAAGGGTCGTTCCTAAAGGAAAAACAATCAAGGCGCATTACCTTGCATAATTGGGCACCCAATCTCTTCACCAAATAAATGCAGCCATACCAACTACTCAGATGCCTAAGAGCTGATATAAAAAGCAGAATATGAATCTTCCCAATGAGACTCATGGGTTAAGTGCAGAACCCTACACGTTCAGGGCTCTTTCCTATGGAATTCTCAACCTCCTTACAGATAACTTCCCTAAGAGCAGTGATACCCCACCTGTTCTGATACAAAGTGATGGAGCAGCATCTGGCAAATCACATCCACATGGTTTTTACATGTCAATACAATGATGTGCAAAGTTGCGTAATCTTCCGACACACAACTTAGTATTTTTTTTTTTACTTCACTGCTTTACAAAGAACTAAAATTGTAGAATTACAAACAAATGGAAAAAAAGCGACAACTTTAGCGACAATTTGCAACAGAAAAATATGTTAAAGGCAGACTGTGAAGGTTTTAGCTACACCATGGTGAGCCATGCAAAGAAGGTACTTCACCCACTTTATCCAAGAATTAAGTTTGCCAACTTCGTCTGATTATCCTAACATAATTAAAGCTTTGCCACCCCTAAGCCATGCTCTAGCATTTCTACAACCTTAAAGTGGCACAGAAATATGACTCATTCTGTTGTTTAATCAACAGGTAGAGGTTTGTTCACTCCTACAGCCATTGTGCTTTCAGTTCCTTTATTTAAAACAGGCATGGGCAAAGCTAACAGGTCAGGCGTTAGCCAGCACCCTTTTGGCTTTCGCAATTTCTTTTTTGTTTTCTCATGTTTTTTGCGCAAAACTTTGTTGTTGGGAAAGGCTGCAGGGTTCTCATCAAAATATATATATATATATATATATATCAAAGTTCCAGTAGACGCGCTCTCAGGGTACAATCCAGAGAAACCAGAATAGTTGCTAGAAATTGTTTAATTACACAACACGTTTTGGCTGCAAAACAGCCATGTTCACATATATAAAACATTGGTTAAGGGCAAAAAATATTTTTGGGTCTCCAAAAAGCACACATTACCATAGTAGCCCCTGGCACTGAAGGAAACTACTTTGTATGTGGATGTGCTCCTTGTGAAAGGGTAACCTGCTGTGACTCACGGTGAAGGCAGCCAATGGCTGAAGTGGGCTGATCATTGCCCCAAGGTGCTTGCTGGAGTGAGAGGAAGAAAAATATGAATGACACAGCAACAGACTAATGGATGATGTGCAGCTGAAAATCCCTATACCTCTATGTTATACACATCATTTTAGCAAAATCAAAAGGGTTTGGCTAACACTAGACCTAAAAAGGCAATCAGTCTGGCATTGGGTGCCAGCCTCTTATATTTACTTTACTAATGCTCTTTTGCAAAGTTTTTGTAAAATGTTATTACAAATAGAAAGGGTTGAAAAGATAGATAAATAGAAAGCCTTGCGAGGATGGGTAGAGAGTGATAGATAGATAGATAGATAGATAGATAGATAGATAGATAGATAGGTAGATAGATAGATAAACAGACAGAGATAGGACACAAAAATGGATAATTCAATAAATAGATAGAATTGCATTGATATGTATACAAACAGTAGACCCATAGAGTTGCAAAGAGAGAGTGAACTAGAGTTACAAGGGTAGATCGACAGAGGGTTGCAAAGAGATAGATAGATATATAGATAGATAGATAGATAGATAGATAGATAGAGAGATAGATAGATAGATTTGCAAAGATAGAGAGAGTTGCAAATATAGATATATAGATATAGAGAGATGGACAGACAGGTAGATAGAAAAGTAGATAGACAAGCAGGATGACAGGTAAACAGACCGGTAGATAGATAGACAGACTGGTAGATAGACAAACTGATAGAGAGAATTATTGATAGACAGGCAGACAAACAGAAAAACTGGGGCTGCATTATACATGCAGCGCATTTTCCTTCATTATGCTGGGTGCACCTTTTAAAAGATGCGCCCAGCGCAATGAAGGAAATTGTGCCGTGTTATGTTGAATGCGCTGCCCTCCGGGCAGCTGCGAACTCGTGCTGCCCTAGGGGCAGCACATTCATGTAAAAACCGGAGTGGCTGCTTTGAAGCCGCTCTGTGTTTTCACAGTGCAGGCGGCAACCCGCCTGCACTTTTAAAGGGGATTAGAGATCCCCTCGCAGGCAGGTACAGTCACTGACTGACCCCCTTTCCCCCCTCCAGAAGACTGCTCTCAGGGGGATGCACTGACAGTGTGCCACCTTTTAGATGGCGCACTGTCAGTGCGCCTCCTGAGAGCTTCATTGACTTTGTGCCCGCGTCTGTAATAGGGGGTGGGTGCAGAGGCAAAAGGATTCCCTCATTTGCATGGGGCATGCCCCCATGCAAATGAGGGAACACCCCCCTGAAGATAGTGCTGGCGCTTTAAGTGCACCAGCGCTATCATATTACAGAAGGGGACGCACAAACATCTGCGGCCCCTTCTGTAATACCAATGTGCCCCGGGGGCGTGCAATGCAGGCGCAAATGCCTGTTGTGCCCCTGGGGCACTTTGTATAATACAGCCCCTGGTAGATCGACACACAGATAGAGTTGTAAAGATAGATAGATAGATAGATAGATAGATAGATAGATAGATAGATAGATAGATAGATAGATAGATAGATAGATAGATAGATAGATGGATGATAGGACACCAACTTGGAATAAATGGCACTACTTCAATTTGTAATATAATACTTAAATGTCTCTATAATCATGACCTACAAGAGCACTAAAAGCAAACTAGAAAGCCACACAAGCATGACATAAAGACTAATTGGTATAAAATATAACTGTAGTTCTCAATCAAAATACATAACTATAATGACATACAAGTGCTGTTATGAATGCACTTCATTACATGCACCAGAAAGAGAATACATTCATAAAGAACAGTTTGGACATAATCAGGTATGCTGTGAAACAGCAGCAGTCAGATAAAGGCCATTCCAAACAAATTACAACAGCAGACTGGAACTTATAAAGCTGGAATGTGCCTTAAGCAGCTGGTAGAAGGCATACTGCTATCACATCAAAATCTAAACACAAAGGCAACACTTAAGTATTAAGTAAAAACAAAAACACTGGCTCTGAAAGGAACTATCTTGAGTTTGGATGCGCTCCTTGTGAAAGAGCAAAATACAAACACTAAAAGTGAAGTTCGCCAGTGGATGAAGTTGGTTGGCCCACTGACCACATGCCTGCTGTAGTGGGTGTAAGCAGAATGTGAATGACACAACAACAGACCAATGGATGAAGAGAGCTGGCTGAAAGCCCCTTTAAGTAAGTATATTATACATATAAGTTTAGTAAAATCAAAAGGACTTGGAAATGCCAGACCTCAAAAGGGCAAAGAATCAAGAAGGCCTGGGAGACGTTTGTGTTACGTCAGTGTTATTTTGCATCATTTTGATAATGACTTGTCACTCTTCTTGCTTGAAATTCCAGAAATTATGCTATTATAGTGCGTCACATAATTATGCATTGTTTGCGGTAAACATTTAATATAAGTGCATGGGAACAACACAAACGAAAGAGCGCGAACATATGTTGTTGGCTGTGCTTGGTATTTTTCACACTGATATATAGCACCAAATGCGGTTTTGCATTTTGCATAACTAAGTGGAATTTTGTGTCATTTTCTGGAAATCCCACGTAATTGTGCAAAATAACCTGAATTTCAAACACTCCTACAATCAAGATAGTTTCAAGTTTTCTCCCACCAAAGATTCACACTTCTCTGAAACCATTATTTGGCTGGTTTTTCTAATCAGAAGCATGTCAAAGTGGTGCCGCATGAAAGCTCTTTGTATTCTTGGTGGAAGGCGGAGGAAAGTGTTGTCCAAACTAACGGGTGCCCATCCAGCACACACTTCTTCAGGGCTTCTGAGCCTTAGCTTAAGAAAATACTGTCATTGACCAGAAGAAGGACACGTGGATAAGAGGCAGGCTACAGACTATATCCACATCACCATACATTAGACTAACTTCAACCCACCTCACATCAGGACCTCTACAACTCCCAATGTCATGCAGAAGTTTCACAGGGTACAGCAATTGTTGTGTTCTGCAGGAAGACATAAATCAAATATACATACACCCTTAGAGAATTCAATGTCAAGGTTTTAGATTTGCTTACAGCGGCTTTGTCTGTTTTTGTAGCATCCAATAATAGCTATGATGTTTGTATGCATTGGCAGGTGGCATTTGCCTCGCTTGGGCAGTTGTGCACACTGCCTGATTATGATTGTGCAGGTCTTCCTAAGGAACAAGAGGTTGCCAATATAATTGTCATATTTTACAAAATGTGTGGATATTTCAATTACTTATTTTTTAGGCTTTATTTTGAAAAGAGGTACAGACCTAAAGCAAATCATTTTGAAAAACTGTCAATACCAAGGGGTAATTTAGCCTTGCTACCTCAGATACTTGCATCAAAAGGCCAAAACTATTTTGCTTTCATGCCCTCGTCTACTCTTGCCCTAACATGTAAGTGGACAATGCAAATCAATCCAGAGTGACATACAGACAAATAGAAAAGGATTCATAAAAAGGAAATTGACTATGGATTAAAAAATACAATTCTTTCAAGTACTGGCAAATACATTCATACTTTTGTAAAGCCTGACAGTGATTTTGCCTTTTCCTTTGAGGAGAGCTTTGACAGATCCTTGACTCAAACATCCACATTCAGTCTAAACTTTGATTTCGAAAGCTGGAGTATAAATTTTCTGGACACCTCTAAACCCCTTACAGTTATGTCAAATCCCTGCACTTCTTCAACCCTGCATTCTGAGGAAACTGGATCCTCAAAACGAAGGACCACCAAAGCTGCAGACATTTCAAATCAAATTCAATGATTGTTCCTAACCTGACAAAGACAGCATTCCAATACAATGCTATTCTGCACACAACATCACAGCATATGCACCAAAGAATCAAACGTCTTACCACATCATCAACACATAGCCCACTCTCGCAAACCACAGCTGTTTTTTCTTTTATCAAAATCAAAAACAATATTCCCTGAAAGAGTCTTCTGCTGTGCTAATCTCAGGCCCTGCCAACAATAATGTCCCAAAGGTAATCTGCAAGACCTTTTCTAATCACAAATCTGCAAAATTAGTCCCACATCTGTCCACCAAGCCTCCAGGACCTGAGTATTATGAATCTTTCAGCTTCTCATTAATGTCTATTTTTAGTTAAGGAGGGTGAAAAGATCTAATACACAACGTATTCCTCAGAATGAAGTTTTGTTTAGGTGAAGCGAGTCAGTATATTGTTCCACACATGCCTAAAGAGTGTAAAGTCATAAACGAGTATGTCCTACATTAGAAGGCAAGGTCATCCATGTTATTTACCTCTAAGCACTGAGGGCCTTATTTATAAAGGCCTTGCGACACTTTTGCACTGCCGTTGCATCACTTTTCGTGAAGCAGCGGCGGCGGCATAAACAATGCACCACGTTGCGCCATATTTACAAGGTGACGCATCTAGGCAGATGCGTCACCTTGTAAAGCCCTGTGCCACATTATACCTGTGTCAGGTATAACGTATGCAGGGTGGGCGTTTCCACATAAAAAAGGTATTGTAGACGTGTCGCAGTGACATCTATGAGATTTCACTGCGACACTTCTAGGACGCCACTGTGTCAAAAATGTACGTCGGCCTCCTGGCAGGCGTAAGGGTGACGCAGTGCCATAGGCACAGCCCTACCCCATGCATTGCTGGAGTTGCGTCATGCTTGCGACACACCTCCAGCGATGCGTGACTTTTACACCGACAGATACGTCAGGATTCCTGACGTATCTGTCCTTCCTTGTGACATGGAGCGCCGTACAATAAATACGGCACATCCATCGTGTCGCATGGAGGGCGCAGTGAAAAATGTTTCATCGCTGTTTTGTCGCAGAATGCAACAGTTTACATAAATGAGGCCCTGAGTCTAATGAAGCTGCTAAACTAGGCAGTTCCTGTAAATAAATATGCTACAGTTTGTTCCACGCTGTAAAATCAGTGCGAACGGCACCAAGCGGCGCACCAGAGGGCACTGCTTCTTTCTGCTGCTCGAGTAGACTTTCTACTCGAGCAGCATCTTTCTCAATGCTAGCGGTAGCGACCTGCCACGACTGCCCGCATTGAGAAATCTCATCTGGAGGCGGTATAGCACTCGATTGTCTCACTTGTGCTTGGCAACTTAACTTAACGTCGGTGAACCATGTGCGGGAAAAAACTTGGGCACTTGTTGGAGTTTCTTCAGACCTCCACGCTCCAAGTGCTCGATGCGGGGAGTGGGCAAAACTCGGCGTCCTCCACTGGAGGAGCAGAGTTTATTGCCCACCACATACTATATCACTTAGAGGAAAATAACAAGATCAACATGGAAATATTGAGTAGTGGTGTACAAAGTTGCAAAACCTTACTGCTCACAACTCCACTTATTGTTTTTCACTTGAAGGTAGCAGCCCAAAGTGCTTAGATACCCACAGTTAGCCCAGTGGCGTAGCAAGCACTTTGGCCGCCCGTGGCGGTCCCCGTGTTTGCTGCCCGCATCAAAGAGCAAAGGGAGGGTGAGGGGGGGGTGCTGGCGGTATTTTTTGCATTTGCCGCCCTTGGGGGGGGTGATTGCTGCCCCGAGGCGACAGGTAAGAGTGGGGGAGGCTGCCACCCCCAAAACTCGCACGCCGCCCCCCTCCTTTGCTATGCCACTGAGTTAGCTACAGATTAAAGGTAAAGGGTGCTGTGTAGCCTGATTTGAGCTCAATGTCTGCATGCACTCAGATTTCGGACTTGACTCTGCAATTTGCCCAATCCATCCAACTCAACAAAAGCATTTTACGAATGCTTCCAGGCCTGATCTGGCTGTACAGTAACTACCAGCAACCCTCAATGCACCATCCCCACTTCCCACACTGACCTAACTGACCTCCCCAGCACCTATTGGTGTTTATGCACGTATTTATCCGACTTTCTTTCATTTCCTTCGGATGTTGTAGCCAAGAACAACCTTTAGCAGAAAGTAGTGAATGGGTGGGAGGATGATACAATGGTTTCTTTTTTATCTGCACCTCATGTAGCCATTGCAAAATTGTGAAACTCTGCCTGCTACCTGTAGGCTGGAATTCCCAGTTTTGCCTGTCTGTCCATGGGTAATTAAAAATGTGCACACCCCTAAAAAGCTTTTAATGAAAAGAGAAACTGAGTTAACCTTATGCCCCCGTTCAGAAGCTGGGAATGTCTTCACCTCAAATGTGATATCATGTCATATTAATATATCTGAACTGGAGCAGTGTAATTTTTTCTCAACTCTTTTACATATTAACTATGCCACATATACGTACATGTAGTACTTTATATTTGCGTGCCCTAATCTTATTTATGTGAATTGGTGCACTTGACTGAAATACTGATGGTGCATTTGCTGTATAATCACGACATTTACATGAGTGTTCATACTAATCTTTCCATTATAATGCAATCAAATTGCTGTTCTCATACATATCTGCATTTGTGTGGTTTGAGTAATATTGTTGATCCTTGTATAATAATGTCTTCATTTGAATAGTATCCTGCATTTATTTTATAACCATACATGTATCCATAACCATGCATTTAAATATGTTGAAATGTTTTCTAAGTTAACTTGTCCAAAGGCTCTAAGCATTTCGACTCTAATGTTTAACCTTCAAAGTGAAAGTTGCTTGGGTTGCAATGTTTTTCTCTCCTCTGCAGGTGCATTCCTATGTTTTCATAGTCAAAGAAAGACACATTGTGTGTAAGATATAGTGAAGCTCAGGATAGGAGCCTTTGGCAAGGACGAGAGGCACTGCCAAGCAGAATCCATCAGTAGGATATCCGGAGACGGAAACAATACAAGGACGTTCTGAATGTTAAGGCCTAATATGGTAGTTTCAAGTAATAGTGCCAAGTCTACTGTGGGAAGGTGGAAAAGTACTGGGACACGTGTTGTGGGATTCGCTAATGTTCTGTTGAGTTTTAACTGGTGGTCACACCTTGGTCTAGGCAGATTCCTTGTATGCTTCGAGGCGTACAGATCTCTAGGCTATGTCTTTCATTGTGTGGCTTTGTGCTATACAATACTCCTGATCTTGGAGAACTTCTACAGAAATCTCAACTATGCTGACACCTTTCTGCTCTATTGAACTCTTTAGGGTTTCCCCTATCAATGCCATTTAGTTTAGACTTAGTTATGGACAAAGGGCCTAATTATGACTTTGGCACAGTTGCGCCGGCTCTTCTCTGACACACCTGCTCCCAAGCCGGGCAAGGGCCGCCCGCCATATTACGAGTTGAACTCATGTACGGCGGACGGTCCTTCGCCTTTCCCATGGCGTTGGCTGGAAAACAGGCACCGCCATGGGAACTGTAAAAAAGTTCCAGCACAGCATGGACGGTGACGTCCATAACGTGCTGGAACTTTGGGATAATACAGACATGTTGTGCTCACCTGAATGTAGCCCCAGGGCGCGGGAGACATGGGGCCCTGTTGGGCCCCCTTTGTTCCTCCACTGCCAGTCTTTTCCTGGCGGGGCTCCCGCCATGAAATGGCAGGCTGTGGCGGAACTCGTAATATGCTGAGCAGGACTGCGCCAGTCCCGCTCAGCATATTACATTGTGGTGCAGCCCCGCCGGCTTCAGGGAACAACTGTTCCCTGGCGCAGCCGGTGGTCCTCCACCGCAATCACTTTTGAAGTCATAATGCGGAGGACGGACCACCACGAGTCTGGCGGTCTTACAACCGCCAGACTCGTAGTCAGGCACTTAGATTTTATCAATGTATAAGCAGGTGGACCCGAAATCATATATCGACCATCAGATCTTATTTCTGATTTTCTGTATTGCTATAACTGACATTCTTGTATGCTTTATGCTGTTGTGGTTACATTTTGTTAGATAATTTGGATTGCCAGTATTGATTCTGTATTTTTACAATATATTTTTGAGACTTGTATACATTAGTCTAGCTTTGAATTTATAATAAACCTATATCTAATGCCAGTTACCGACTTTTGGTACTTACTGTGTGGCCAAATGGGCAACACTGTAAATTGAACTTTTGGATGATGTTAACTCCTCTTTATTCCCCAGGCACCTAAAAAAGGTTCATCAGAGGGAATATGGATATGCGGCTCAGTGCTCTGTCAGAACAATAAACGTAAGTGTATTAATTTGGGATGAGTGAGATGACGTAGTGACAGTTTGAAGGAAGTGGATGCCTCTCAAATGCTCACAGGTAAATTGAATTGTTTTTCTAGTGGCTAATGCGTTACATCTTATTCTAAGGGTTAAGAAAATAGGGCAGTCACAAGTACATAAGCTCCTGCATTTCAAAAGAGCTGTCACTTCAGTTAAATGCCAGAAAACCAAAACATAAGTTACAATATCTAGAAAATGGAAGAAGAGCACTTTTTTCATTAACAGGCAATGTCCCTGAAGTGGATGCTCCTTCAGGTTGACATGACCTGCCACGGTTAGTTTACACTTGCGTGTTGCGTGCTATCTTGCTTCTCCACATGAGTTTAGGGAAAAGTTTATTTCTGTGGACATGTCAGTTTTGCTTACAGTTTGGTTCCTTTGCTGTTTGAGTACACTCAAGTCCTTGGAAGTACAGTAGGAATTTTGAAAACGTTCACTAGCATGATGTCAATATGGTGTAAATAGTTTTTAAAAATTGTAGAAATAATTTGCAAATAACTTTTTTATTTAGGTATCAGTTCCTTGCTTCACAAAAATCCATGGGTAATCTCAAAGTGACTAACATGAAATTATGGAACCACTTCTTTTTGCCTGGTCTCCACAATATTTTGATTTTACTCTGAACAGCTGGCATCTGGTTGTGTCTTAACCGAAGCCTGGTGATTGGGATCTGCCAATACATTCTATTCCTTAACAATTAGATACATTTTTGCTTTACAATAGCCATAAATGAGATTGGTAATTGTGTACAAATGTTTTATGCATTTGCACAAAGTTCAACTAAAAGATGGAAGACTGAAGGAAATATTTGTCACGCTTGCATCGTGAATAGTCAGATGTGCATAAAAGGCCTTATTTCCCACCCAGATTACCAAAAACAGCTTTCTAAAGTGTGACACGGATAAAAAAATCGAAAGTACTAGGAAATACTACAAACCTCAAATTCTTAGGTTGTAAGAAATGTAATATGACGTGGAGATGCGCAATCTAATCTCCACCCCTATACATCACAGAATATTTATGTGCCTTAGCATAATATACTTTGTGTGTCTTAATCCTATTAATGTAAAATGAAGCATTAAATCTACTATTGGAGTGTATTCATGGTAGAAACTAGTAATTCATATAAGTGTGTGTTGTAATCAGTCGAGGCCCGTGCAGGTAAGCGTGGTGGGGCGGGGGGGGGGAGTGACAAACGACGGAATAGTGAAAAGAAAATGAATAAAACCACTTACCTTGCACTCTCCCCATCGCCGAGTCGGCGATGTGGCGAGGCACGGTAAGTGGTTTTATTTATTTATTTATTTTATTTTCACTATTCTGTCGTTTGTCACTTCCTCCCCTCTGCCGCACCGCATTTACCTGCACGGGCCGCCACTGGTTCTAATACCTTTATTATAATGTTACAATTTGTAGATCTCATGTACATTTTCATCTGTGTATTTTGAGTTATATCACATTTACCTAAAGTACACTTTCCATGTAATAATGTATTCATTAACGTTCTACATTTTATTGTAACTGTATGTGCACACCTAGCCATGTATTTAAAGTGCACATTGACTGCTTTATTAAGTTAGCCTAGCCAAAGGCCGTAAGTGTTTGGTTTTCAGTGATTAACCTTCAACGTGAAATTATCTTTCTTTTGCATGTGCGTTCACATGATCTCATAGCCAGTGAAAGGCATACTGTGTATTTGAGATAGAGAGGCTTGGGTAGAGAACTTTTAGCAAGGATGAGAGGCGCTAATGAACCTTAAGGGAAGACATCTATTCATGTCTTATCTGGAGATGGGAGACATTCAAGGATGTACTAATGTTTGAACTGAGGGATCAGGAGGAAAGACTGAGGATGCCAATTCCTACTGTCCGTAGGTGGAAAGCTACTGGAGTTGATTACGTGGAAATCTTGAATGTTCTCTGGGTTTAACTGGTGTTCACACTTTAGTCATTACACCAGATTCCCTAGAGACTCTGAGGGTCCAGATGCTCTTATTGTATGACTTCATGCTATGCAATTCCACTGATTTAGAGAACTTCTACTGAAGTCTCCTTAGTACTGACACCTTCCTGATTTAACTAGGTGCCCAACTTGCCAATTTAAGATTAAGATTAGTTTAGGTAATTTTAGATTTACTCGTGCATAGAATGGAGGATTGGAACCCATATACGGATCACCAGATTTTACTTCTTATTCTCTGTATTGCTGCAACTGTAGTTCTTATATGTCTTATGCTGTATCAACTAAATTTCATTAGATGCTTTCGATATCCTGTGGTGATTTTGTACCTTTACAATATGCTTTTGAGATTCCTATACATCAGTCAGACTCATTTGAAATAAACCTCATCTAACCTTATTGGCTGATTCCTGGTCCTTAATGTGTGGCTAAATGGGCTACAATGTAAATTGAATTTGTTGAATTTTCGTTAACTCCTCTTTACCTCTCAAGCACCTAGCAAGTTTCATCACAAGGTAAGTGGAAAGATTGGCCCAGTGCTACAGCAGAGACATTTAACATAAGTATTAGATTTTGATTATCTGTGTTCTAAATTGTCTGCCTAACCCTTAGCCACAGTATTTGCCAAAAGGCTGGTCACATACATTGGTTACCCACAAGTTGCTCAACTTTTATTTATGCCTCATGTTCCCTGAGGCTGAGAAAGCCCTGCTTTTCCTTTTGTAGAGTCCATAAGGTCCTAAAAACAGAATTGGGCTGTGTCAAATTGAAATGAAATGAGTAGACAAGTTGTTACAGAATATTTCTACTGCCTGCAATGGTAAAACCTCTCTTCTTTGTCTAGAGAATGAAGAAGGTCCTGTGGACAAATGGAGCTGGTGTTTCTGTGAAGAAATCCCAGAAGCCATTTGTAATTGAACATATTACTGTGGAAATGGGAGCCTTCCTGCAGCCTGAACCCATAGCCAGGTGTCTGAAGAACATTTGTAAATGTATAGAAACTCTTATATTCTCTGAAAGAAAGTTACAGACCATTTGCAGCACATTGGGTGTTAAGAAAATGTGTTATTTTTAGGAACACCACAAGGTTTCAGACCTCTACAAAAAATAGTAACATCAGTGGCTTTAGCAATTTGTCCTGCTTTGATCTTTCGACCACAATCGACAAAGAAGGCAAGCTGGTGATGCCGTCTGCCTTATTACAATTGCATTATATCCTAATGCACTTGTAATAAGGCGAACAAGATATCTGTTACTTTTGGAGCAGAGTACCTTCCTTCCAAACTCTAAATCAGGCTCTTTGTCTTAAGGTAGTAATGTTGGCTATTCGAAGAAGTGAAAAGCGTCCGTCCAATGCAAGAACTTTGCCAGCTACAAAATTTTAATTTCTCTTGCTCTGAGCTTTTCCTGCCAAGACATCGCCCATCAGTGGTCTGGCTTTGAGAGGAATTTGACAGGTACAGTCTGCAATTGTAAAATCTTTTACTGGGATGAACCAGCTTGGTGTGTCCAACCTGATCTCCATCACAGTCAGCCAGGGTCAGTCTGAAATCCTGCCTAGGTCCCGTCAACCATGAACAGTGACCACTGATTGGAGCTTTACTTTTCCTCTGTTCTTTTTGCCTTAAATCTTTAAAATTTCCTTTCTCCGGTTCCCCTTATTGATTTTTTGTTGTTTTGATGTCATTTTACTCTTTAATTTTTTTCTCTGTTTTTCTAAACTGGTTGTGGGATTTTATTCTGTTGTATTTCTGCTTTTTGTTGCTGCTAAATGTTTCAAACATATTCTTAAGTTAAGCCTGTCTGCACTGTGCATAGGGGGCTGAGCCTAGTTTTAAATGATTGAAACTGTGTTTTGCGGTCTTGTTCCTTATTTTGGGCTCACATCACCCTAATAAATAACCCACTTTCTTACGTTAGCATTCAGCGGTGGGATCCATAACATGTTGTTAGCAGTGCCACACACTTTAATGGTCAAAATGAAAAATCCCTATGCTAAATTGACAGCAAAAACTGAGGGGTATATTCACAGGAACGTGCGATAACTACCGCAAGAGTCGCGTAACGCAACTTTCAATATCGCAGCTTATCGCGGGAAAATAACCCTGTGTCAACGTGGAATTCACAACAAGGCGGTAGCATGCGATAGTCACCAGATAACGCGTCAAATGTCAGCGTGAAAATCAATGCCACGCCGAAAAAATGCGAAACGCAAGAAATCATGCGATGAGGCCAATCGCGGTACAAAAAGTAGCGAAAAGCAGCCACAGGCCTGCAAATCCCACGCGTCTGGCAGGAAATTGCACCATAAAAACCACAGAAACAACACACCAGAAACAAGCCAAAGCACGTAGCAACATGGATGCACCCTGACCCAGCGCAGAGGTCAACGCGAACCCCACAACCCCCACAGACCACCAGCAAGGAACAACGGGGTCGGGGAAGGCCAAGGAGAAAAGGGAGAGGAAGACGGGGTGCAGACCGCAGGAAAACAAGACCAGCACCACGGAGGTCACAGAACACTACCAGCAACTGACCCACAAGCAGACCACCTGGAATGCAGTCGGAGTGCCCAGGAGGCCAATCCAGGAGGCCAAGAGGCGCCGCCAGGACGTGACAACCTAAACCAGGCACAAACCCGCTGCCAACAGGAAGGCAGCAACAGCAACAGGAGGTGGCAGTCCAGCGCCACAGGAGGAGCTGGAGGAAACCCAGGCCACAGTCATCAGTGTGGAGACAGTGCAAGGAGGTGGGAGTACGGACACAGCTCGACAGGACCTGACACAACAACAGGGTGAGGATCCAACAGGGACTGGGGGGACGGGGGTGATGGGCACAATGGCACACATGCACAACGAGGTGTAGCACACTGCACACCCACAATTACCCAGGGACATGTCCCCCATCCCCGTGGCACACTGCAGCACACACACATAGCAATCACAGCACATACCATGACAATGTGGCACAAAGTGCAACACCCACACTGCAGAACAGGGGACACAACTGGGTCCGCCCAGGCACAGAAACAGAACAATCACATTGGACAGAGCAGGGAACTGTGAGATGCATATCTACGGCTACAACCCCACATCAGCCATGTAGGCCAAATGTACACTGTCCCAACTCAAATAGCCACCACTGCCCAAACAGTCACAATGTACATTGTCACACAGTCTGCATGTCGACAAGAACAAGGCGCCAACACAATGCCAACATGCACCTCCCCTTCACAATGCAGAGGGACAAACAACACCTCCAGCAGGTCAGAACAGACAACCCATCAGTGATGCCGGAGACGAACACCACACCTTCGACACCAATGCCCTACAACAGCCCATGGACATCCCACACAACCCACCACCAGGACCAGGGCAGACAAGCTACTCAGAGGAGAACTCAGCCCCTGCAACAGACCACACAGCATTAAGCACCCGCAATCACGGCTGGCTCACAACACTTCACCGACCCACACATGGCACCCCAATGCTAGGTGTCAGAACGCCAAAAGGAGGTGGCCCAACAGGTGCGGGTGTTGCCGAACCCATGGAATGCGAACTAGAACACATACGTGGGTGTCCAATACCCTTCAGGGACCACCTACACCCCACAAAGGAGACCCACACTGCCATAGAGAAATGAAATGAAATTTGTACTTGTAAAGTGCACTTATACCCCCAAAGGGGTGTCCTGGCGCTGTACGCATACCGCTGTGGAACCCTTCCTGGCTTTTTCCCTGTGAAATGTCCACTCCTGGGCACCCCCAGGGTGAAGCCAGGCATCCCAGCGCTGTTGGGGCCGTTGTGGAGATTAAGCAAGCTATTGCCCAGAGTTGCAGAGTGGAACCCATGATTAGAATAGGCACCGAGGCGAGAATTATCAGGTCCGAGGAAATTGAGCCCAAGACCCGCCGAGGCAGGAATTGAACCCTGGTCCCGGGCCAGATCTCTGCATCAGGGTCTGCCGCTCTAACCATTGAGCCACACTTCTCCAGACACATGCAGATGCACATACCCAGTACAGAACCACGCCCAGGGGCACGCACATATCAGTCACACACCCACGTTGGCTCTGCGTACGACGGCACAGTACACTCCCCTTATGAATTGAGTGGGTGATGACAAAGCTACATGTCCAGGTTCTAGCCCGCTGCCTGCGGTGACATGTCTGCGTCCGCTGTACACAGCACACTGTAATGTCGTAGGGACCCAGGGCCCCCATGCATACAACAAGACCACAGGGACACATGCACATATCATGTTGAACTGGCTACGGGCACGTGCGCCTGGCCCCTTTATTGGCAGGGCCACATGTACAGTGACGCCTGTGCTGGATGTGTGTGGGGTGAGTATAAGCCAGCCCGCACGGAGTGCTTGGTGCTGGCAACAACCTGAACAGTGGACACCAGTGTAATGGAAACAGAAAACACCAGCATAACAGAGTCAACTGCAGAGCAACATGGAGGGATCCGGAGTAAGGACAGAGGTCCCCCACTATTCAGTCAGGAGGTTCCGCGAGTTGCAGTGCACTGAGGTTGGGGCACTAGAGAAGAGCGCGCTCATGTGAAGAAATTGCTAGGATTGTGTCCCTTCGGGTTAGTCCTGATGCAGATGCAGTGGGGTGTGTTACACCTGCATCAACTTCCTCATCAACGTCCCAGGTCTCCCACACTGCCTGAGGTGACAGTTGCGTCCGCAGTCCACAGCGCAATACCCAGTAATAGATCCGGGTGTGTAGCTTGACTACCACCACCAGTCTGCATTCCTGCCTTGGGGCTGTTGCCTCCTGCCCGCCCATTGACTGTGCCTTCTCCCGTCCGTACACTTGACACATCTTCCTCATCATAGTCCCAGGTCTTCCCCACTGCATAAGGTGACATTGCTGCGCACCCTCACAACAGCACAAAACTCAATCAGTAACGGACAATGGCTTGCGGTGCACTGAGTCACTGGCACCTGGAGTGCTGAGCAGGGTATCAGGCCGATGATGGCATCCACGACAGGTCTGAGCAACTCCGTAGGTCTGTCAGGACCACCGTTTCGACTCTGGCAGATGGCGGATGGAGGTGGTCCTTGCGGTGGTGGCATGTGCCTCATGCGGTGATGCGACGTCCGGGCCGGTCAAGACTCGATGCTATGTGTGGGCCCTGGTGGCCCGCAGTTGAGGCCGGAGGATGCGGACAGCGCAGGGCCACAGACACATGGCGTTGATGACCCCAAGACCATCGCTACAGAGGCCATTCAATGTCTCAGAAGAAGGGGTCCCAGGCCTGAGCAGCACAGAGTTGGTGGCCCCGGATGCACTGCGGCCGGCACAGGCACCCAGCCACGGGGCGGTGACTTGCGGTGCAGTCAGATGGGCCATGCGACCTGAGCGGGTCCCCATCAATGTCCGAGGTGCATGTTGCGGAGGGTTGCGGGGGACAGTGGAAGGTGTCCTCAAGGGCATGATGCGGAACGTCTGATGTTATCTGGAAGCAGCAAATGGAGGAGTGGAAAGCGCAACCCTCGTTTTCACCAACAATTCGGTATCAGCTACATGAGGATGAAAACTAGCCCCTATTCCATAGACTCAAACACCACCAATGTACGACCAGTGAGTGTCCATGAATGTCGGGGAACACACTTAGTGGCACAGGTGCTGAGAGGGGATGCAGTCTGCGATGATGCCGGTACACAGATGTGAACTCCAACATTGCCAAATCAAGACTCTGTGACCTACTGGACCGAAGTGTAGGCCGGAGGCAGCAGTCAGCAGTGGCCCACAGCCACGTGTCGTTGGCTCCCTAGGCACAGAGTTAGTGACACAGTGGCAGTTGTAGGTAGTGTTCAATCACCTCCGTAACGATGATCCTGTTCCCTCCGGACTGCAACGCGTCATCCTCTTACGCCTCTCCGTGCGTGCGATGAAATGTATTCTGCCTTTTGAATTACCGATGTTCAGTTCCAAATCTGTGATCCCACTCGTGCGCAGCGTAAGCCGAGGGCAGTAGTCCGCGTAGGCCCACAGACACGTGTGGTTGTGATGCCATGCACAGACTTGTTGCCAGCACATCGAAGAGTGTATAGTGAATTGTTCTCTGCCTTAAATAATGTTCACTGCCATGGTGTAATCAAGACTCAGTTCCAAATGTGTGACCTACCTGACCGTGGTGTAGGCCTGAGGCAGCGGTCAGCACGGCCCATTCACCGAGTGTCGCCGGCATAGGTTGGATGGCCCCACCGGCCTGCGTAGTTCAGGTTCAGTGGCACCACGTGTTCGGTCACCTCCGTGTATGTGACCCGGCATTCGTCCGGACTGAGCCGCATCTTCCTCTTACACCTCTCCGTGCGACCACTGGTGTGGACTCTGCCATTCGTGCTTTGCGACTAGGTGCTGGATGTGTGACCTAGTGGTCCTCAGGGTAGTCCTGGTCCCTCATCCACGTGTCGCCGGCTGGCGTTGAACAGGGTTAGTGGCACCACGTGTCGCCGGCTGGCGTTGAACAGGGTTAGTGGCACCACGTGTCGCCGGCTGGCGTTGAACAGGGTTAGTGGCACCATGTGTCGCAAGATGCCCATATGGAACTATGCCTCACAGTTCGGGGGGGTTTGGTGCTGTGGCCGCTGGCCCGGATTTGGGTTCAATGCCATTCATGACTCAGGACACAGTTTCACACATGGGACCTACTGGTCCGACGAGTGGGCCGAAGGCGGCAGTAGAGTGCGTCAACGAGAAAGGAGTAAGGCGGGCCAGTGTCGTGGAGGCCGTGATGGTCTGAGGAGGCTGCCAAGGTCACAGGCCTCGGGCTTGGAGCTTGCGCTGGCACATGGTGGGCCCTCCTTGACACACGCCGGTGTCGGCAGGTGATCAGTGTGGCCTGGCTGCGCAGGGGCGGGCCTGACGGGTTCGTGGTCCAGCGTGCCGGGGTCCGGCAAGCGCACAGCATCGCAGGCAACTCCGCTCACGAGGACGGCATCGGCCTCGTGACGGGGTGGGAGGTGCTGCCCTGGCAGAGACGTGGGTCTTTCCGGAAGAGGACCACGCCCAGGCCTACGTGCTTTTTATTCACACCCCTACGCTGGCGTGGCGTACGCTGGGCCATCCCACTCCGGTGACGCTTAGGGGGGGCGAAACAGGCAACATTTTCGCGAGGTCCCCCACTGGCTGGGGTGACATGGTGGTGTCCACTGTCCACTACACTCCATACACCAGCGGTGTATGTCGCCATGGATATGGGTGTGTTCTGCATACTGCGGTGTGCCCAGCACATCTCCGCCACTCTTAGGATTGTGTACTTTCCCAATCATGGTTCTACTGCATCCTTCACACATGCCTGGTTGCCACATCTCCACACATTCGGCTATTATGTGGCTGAGGTGCCATGCCGTTGCTGGCTCATGTTCAGGGCTTGCCCATGTGAACATTGTAAGTTGTTCTGTCGTGTCTGGTGGGTGGGCATGTTGTTGCGCCTGTTGTATGTGATTTTGTGACGTGTGCATTGCCAGAGTTGTGAGTTCCATGGTTGTGGAGTTGAGGTGTGTGGGGTGTTCATTTGTATATTGCCAAGGGGCTGTGCATTTCCCTTGTTGCCATCCTGGGAACGCTGGTTGATGATGGACTGTCGGAGGATGAAGGTATCATGCACACTGGCTGTGTATTTGAAGGCGACATTGTTGGGGGTTCCACAGTGTTCTGTTGTTGCCTGCACATTGATGTGAGACGTGTGCTTCCTGTTGCGGTGATTGTGTGCTGTGTCACCAGGGAGCACAGGTAGTACATGTGTGCTGTGTATTGCCCCCAACACGTGCTTGCATCCTGTTTGGGCGTATGATCCTTGCTTGGTCTCCAGCGGATCCTGTGCATTGTGTTGTACGTATGGGGACTGGGGTGCCAGGGTGATGGTGATGTCCAGGACAGGTGTGGGGGACTTGGATGTGGCTGGCTGTGAGACTCCTCCGACTCTGGCGGGTGTTGGTTGCGGGGTACCAGGGGCCAACAGGTGCAGCCAAGCCAGCAGCTTTGTGTGGGGTGAGATGTTGGTTGTCCGCTGTGTTGGTGCCGTAGGCCTGTTAGGCGATGATGGTCAGGATGCGTAGGATGTTTGTCACTTTCAGCCTGTAGTGGACGGTGACATTGTCAGATGTTGGGTCTGTGCGGCTGGTACGCTTCCTGGGGGTCTGCTGTCTTTGTCTGCGCTGCGTCTGTGGTGGTCCGGGGGGGGTGTTCCGGGTGTGGGTTGGGGTCCTGGGGTGGTGGCGGTGGGTGTTGTGGCCCTCTTGGGTGTCCGGGCCGCATGATGAGTGGCTCCATGGCATCTGTTGCCCTTCGGATGTGGCCCTGGGCTGTGCTCCCTTTTGTGGTGCTGGCTGCCGTCCGACTTTACAGCAGGTGTAAATTTCCTGGTGCTAACGCGCCTTATCGCCTGTTTTGTGTTCTTATCGCCGATGTAGCTGGTCGTTGTGAATGTTGAGGTGTGATGTTGTCTCGACTTTTGGCACAGGAATGCCTACTCTACTCTACTCTACCCTGCGATGTTTTTTGCGGCTGCTATCGCGGGTAAACTGGTGCTGTGGGCTGTTAATACCGGCTTGTGAATGGGGAGGTAAATTTATCACGACTTTGGCTGCGATAAAGTGCCGTTAATTCAGCGATAGCTCCTTGTGAATATGCCCCTGAGTTTTCATTTTTAATTTGCATAAGGCCTTTGATTGGGTCATTTTTTATTTTTTTTCAAATTAATTTCTGAATCCAATTTTTGCACTCTACCTTTTTGGGAACATGGAGGTGGATCTGTCAACCATGAAGAGCCTTAGCAATGCAGTGCTGATGAGCATGTGCAAGCAGAGACAGCTGAAGTTGAGCAGGAAATCCAAGAAGGAGGATTTCCACAAAGACCTCACAGCCTGGCAAGAGGTTTGCCAGCAACAGACCACCTTAGAGGAAAATGAGGTGATTGAAGAAACCCAAGAATGGGAGTCGTGGGATATCCAGTCTCAAAATGTACTCTGTAGGGCACAGTTCAGGGCTGGGAGTGAAGTAGGCTCCAACTGTTTAAGCCCTTCTAAGTTGGCCTCCTGCCAGATGGAGTAGAGCAACAAGCAGTTAGAGAAAGTGCTTGAGGCCAAACTGGCAGCAATAATCTTGGAGTGGAAAAAGCTTGCACTAGAGGAAAAGAAAAGAGGCCAGCCTTAGAGGAAAAGAGGGTCAGATTGGGACTTGTGCTGTCCAATGATGATGGTGGCAGCAGAAGCAAAGTGTCTATAGGGGTGTCACACAGCCTTTACTGGCGCAAAAATGTGGTGCCTAGCTCTGTGGAGTAAGGTTACATTGATAAATGGTTCACATCCTATGAGAGGGCATTGAAGATGTGCAGGGTAGACAAACAGTACTGGAGAGCATTGTTGTGGGGATTGGTGCCTACACTAACCCTGGGCGGGTAACTCCAATCCACCAGTGGAGTTTGCGGAGATTTGCCTACTCCGCGCTCCGTGGTGAACGCGGAACAGGCAAAAAGTCCGCCTCCGTGGCAGAGCGGAGTTAGCCGCTCCCTCCCCCCTCCCAAATGCTGTGAAAGGATAAAAAAAGGCACTTACCTGTGTTTCTGCCGCCTCTCCTGCCTGGCCGCTCTCCGCCCTGCTCCTCCTCTTGCATCCTCCATTGGAAAAAACACTACGTTGTACGTCTTGCGAGTGCGCATGCGCACTCGCAAGACGTCCAACGTAGTGTTTTTTTCAATGGAGAAGGAGTCAGGAGGACGCAAGGCAGCGAGGAGCAGGGAGGAGAACGCGGCCAGGCAGGGGAGGCAGCAGAAACACAGGTAAGTGCCTTCTTTTTATAATTTTAAAGCATTTGGGAGGGGGGAGGGAGCGGAGCGATGCGTAGCTCCACAGAGTTTTTTTCAAACTCCGTGGAGCTACGCGTAGAGGTACTATGCCAGCTCCGCCCACCCTTAGCCTACACTCGATAAGGGTACACTCCTGGCTCTAGAAGAAGAGGTAGCTGATTCATATACTCACATGTAGGATGTGCTAGTGGAGAAGTTTGGCATCATCTTGGAAGAATATCACAATATGTTCAGAGAAACACACAAGGGGCTACAACAAACCTGAGTTGATTTTGGGCGGTATCTCATTAAAGGCACTGTGAGGTAGGGTAAACAGCAATACAGTGAACACTTATGATGGGCTATACAATTTGGTTATGCAGGAGCACATCCTGAGTAATTGTTTGTAAGAGTTAAACCAGCATCTAGTGGACTCCAAGCTGACTGACCTCAGAAAGCTTGGAAGGCCAGCTGATGTGTAGATACGCACTAGAGTGTTCAAAAGATCTCAGTGGGGGATCCCAAGAAGAGGGGGGCTGGTCTGCACCAGGAAAAGGAGTGGAGCAAAAAGTCTCAAAAGCAAAACTCCCTAGGGCCCCAAACTTCTGTCAAGAGAAAAGAGTTCCAAATCATTTCTGAAAAGCAAGAAAACGTGAACCAAGGGGGAAAGAAACCCTTTGAAAAGGGTAGGTGATTTGACTGTCTGCTACCAGAGCACAGAAGAAGGGATGCCTCCAGAAGGAAGGCTAAGACTAGTGGGCACTCCAAGGGTGACGTGTACTTTTGGGGGAGTATTGACCAGAGGGGGCCCCAGTATCCTTTAGTTGGGAGGTGGACCCAGAAGACTAGCTGTTCGTCCACAAGTGTGGTAGGAATCACTTCCAGAGGGTTCCAGATCATGATGATGGAAGAGCTGGTTTCCACTGAACAATATCTTCAAGGGCAGGTTTGCAGTGTAAGTAAGAAGTGTCATTGTCTGTCCCAGCATGCCCATAGACTGTATCCTCGGCAAGGAGCAAATACAGGCAAGTAAAGGGACAGGTGGGGGTAGCGGCCCAGGCCACCCCACGAAGCCACAATTCTGGTGGGACAGGGGCCCAGGTAAAGAGTGAAGGTTAGGAGGTGGATGCCATCCACAGTGGGAGGACCAGAGGGCCTGGGTTTAACTGTTCTGACAAGAGAGGACCCCAAGACTTTCACTGGTGAGGCCATTTGTGGCCTGGAGCTGCTGTCTGCACTGTCAAAGGAGACAGAGGACCTGGGCCAAACAGACTCTTATAAGATATCGAGTGTGTAACCTGTGAAAAGGACTGAGTTCTCGACTGTCAGGCACACCTTCAGCCTCAGGTTACAGACCCTGAGATGGAAAACATGTGAGTGGAATAAGGGTGTCTCCAATCTGAGGTTGTAGATCCCACTCTGAGAAACCAAGAGGGCAAAGGGACCTCCTGAGCAAGTGGGTGACTCCTTGCCAGTCCTACGGATAGAAGCGAGGCCTACTCAAGGCACTGGATTGGACCATTCACCTGTCAGTGAATGACTAGTAGTCTGGTTTCTGATACTGACATCTGTCAATGACCTCTGTTGGTTGCCTCCTTTTTGGGCAGAGGTGAACCTAACTTAGGGACAGAAGCCTTGCCTAGGATGTAGGATGAGCCACATCACCTTGTTGGCCATAGCTATATTATTCTTCTACTGGGATGCCTCTGCGAGTAGGGTTAGCTTTATCTGAGGTGAGGCTGCAGATGGAAAGGCTTCCCCATAGACCAGGTTGTTGGCGCGCTAAGCTTGGCAGAGTGGCAGTGCTGTTAAAAGCAGAACTTCAGGGTGGACCTCTACAAACCCCAGTCCCACTCCAATCCTTCTCATACAAACCATACATGTGTACTCATACATACAACTCAACATTACCTAACTCCCCCCAGAAACTTTTATTGACCCAATATGGAGAACATGCACTCTTTCTTGCACAATAGTTGCGTCATAGCCAGGGGAGCTTCACAAATGGTCAACGCAAGTTTCAGTAGTATTATTACTTTACACCCACCTTCTTCAGGACCTGAAACAGATTCTCTTCTTTTTTTCTACCAACATATGGGGCTTGATCTTCAATAGCCCACTATGGTTGCTTTCTCAGTCAGAAAGAAGCTCACTATTTTTTTTTTTTATTAAAAAAGATTTGTATAGCGCAAACAAGACGCCGAAGGGTATCAGAGCGCTTCACAGTAATGGAAGGGAGGAACAAAGTAAAAGGGACGTTGCAGAGGGGGTAAGAGAGGATAACATAATGAACTAATAAGAATGTACAAGGATGCAAACAAACATTACTTAGTAGGGTAAGGCAGACAAAGAGAAAACAAAAAAAAGTGAAATCAAAGGACATTTAGAAAACAGACGAACCATGGCCATTTAAGGCAGGAACTTGTTCATTAGGATTGTTTTTACTTCATGTTTGAAAGCAGCCGTGTAGGGGATTCTGCGGATTTCCGGTGGGAGAGAGTTCCAGATCTTCGGAGCCGAGCCAGAGAAGGCTCTGAGCCTCGTTCTCTTTTTGCGAAAAGTCTGAGGTTTCAGTAGTAGAGAATTTGCACATCTTGATGGTCTGCCCCCTCCTGATAGATCTAGTTTTTGAACAAACAGGTAAATACTAACCAGGGCCAGGTTAATAATGAAGTAATGCAGACAGATTAATCTCAGTCAACAAGGAAGTCAGAATAACAAACCGAGCTTTATATAAAAATATTTATTTAATGATCGTTAAACATATCAATAATAAAAAACACAATTAAAGACAATTGATTAATGAATAAATATACTAAATTAACAGAAAACAAGATATTGCATCTGTTCAATTATTTGTGTAAACAATTCTAACTGATCCTCATATGAGTGTAAATCATTATCCTAGATCAAGAGGAGAATCGGACAAAACAAATTTATCATAAGCAACCCAAAGATGTGTCATGATATTCAGAAACTGGCGGAAAGTTGTAGAGCTACGCGCGTTTCGGCCATGCCTTCGTCAGGTTTCCGTCACATGCGGTCACTGACACATATAAGACCTGAATCTTTTTTTCTCTTTTTTTGACTAAAGACTAAACTTGTCTTGGATACTAGGTAGTTGCTCGATACTGCTAGAACGATGTTGCCAAAATGAGGAAAAATACCTGATAAGAATGGCAAAGTACTCGTCCCTGTAGTGTAGATGATATCTATGAGAGAGGCGGGGGCGTGGCCAGGTATTATGGCTTTCTGTGCGCAACCTGAATTAACGGTTCCTAGATGTATTAGTTCTGTGGTCTCATGCAGTACATCCTTAATGTCACAGACATGATTACAAGACTTGTGGCCATTCGTGCCGCCTCGCTAATGTCCTCTCTTTTTGAGTCAGGTAACCAGGGGTTTTGAAGTGGAGGGCTTTGTGCGTCAAACAAGCAATCTTTAGTTGTATTCTTACTCGTAGGGTAACCACTTTAGAGATCTTAGGGCTGGGGATATGTGTTCATTTCTTTTTGTATCAGTGATCAGTCTGGTAGCTGCATTCAACGAAGCCCTGAGCGGGGCCAAGGTATATTTGGGGAAGCCACAGAGCCTCGCGCTACCATAGTCTAGCCTTGGCAGGACAAGCGCTTGAACCACCTGCTTGAAGTCCTCTTGAGGGAGGAATGGTTTTAGGTTTCTAAGAATCCTCATTTGGTGGTTAGCACCCTTACACATCTTACTAATATTTTTCTTCATGTTCAAGTGCGAGTCTAGGGTGATTCCAAGAGATTTAGCTGAGTCGATGATAACAGGGGAGCAGTTGAAGGGAGTGAGGTGCTTCATCCAGAGGTCAATCTCGGGGTGTGCTTGGGAGGGGATATGAGAAGGAATTCTGTTTTGGCGGTGTTGAGCAGGAGGTGGTTCTCAGTTAGCCAGTTTTGGGTAATCGTCAAGGAGGAATTGAGTGAAATTAAGTCTTCAGAGGAATTGATTTTCAGGTAAAGTTGTGTGTCATCCGCATACATATGAAAAAGAATGTTCATGGATTTTAGAGCGTTTGCTAGCGGTTCCAGGAAAATATTAAAGAGTATGGGAGCAAGGGCAGAACCTTGCGGGACCCCATGGAGACTGTAGACGGTTGGGATAGGGTATGATTCACCTTAACTCTTTGTGATCTATTGTGAAGGAAGGAAGAGAACCATTGGAATACCAGACCGGAAAGGCCCATCCTGTGTTCCAGAATGGCTAAGTGGTTATCGTGATTAACCGTGTCAAATGCAGAGGAAAGATCAAGGAGGATTAGGAGGCAGGATTCATTATGGTCTAACATTTTTAGGATGTCATCCATGATGTGAATGAGCGCCGATTCGGTACTGTGACCGCTCCTAAAACCAGATCGTGGATGGAAACATTTCGAGTTACCAGTAAAAGTCCAGGGTGTATCCGATCCAAGCTCCATCGTGGTCAGCCTGAAATTGCTCCAGGGTTCCGGTCAACCGTGAACAGTGTTTGATCGGCGTTTTACTTTTTTTTGCCTCTTTTTTCTTAAATCTTTAAAAATTCCTATCTATGGTTCCATTCATAGTACATTTGTTGTTTCAACGTCATTTTACTCATTCATTTTTTTCTCTACTTTTCTAAATTGGTTGTGGCATTTTTATTGTGTTGTGTTTTGGCTATTTAACTTTTTTTAATGCTTTACACATTTTTTTAATTTAAGCCTGCCTGCTGTGTACCATAGCTACCAGGAGGTTGAGCTCAAGTTTAAATTACTGAAACTATGTTCTTCCCTGACAAGTTTATGGTGATATTCCTTGTGGTGGACTCACATCCACTTCAATTGATAACCCACTTTCTTACAAGGACTATCGATCCCATTGCTGCTCTTCACAATTACATCATCTAGCCTAGTCCCACTGAAGGATTTCAACTTCCAAAATGTTTTCTGACCAGAAAGAACAAACACATTTTATCCACCACTCATAATCGAGAATCAGCAATAAAATGTGCTTATGTCAAGGCATATCACACCTCATGAAATGCCATTAGTGTTTTCACTACCATTGCATAGCAAGTACTGTTTTTTGTTTTTAGAATGCCTCCTGATGCCCTGATCTGATTTTCTTTATTTTGTATAATTTTACTTAATAAAGTCTTCTCTTTTTAAATAACTAGGAACACGATTTAGAATGTTAAGTTCTTTATTTCTTAAGTGTGAGACGTAAGTCACAGCCCACATCAACAATGTACCCTCTAACCCCTGATGAACAATGTATTTTTTACAACTATTTTATTTACGGAAGTTTTAATGATTAGAGAGCTTGTAAAGTGCACAGCTACAGAAGGTGTCCTGGTGCTTGATTCACAATAATGAAAGGAGTGATTAGCTGGTGAAAAGAAATTTTTTAGCTGTTTATGCAACAACTAGGGAAGAGCATTCCAAAGGGATGCAGACCAGAAGGAAAATAATGAACCAGTTTTCCTATAGTGCTTTATGTATTTAGGGCCTCAATTATGAGCTAGGGAAAAGGACAGGAATGCACCGTATCACAGAGGTGCATATTCTCAAGGACTTATCGCCGATTTATCAGCACTTTAGCACCGCAAAAGTGGCGATAGATTTATCGCCCTATTCTCAAGCTGGTGCAAACTGCCGATATCGCCAGTTTTCCAGCGATAGCTGCCGCAAAAAACATCGCCACGGATGAGAGCGACAACTAACGCTAATGATATGCAGAGTAGGCGTTCCGGTGCAAAAACACACAAAAACACCACTTCGCGATATTCTCAACAATCAGCCAGATCGGCGATGCGATCCAAAAACAGGCGATAAGGCGCGTTAGCAGCAGGCATTTAACACCTGCCTTCTACTGGTGTTAAGCAGGACGACAACCTGCAGTATAAAAGGGAGCCCAGCCCAGAGCCACATCTGAAGACCAACACATGTCATGGAGCTACTGCTCATGCAGCTCGGAGACCCAAGAGGGCCACAACACCCACCACCACCACCCCTAGGGCCCCCCCCGGACCAACCCCCCCCGGACTACCACAGAGGCAGCGCAGAACAAGACAGCAGACCTTCCGAAAACGCACCAGCCTCACAGACTTAACGCCAGAGGATGTCATTGCCCACTACAGGCTCAAAGGACAACCATCCTCCGCATCCTGACCCACATTGCCCACAGGCTGACGGTACCAACACAGCAGACAACCAACATCCCTCTGCAGACAAAGCTGCTGGCTGTGCTGCACCTGTTGGCCTCTGGTACCTTCCAACCAACAACTGCCAGAGTCGGAGGAGTCTCACAGCCAGCCCTATCAAAGTCCCTCACACCTGTCTTGGATGCCATCATCAGCTTGGTACCCCAGCACCTTCACTTCTCCCACACTGCGCAGGAACAGCTGGAGACCAAGCAAGGCTTCAACGCCATAACTGGCTTCCCGCACGTGTTGGGGGCAATTGACTGCACACATGTCCTACTTGTGCCCCCTGCCGACACTGCACACAATTACCGCAACAGAAAGCACACGCATTCCATCAATGTGCAGGCAATAGTGGACCACCGGAGACTCTTCACCAATGTCTTCGCCAACTAGCCAGGCAGTGTGCATGATTCCTACATCTTCCGACAGTCCATCATCAACCAGCGCTTCCAGGATGGCACCTATGGAAATGCACTGCTCGTTGGTAAGTACCAAATGAACACACCACACACCTCAACTCCACAATCATGCAACTCACAACTGTGGGAATGCACATGTTACAAAATCACATACAACATGCCAAACAACATGCCCACCTACCATACACGACAACACAAGTAACTGTGGTAACCGTGGCCATCCATGTAGACAAACCATCAACGTCATGGCACCTCTGCCACACAATTGCAGAATGTGTGGAGAGGTGGGAACCAAGTGTGTGCGAAGGAGGCAAGTGACCCATGAATAAGAATGTACACAATGCCAAGTGTGGCGGTGATGTGCTGGACAGACTTCAGTATGCAGAGCACAGACTGCTGGTGTTTGTAGTGTTGTGGACAGTGGACGCAACCATGTCACCTCAGGCAGTGGGGAAGACCTTGGACATGTAGCTATGTCGCCCCCCCTGTAAGTGTAAGCGGAGTTGGCTGGGCCGGCATACGCCAGTCCAGCATAGGAGTGGGAATAAATAGCCCGGGGCTCTGGGTGTGGTTCACTTCCGGGATGGCCACCAAAGTAAATACTGCGTGTGTCCCTGTGTCCGCCATATCCTGACCATAGGCCTACACACACGTGGCCGACCACCTTCAACGGCCAATATCACAGTGTCGTTGTCAGGCTTGTGGACATGCGCAGACAGTCATGACAATGGTGTGTCTTAGGAGTGCAAGTGATGCAACCGCGCAGCACACACAAGTAAATAGGCTCGGGGGAGTGAGGAGCAGCTGTAAGGCAACGTAATACACATGGATGCTGCTCATTTCCCACAAGCAATACATGTCAAACATGAATCCCAAAGTCGCACACATCACACACCACTAAACTAATAAGCCTGCCAACACAGAATGCAGAACCACCGATTGACACATATCTCTCTCCCCTGTCACAGGTGATCAAGGATATGCACTCTGCCCGTGGATGATGACACCCCTCCGAGACACGAACACCCCGGCCCAGAGGCAGTACAATGCGGCCCACAAACGCACCAGGGGCATTGTGGAGCGCTAATTTGGCGTGTTAAAGTCATGTTTCAGGTGCCTGGACATCACAGGTGGAAGACTCCTGTACAGCCCGGAAATAGTGTGCCAGATGATCATTGCATGTTGTGTGTTGCACAACATATGTGTACGCACCAATGCCCCATGGATCCAAGTGCCAGATGCACCGGACGATGATGATGAAGATGAGGCAGGTGGACCACACCCCAGTGCAGCTGCAGTAGGATTAGCCCGAAGGAACACAATCATTAACAATTTCTTCACATGAGCACGTCACATTGTGACTGTCCTTAGCAATCATGGGACAGGACAAAATGACCACAGGCACAGCATGTGCAAATACATTCATTCCAACACACATTCCCTGTGTGCATGTCACTCCTCTGCATAAGCACATCACTCTGACAAGTGTAAGTGCAACATTTAGTGCTAACAATCTCACAAATGGCAATTAAATGGTGGGTGTATCACCTCTGTACAGAGAGGCTGTTTAGGGTGTCACGTATTCAAAATGCCATTTCAGGGTGGCAAAGATAGTACGTAATCCCACTCAGCAGTGTATCACATCTGTCCAAATTCATGACATAAAGGCTGTCATTTGTGACTAAGAAAAGACATCAGGGCGTCTTTTGGGGTCAAATATGTACCACCATGATGCTGAGAATTGCACCCTGTGACTCAAGTCCCACAACATTAGCAACATGGACGTGAGGGGGAATCACTGCGCCTACATTCATCCATACTTTCATACTTGATTGAACATAGACATGACACATCCGTGTGAATTAGAATGTTTTATTCACATTCGGTGGAGTGTTGAAGCTGGAGCAGTACAGGGCCATGCAAACCCCACTTTACATTGTTGCCCATGGAGGGCCAGCCAGAGTCCTTTGGGGATTGACAAGTTCATCGGTAGAGGAAGAGTTCAGTCCGCAGTCTGATTGCTGTGTCATTGGTAACCAAACAGAATATGGCAGTCCATTTCGAGGTCCAAGGTGAGTGTCGCAGAGTGTATCGGGGGACAGTGGAAGGTGATGATGCAGAGGGCAGAACCAAGCAGAAACAGGCCATATGGCAGAGATGAATGCTACCGCTTCCTTCTTACCACTAAGGCAGAATCATCCGCATCTTCGTCCTCTGATGTCTCATGTGCCTCACATGTGGGTGGTGGGGTTTTGTCTGCAGCACTGTGTGGCACTGACACATCAGGGGCCGGAGGTGGATTATCTGCCCCACTGTGAGGCACTGACACTTCAGGGGGCGGAGTTGTGGATGGAGTAGTAGCAGCAGCATTCATCCGCGCCAGGCCGTGTGGCAGCAATGCCATGATGAGGGTCTGCAGGGCATGGAAGAACCCAGCTACATCTCGCTGGTGTGCAGCCGTGGCAGCCATTCTTTTCGCCTGCATCCGCTCCATGTTCTCCATGATCCTCCGCATGTGTCCCAACTCCCGGCTGACATCGCTGGAGCCACTCTGACTAGACAGTTGTTCTTGTCTCAGAGTCCAGCGATGTCAGCCATGGATCGTTGGAGAGCATGGAGCGGACTGTGGGTGTCTGTTAGGGACTGTAAGTGGTCCTTGATGGGACTTAGACACCCACGTATGGCATCTAGTTTGGCTGCCATGAGGTCGAACCCCACCCGCACCTGATCAGCCATCTTCTCCTGGCACCCTAACACACGGCGTTGGAAGGCCATGTGTTGTTCGTGGGGTCCTGGGAGACAGCCGTGGTGGTGGGTGCTTCCTGCTGTGTGGTCTGTGCAGGCGGTGAGGTCTCCTCGATGCAGCTGGGCTGCCCTGCTCCTGGAGGTGAAGTGCTGAAGCTGTCCATGAGCTCTTGGAGGGCGTCGGTGTCGAAGGTGTGGAGGTCCTCTTCGTCATCAGTGAAGCGATGTTCGGTCTGCTCTGCAGGAGGTGTTTATTTTCCCGTACATTGTGACTGTTTGGGAGGAGCTGCCTTATTGATGCGGGACAGTGGACATTTTGACAACATCAAGGATGTGTGTTTGTACTTGTACATTATCATCTCACATTTCCCTGCTATGCCAAATGTGATTGGCCAGTTTCTACACACAAGCGGCACCAGTTGTGTCCTCTGTTCTGTTGTGAACGTGTTGCAGTTTATACCACATTGTTGTCAATGTTGATGTGCTCTGAATGTTATGTGTGTGTGCCGCATTTTGGGAGAGTCGCCCCTGCAGCTCTGATTTCGCTGCCCCTTATCCCTTTCAGGAGGTGTGCCTTTGACTTCTGTGCTTATACAGGGCTGAGATGTTGCATACTTGGGTAAATTGGGCTCTTGGTGGGAGTTGGGACTCTGGGGCATGGTTTGTCCGCAGATGTGTTGTTGACGTCAGGGGTTGTATGTGCACGTGGATGTGTCAGAGTGTGACCTTCTCCTTTACGGATGTGGTCCACACTCAGGCACCTCAGTGTCGTGGCGTGCAACATGTCATGATATATTGACTGCAGCCATGCTATTCATCATGCAGTGTCACTTGCATTGTCAGTGTGGCTCACAGACACTCCGCTTTGCTGGGTTTGGCACATGTGCATGAGTTGGTTGTGAGATTGGTGATGTGTGGGAAGGGCCCCCTCTGGGCACATAGTCGACGGGGGCCTACTTGCTGTTTCTAGGTGTGCTGCAGTGTGCCAAGGGGATCAGGGACATGATCCAGAGTCATTGTGGGTGTGCACTGTGCTATACTTAATTGTGCATGTGTGCCATTGTGCCCATCTCCCCCCATCCCCTGTTGTGTCAGGTCATGTTGAGTAGTGTCCGGTCCCCCAACTCCTGCCACCGTCTCCACACTGATGACTGTGGACACCATTTCCTCCATCTCATCCAACTCCTCCTGTGGCGATGGACTCCCACCTCCAGTCTGCATTGCTGCCTTCTGGTTGTTGCCGAGTTTCTGCTTGGTTTTGTGCTTCACATCATTCCAGCGCCTCTTGAGCTCTTCCATTGTCCTCCTCAGCACTCCGACTGCATTCACCTTGTCCACGATGGACAGCCATATTCCATTTTTTGTTGCCAATGACACAGTGGAGGTGACGAACAGTTGTTGATGGTGTTCTATCACCTCCGTTATCAGGATCCGGTTTTCCTGCGGACTGAACCGCGTCTTCCTCTTCTTCTTCTCCTTGCCCTTCCCTGACCCCGAGGTCCCAGGCTGGTCCTCCGTGGGGCTTGTGGGGTTCTGGTTGACCTCTGTAGTTGCTCCGGCTACCTCCATTGTGCTTTGCAGTTGTTTTGGTTTTGTTTGTGGTTTTTTTCTGCTTTTATAGTGATTTTCCCACCTGACGTGTGTAAATTGCAGGCCTGGCGCTGCTTATCGCAGAATTTTTTATCGCAGTTGGGCCCATCGCAACTTTTTTCACGTTTGGCTTTAGATTTTTATCGCCGTCCCGGTAATTTTATCGCGGACATTTGACGCGTTATCAGGAAACTATTGCATGTTACTGCCGTGTTGAGAATACGATGTTAACACGGAGTTATTTTCTTGTGATAGACGGCGATATGAAAAATTGCGTTAACCTATTTTGGCGATGATTATCGCACGTTCTTGAGAATATACCCCATAGATTCTTGCGGTGCTGCCCTACGTCAAAACCTCCTAACTGAGGCCCTTAATATTTAACTTTCCTAGGATGTGAAAACAGACAGCCTGAGCAAGGGTATAGAAATGAAAAGAAGAGCAAAGATAAATAGGGCTATTTTTGTTTATTGAACAGGATATGCTTTTTGACGGACAGCCAACGAAGTTTAACTAGTTGATCTCTGATAGAGTCAGATCCCTAAAACCCAGCAGGTGACGGCAAGTGATATTCTGCATTACCTGCATTCTTTTAAGGAGGTAGTCAGGGTGGGGGTATGAATTATTAAAAAAGTAGGTCCGCAAACTCAGAGAGGAGTGAACGTTAACCCCCTTAAAGGTGACCCTCGGATTATCGAGCAGATTCACTAAGATTATATGCTGGGGTTGCGCCACGTTCGTGGCACAGGCCCTATGTAAAATCCATTTTGGCATGGACTAAGGCACACAAAGTGGCTTTGCATGGCTAAGTAAATACAAAGTAACGTAACACAGTGTATTTCACTGCCATGTGTTACTTTGCGCAGGTCGGCATTATATGGGTGGAGCATGGGCAGTCCTCTGCATTCACCCATGTATTTTGATGCAGATCCAGATTTACAAATGTTTGCAGAGCTGGGTTTGTTCCAAAATGGTGCGCCTACTCTACAGAGTCAAACAAGGAGGAATATTTTAATTTCTCCTCATTACTTTCTCTTTTCCTGTGTGCTGCATTCTGCAGCACATATAGAAAGAGGAATATGCCTCTGAGGATTCTTTTTGTGCAGGAAGGGATATATTCCTGCACAAAAACAATCCTATCCACAACGCTAAGCAGACCAAAGTGCCCCAGAGCAGGGAGAGACCTGAACAGCTCCATATTTTTGTAAGGTAAATCTGAGCCTGAATACTTTGGAAGTGAACGTAAAATGGGGACAAATGCAGCAGACCACTATTTTGAGATCTGATTATAGAAATGCCTCCTATAATCAATACCTCTTTGTTATCTGAATTGACCTTTAAAGAATTGGAATCCATCCAACTGGAAGTTTAAACAAAGCAAGGTCCAAGTCTGTTAGGAGCAGTCCTAGAGGTGGAGCCCACAAAGAATATGTATCAACAAAATAAGGGTAAAATGAAAAAACTAAAGAACTAATGAGAACTCCTAATAGAGATACCCAAGTATTTAAAATGGTATGACTGAGCAAGGACCCCATCAGGACTTCCACAATGTATGCATATAGCTTATCATGTAATTGATTATCATATCATATTTGAGAAGTGTATGTTCAAATGTTCCAAAGCAATCTTAAAGATTTCTGAGGGAATGTGATTATCAAAGAATTCCTACACAAATTTAATTGCACTAGATTTTAACAAAGACCTGGATTGAAAAAGTAACATATTTTTGGTAGCTATTTACAAAAGATATTTCAAAAAAATGTTGCATGGAATGATGATTTGATAACAATTAACAACATGATATACCATGGATTCGTAGTGTTTTATACACCGAACATGGGCTGTGGATTGGGTAACTTGACCTGTAAAATGATGTCCCAGCTTCTTTCTCAATTCTCTCCTCCATCCAAGATTTGATTTTTCTAACAGTTTTTTTCTCTAATTTGAATGTATCTTATTCTTTGAGTATAATTCCATTTTCAGTTCAACAGATCACACAGATAATTGTTGTATCCAACTTAATCTTTTTGGACATTAGTGTCTTAGGCCCTTATGTTTCAACCCATTTCCCCATAGACAAAGAATGGGTAAAACCCTTTGATACATCAGGTCTTTAGTTTCTAATATGTTTTCAAGAGATCTGTATCACAAATTGTACCATTACAATTTACAGTTCATTTGAAAGGCTACATTTGACTGTCTTGTTTTCAGTAACTTTCTATACAAATGGAAAACTTAACACAAAAAGCATGGGCTACTGACCTCGTAAATTATATTTAAAAATATTTTATATATTGTACAAAATAAAATACAATAAAAGAATATATTTATTGTATACATAAAGAGAATGTATTTTGGATGTAACAAAAACAACAAAAAACTATTACCTCAAGCAAAATAAAAGTAAATCCGAGAGCAGGGAACAAAAGCAGCCTCTCAAGTAAAAATGTACCCTAAACTGCAATAGTTCAGTAAAACAGAAAAAAAAGATGATCTATAGATTTCAATCCAAAAAACAAAAAAGAACACCCAATTCCCCCATCCATCTCTGGCTTCAGAGGTCCTGATGCATTTCTTGAAGATTTTCATTCATGTGGTTCAGTTTGTGTTGCCTTTTCACCTATGTCCAAATACCACTGCCACGCAATGCAAGTGTTGCTGCTTCTGCACCTTGACTGTCACCGCTTCCAGGTGCAGAAATACCCGGCTCAATATCCCGCCATTTTCCATATGTGGGAAGAAAGAAATAGCAAATATAGGGACCCAAGGGTCAGCACTCTCACTAGACAGTAATAGAGAGTCATGCTAAAGTGTTAAATGCAAAGGCAAATTCTAACTCAACGTGAGGTTGTTATAGCTCCCAAGCCACCAAATACAAGAGGCACCTCGAGGCGCTGTAAGGGGCCTTTTCCTCACTCTGAAGTATTTTTCCTCCACTTGCTTGCTGATGAAACCTAATTCTTTTTTCTTTCTTCCTTACTCTCACATATTCTCATTGTCAACTTCATTTGCTCCCTTGTCCTCTTAGGCAGACCTTGTAAAATCCAATACACTTCAGGCCAGATTTACAAATAGTTCACACAACGCAGCGCAGCAAGCAAAGTTGCAGTGTTGCTTGAAGGGGAGAGTGCAGATCCGCACCATAATTACTATGAAGAAGTGCAGTTCTCCTCTCTCCCTCCACTGGCGCACTTTTGGCAGCCATGAAAAAACACAGGCACTCTTGCACCATAGTGCAAGGGAGTCTGCATTGCGGTCAGCATAGTTTTTGTGCTAGAAAGGGTTCCTTCCTGTACAAAAATGATGCTTTAGGGCTTTCTCCCCTTTTTGTATGTGCTGTAGAATGCAGCATACCTTCAAAGAGGAAAACAAGAGGAGAAATTAAAACATTTCTTCTCTCTACACATGCCTCAGAGAGTTGCAGGGTTGTTTGATGCAAATCCCTGTCTACAATTCTTTGCAGATAGGAAGTTGTGTAAAAACCCATAGGTGGTGCATGGGAACGCCCATGTGCCACCCGTGGAATGCCCTTTTGACACAAAGTAATGCAAGGCAGCACAATGCATTGTGTTACTTTGCTTTTAATCCATCGCAAATCACGATCGCGCTGGATTGTAAATCTCGCCAGTAGACTTTGTGTCGGGTGTGTGTTAAAAAAATAATGCAAACCAGCCGCAAAGTCTTTGTACATTTGGACATTCAGTCACATTGTGGTACTTTCAGTAGCAACTGGATGAAGGATGATGAAATACCATAGCTTCCCCATCTTCATAGTACCTAAAGGTTCCTATAGCACGTTTACGTTTTGTAAATTAAAACATTATTTCAGTACACCCACGAAACCAGCACCTGTTCATCTTGCTTGCTCATGGCACTACTTTTCATCACAAATAAAGCAGCTAATTCCCTGAACATCTTCAAAAATGACATCTACCCCTCTCCTTAAATATAGATAGTTATCTTTTGAAACCTTAGTTTGTGTTGCAACACTGCTAGTGTCATTGTCTGATATATGGATTAAGCCATGAATCATGCCCCATTTTTTATAATGATGTGGATTAAGCCATGAATCATTCCCCATTTTTCATAATGCTTTCCAATGGCATGTCATTTTCAGCATATCCAGCTATTTACAGTAAAAAAAAGTCAAAGGAACCACTTTTGTCAATTTGGCTTGTTCTTTTCAGATGAGCCGAGAATGGTAGGTACTGGAAATGGAAAACATTAAGGCAGGAAGACACAGACACGATATGCAGAGACTGGAAAGCATAGACATAGTGACTGAAGGACATGCAGGTATGGGGATTTTTGGATTAAGGGACTGGCGAAAGTGGGGCATTTGCCACACATTGGCAGATGTCCCATCACCATTCCGGCATTTCCTCTACCTTATTTAGCAGTAGGGGAACTGCATGGTTTCAGATAGTGGTGCCAGCGGCGTAGTTTCCATTGGTGCAGCAGCAGGGACGGACTGGGAACCCAAAGCAGCCCTGACAATATTCTCAAATCAGCCCCTGAAGAAGAACAGCCTGGCCCCCGGAGGCTGGAAATGCTTGCCTGCTGCTTTTGTTACTAGGGGCTGATATTGCAGCACCACTGCAAAACCGCCCCCCAATAACAAAACTGGCCCCTCCACTACAAAACCGGCCCCCACCCTTCCAGCCTCCCAGGGAAATACCTGATGCCCGGTACGGCCAGTCCGGGCCTGTGCAGCAAGTGAAATGGCACCAGGCACAGAAGCCTGAGACTCCCACTGAACACTGATTTTTGCTGTATTTTGCAGTTCATACAGCATTCAGGGGCCCATTTTCTTCCTTGCACAAGAACCCATGACATACTGGCTACACCACTGAGTGGAGCCTCACCTGGCTCTGCCATCAAATACCTTTAGACGACTCATGTGACGCAGACAGTCGCCAGCTACAGGGCTTACCCCCCTAATTTCTGCAGGCCTGCCAATGATACTGTTTATGTTCTCGACCTCCATGTAAACCATGGTGATTGTGAAGATGAAAACTATCCCTTACACCCAAAGTTGTGTCCCCTAACAGTTGTAGTACAAGCAGCGGCAGCCGCTCCATTTGAGAGGAGGAGCCCTGCCCCCCGCCACCACCAGCAAATAAAACAATGATAAAATGGGTTTTAAACCCGTTTCATTGTCGTTTTATTTAAATCCCCTAGACCCGCCCCCAGGACTCTGAAAAGTCTTGGGGGCGGGTCCAGGGGATGACACTGCTGGTGAGTGAGTGGTGGGCACTCCCTTCACTGTGCATGAGGTGTTTGGCTGGCTGTCTCAGTCCGGTCAAACACCTTATGCACAGTGAAGCTCTTTTCAGCCCCAGCAGCGTTCCTGGGGTTGTAGAGGGCAGGCTCAGACTCCCAGTGTGCCTGGGAGTGCAAGTTACTGGCTCTCAGACTAATCCCGATGCTGCTTTCATGCAGCGTCAGGATTGGCCGTAGTGCATTCTGGGAGCCTGTGCCCAGAAACAGGAAGAACGCGATGCGGCGTGAAACGGCGGCGTCAAGGTACGTTTCTTTCTTTCTTTCTTTCTTTATTTATTTTGTCCCCTGACCTTCCCCCCAAACCTCCCTCCTCCGGCCCGGCCCAGCCCACCCCGCCACTTTGGCAGGGGACGAGCCACTACTGAGTACAAGGTGTGCTAAAAAAGCACTTGTGCTGAACAAAATATGCCCTTTTATGTAAGGGAGAAAATTGTTGGTTCCCAGGAAGCCAATTGACTTTCACAACTTGATTTGCTAAAAATAAAAAAATAATGTGCATTGATGCTTTTTGTGGTCCTTCAATTAATTTCACCAGTAGAGAAGTTCTATTCTAGAAACATCAGCTCAGGTGACACATGCTTTGTCCCACATTTTGGAACTTTTGAAGTCAAAAGATCTCGCACTAATACACAAATTGGTCAGAGTTTTCTAATTTAAAGTCAATTCAGGGTTTAGATGGACTGGTTATACTGTAGTGGTTTGACACCTATAGATGAAACAATAATTTAATCCCAATCCAAACAAGCATGCTTGCAAGACCACACAGTTACTACTATCGTGTATTTTTACAATGTCGGAAATTCTATGAGAGCAACTTCCAAGTCTCAGATTTTCAGTATATACTGTCTAGGATTTGGTCATGCGGAAATCATGCATAGAGTACGTTGGATAATATAACATGAGCTTGTTTGAGACAAGGCTCTATGACCAGGACAGAATGACTATTTCATCTTTAGAAGACCATCTGATGACAAAGCGGTTCAGAGATGCAGGTCTGCTCAACTGGGCTGCATGGACCTTGTGGCCCTTAGGCCGCTCAATTCCTTACGATGACCTTCAAACAAGCTTCGGTTAGCTGGGCACTTCTCGATGTCCTAGTGGTCAGGATCCTGATCCTCTCAAACCCAGATTCTCCATCTTCTTCTTCCCTTCTGCAAGTACCAACTGCTGCAGCAGGGTTTCAGTAAATCTCAGTCCTGGCTTGTCCTTGAGGAAAAACATTAACAAGGAGAATCTTATTCCTGATCTATATATCACAAAAGGCTGGTACACACAGCTACTTCTCAAAGTCTATAGAAGGAATAAGGATTGTTTTGGTGGTGCCTGTATTAAGCGTGCTTTTTGGGACCAATAAAACCCTAAGATTCTTTCAAAATGCCACTGCTCCAGGCAGCCTCCTGGATTTTCTTCCCAGGTATTTGCAGAGATTGGGTGGCGGCAGTCACCGAATGGTCAGTTTCTGAATTCAGGATAAGGACACTCAGGCATTCCACCCATTGCCCCCCTATTGTTAAATGGCATCCTGCACAATAGAGATGGAAAGGCAAGCTTATCTACTAATGAAAGTCGAATATTCAGAGCTTTCGCTGTGTGCTTCATTCAGAGTACACATGGCCACCTAGTAACATAACCCGGGTGGCATATATCTCACACCACTCCCCACTCCCAGGCACCGTAAACATGCTAATAAATGTATACTTTACTCAAGCACCAGTGTTAGGAGAGGAAGGATTTTACAGGTCAGGGCGAGTAGTGCCACCATACTGGGGGCACATGTAAGTAGGCCTGTTTTCCTTCACTAGAATCAGCTGCTACCAGCCATCAGTCTTTCCATAGCCTGTTATAAGGTGGTAGTTGTCACCCTCGACTATGGGTAAGGGTACACTTGCTCTGCTGGAGCAATGACAGTAAAGACATGGAGCATTTTTTGTGGGAAAAGATCACTATGAAGGTCAAGCAAGGGCAGGGTGGCACAGGTTTCCTTTCCATGTGATTATTGTTACCCTTACAGCCAGACAAAACCTTGATTAAGTTCTACATCATGAAAAGTAATGCAACATCTTTTAATATTAGTTGTTGACTCCTGAATTACTGTCTCTTGGATAGCATATCTATGACAACGTTACTTTGGCAATTGACCTCTTTATGCTCTGATTATTATAGCTTGATAAAATAGAGTGTCATTATTAACCCCTTCCGTGCTCATGACGAGCTCAGCTCGTCATGCTGCGCGGTAGCGCTGTGCGCATGACGAGCTGAGCTCGTCACGACCCCACCCGCGATCGGAATGTCCAGCACACGAGCGGAATTCCGATCGCGGTCAAGGGGTTAAAGAACTGTAATTGGGGAGATGATACCGCTCTGGCAAAATATCAACACTTAAAGGTTGGGAGTTAAATCCCTATTGAGAACTCAGCACCTCAGAATGTGGAATAATGCAAAATAACCACACATTCCCACTGGTCTGGGCAGAAATACCCAATTATGTGGTACCTTCTCAGTACATCTTCAACAAGATGTACCTGGCAAAATCTGGGCGGGGGAATAGAGTTTGTCCCCAAATAAGGATTACAGACTCTCTCAGATTGTAGGCCCTAGACCCTCATTACGAGCGGCCCAGCATCAGAGGTGCCAATTATTACCCCAATAAAATCCGGTACTGAGGTGTTCAGAATTTATCAGGTACAATAATTGAAGTCTATTACGAGTTTGTGGAGGATTAGGTTATGTAATGCACTAAAATCTGCATGTTCCTGTAATTACCATGCACTTTTCCCCCAGTACATTTTGGCAGTGTTGCCCAGTCAAAATTTATCTTTAAAGCTGCAGTATGTGGTGTTAGCTTCAAAAGCTATAATTTGAACAAGTGCAGTAACAGGAGTTACCACACAAACCGAAATTTAATTGGTCACTTCTAATGAGGGTCTGACTGTCTCAAAAGAGTTCAGAGTAGTGACCAAGATAGCCAGTGGCTTTTCTTTCTGTGCCGTCCCAACAATCGCACCAGAGCACAGAGCTGTTAATGTCATTGAAGTTAAGAACATTGAAAGGCTGCGGATGCTCTGTTTAGTGGTCCCTGCAGCAGCAATGTGATCAACCAGAGGGAAACTAAGTAACAGTGATTTTACCAGAATTATTCTTTCATTTTTTCAATATACCTCACTTTGGGTATCCCCCGTTGGGACAAAATATTTATTGGTTTGAAAGTGTGAGCTTTCTGACCCTTATGTCTGTCAGAAGAAAAAAAACAGGAACAGTGTGTTGCTTCTCCTCAAACATAGGGGCATATTTACAAGGAAACTGTCGGAGCGCGGTATTAAGCCAAAATTGCTAACGGTGCACTCCGACAGTTTCAAAACGTAGGGATGCGCTGTATTTACAAGAATGTGGTGCACCCCTGCATTTCCCCTAGCTCTGGCGCTAAAGTTAGCTGCCTAGCACCAACGCCGGCACCCTTGCACCATCGGGGAAGGGTGCCTGCATTGCAGGGAATGATTGTTCATGTGCACATACACAATCAGTAATGGCGATTTGTAACTTCTATGTGTGCTGCAGAATGCAACACATATAGAAGCTACAAATCCTCATTATTGATTGTGTATGTGCAGGAAGGGACACCTTCCTGCACATGAACAGGCACTACTGGCGACTCGCTCTTTCTATGTGTGCTGCAGAATGCAGCACACATAGAAACAAAAAAAACAAGGCAATAATAATCATTTCTGCTCATTGCGCCAGGTTAAGACCAGGATTTATTTTTGGCACTGCCCCACATTTACGCCACTCTTGTAAATAGGGGGCAGCATCAAAAAGCAATGGGTGTTGCGGTGAACCCCAACTGCAACATCCATTGCCTGCCCCTTTCACGCTAAGTGCTGCGTGAAAGAGGCATTATTTACTAGGCAGCGTTAAGCCACGTTAAGTGTCTTAATGCCGCCTTGTAAATAAGGTGAAGGGGTCATCACCACCAGAATGCCACAAAAAGTGACGTTCTAGTGGCGATAAGCCCTTGTAAATATGCCTCATAGTTGCCTTTTTGGTGTACGAGTGGTAATTACTGCAAATCCTATATACTTCGGGCCTCATTTACAATGAGGCTGCACCACCGGAGCCTCACTTTTTGCAACGCTCCTGTGGCGTAGGGGCCTGCTCCATATTTACCAGGCAGCACTAAGTTACTTTGGGTGGCTTAATGCAGCCTTGTAAATATATTTCCCTTTAACGCAGTTTTCTGCGTTAAAGGGGCATGCAATGGGTGTTGCTGTGAGCGTTCCCAGCAACACCCATATCTATTTTATTTATGAGGAACTGTAACTCTGAAGTAGCGCCAAAAACCGACACCTTTGCAGGGGAGGTGTAAGGGAGGTGCAACAAGGAGAAATACCTTTATTTTTACTCGTTTTTCTTTTTTGTATGTGGCGAATTCATGACACAAAATGCAGTAGATATTTACAAAGCTGTGCAAACTGCAGCACACATAGAAAGAGGAAAATGCCTCGAGAGATTGTTTGTGCGCAGGAAGGTATGCCTTCCTGTACAAAAACAATAACGCAGGCACCCATGCACCATGGTGCAAAAATGCCTGCATTGGCACTAGACTGCCATGAAGCGCGCCAGTGTTATGAGAGAGAAGTGCACCATATCGGAGTAAATATGGTGCATTTCTGCTCTCTCCCTTTCACTCAACCCAGCAAGTTGCCTTGCTAAACAGCGTTGCATGAATGGTTAGTAAATCCGGCCCTAAGTATATTATATATATATGATTTTTGTGAAGTAAAAAGGCCTTGGTTAACGCCACACCTAAAAACTAGAGTAAACCACCCTTTGCCTCACCAAAGCACATAACACATTGGTTCATCTTCATAGGGCCCTGCTTTAACATATATTTCTAAATTCACTCATCCCCCCCACAACCCCACCCCGCCTTGCCTCCTTCACAAATACCTCTACCCTAGGTCGGCCAGCACCACTGACCTGGGGTCACCTAATCATTTCATAACTGGTGTTCTGCCACCTCTGGTGTGTTGAAATGCTATCAATCTTGTGACAAACGCATCTGACATTAAGGAGAAAGCTCATTTTTTCCTGTAAGTACATTTCTGTTGGCATTGCTCTCTGTGGATTTTGAAGTCATTAGTTGATTGATAGTAGCTCCAATCAGAGGCCCCAGGCAGCAAACTACTTTTGAGGCAAAAAAGTGTAGAATGTTGACAGTTCTTTCTTGTAAAGGGGCTCCATCGACATCTTTAGTGTGAAACCATTTCAATAGGGCTTTTCTCTTGATCGAAGAATTCTGACCTTGTACTCTAATATGACTGTGATTAGGGGCTTCATATACCATTTGCTAATGTGGCATCTGCCCCCAAGAATCAAGGAGGAAAAACTATAGTATAGAAGAGAAAAATAAATCTAAATTAGCTATTGAGGAGTATAAAGCTGCAATTATTTTTGCAAAAGCCAAACATTTTACTGAGAAAATTGGTATGGCTAGAAACTCTAATAGAGAACTTTTAAAAAATGTCACAGCTCTCTCAAATTTTGGTCAGAACAGTTTATTTCGGATCAAGAATTTTGTAATAAACTTGCGGGATTTTTTCATAGAAAAGTATATAGTGTCTATGAGGTGTTTTCCGCTAATCAGAATGTAAATCACATGATTGATTCTGCTTGCTCCTCTTTTGTAGAGCCAGATGATAATCCTAATGATTCTTTGAATGGCTTTGACAGTTTCCCTCCTTTAACGGAGGTAAGAGTAATAAGATTGTTGGAAACCACTAAATCTGGTTCCCGTACTGATCCGTGCCCGCCATATGTATCGCAAATGGTTCACTGCACGATTGCGGCTCATCTTGTCTTACTCTTAAATAAAGTGCTCATCTCAGGGCACTTTCCAATAGCCCTGGAAAAGAGGTTTGGTGCATCCTATTTTAATAAAACATTCCCAAGATCCTGCAGAGGTCAAGAATTACTGGCCTATATCTTGCCTACCACTCCCTACAAAAATCTTGGAAAACGCCGTAAATGAAGACCTGATGGCCTTTTTGGAGGCTAAAGACCTTCTGAATCCATTGCAACATGGTTTCAGGCCCCAGCACTGTACAGAATCGGCCTTAGTCATTGCTTCTGAGGCGATTCAAATGCAGGTGGATAAGGGATGGAGGGCTGCACTCATCCTGCTGGACCTCTCAGCCGCATTTGATATGGTTAACCATCAAGTGCTTGTCAACCAGCTAGAGACTCTGGGGTTTAAGGGTGCAGCTCTGACCCTAATCTGTTCTTTTCTATGAAATAGAGAACAGAGTGTGGCGTTTGGAGGGCATACCTTTAACTCTTTTTCTCTTCCTTGTGGGGTGCCTCAGGGATCATCACTATCCCCAACACTATTTAACATCTACGTCACCCCCTTGGCAAAACCTATTCGATCTCATGGTTTTTCTGCAATATCCTAAGCTGATGATACGCAGATAGTCATATCAATTACATCTGATGTAGACGGTGTGGCCAAAGAATTTAACAACTGTCTGGCACGCATCACAAGTTGTATGGAAGAAAACTGTCTTAAGTTAAACACTGAAAAAAGAGAGGTGATACTCTTTGGAAATGACATCTCTTTTTGAAGTGATTCCTGGTAACCTGCTGATTCAGGTCCACTTCCATCCCCAGTTCGAAAAGTGAAAAATCTTGGGGTCATGTTCGACGACCAACTTTGTTTTTCTGAACAGATCAATCAAATCACTTCTTCATGTTTCTATGTTTTGAAGATACTTAAAAAGGTCTTTCCATTCATTCCATTAGACATGCAAAAAACGGTAATAGTTGCATTGGTTCTATCAAAGATAGACTATTGTAATTCTCTTTATTTGGGAATATGTAAACGTCTCTAATCACAGCTTCAGGCTCTGCAGAGCGGAATATGCGACATTACAAGGCATACGATACATCGCATGCCATTACAACGCGGTTGTTACATCGACCGCGTTGTTACATCGCATACCATTACAACGCAAGTCGTTACAACGACTTGCTGTAGGGGGCGCTGGATGTTGGAATAGTATAATTTACTATTCCAACTCCAGTCTGTGCAACAGTAGGGAAGGCGTTGGATTTTAAATCCAACACCTTCTGCCCCCTACATCAAGTTGTTGTAACGACTTGCGGTCATTGTAACGACTGCTTTGTAATGGCATGTGATGTATCGCATGCGATGTAAACGATGTTTCCCCTGCAGAACGCAGCAAACTTCTTGTTTCTAAAAAGCCCAAAATTTAGCTCTATATCGAAGAGCATTAGGGACCTCCACTGGCTGCCTGTTCAGGATATGGTAACCACTTGTTTTTCAGAAGACCTTTGCATGGCTTGTCCCTCGAGTTGACTTAAGATCATCTACTGCTAGGTTGGTGGTTATTCCTAAGGTAAAGAAGGCTAATTCGCGTGGCAGAAGTTTTTCCTACTTGGCTTGCAAGCTATGGAATTCCATGCCTTGTTCGCCTGGCTCTCAAACCAATAGGCTGTGTTTTAGGAAATCCTTGAAGACTTGGCTCTATGGGGCAGATTTAGAAAGAAAGTGATGCATCTGTAGAGATGCGTCACTTTCCCTGCGCCACCATGAGAAACCCTTGCGCAACCATGGATGCGCCATATTTACAATACGGCGCACCAATACGCAAGGATTGACAGATGCGTCAGAAATTCTGACGCATCTGTTGGCCCAAAACTCCAGCAATGCATGTTGAGGCCTATCCTCATTGTGCTGCGTCACTCCTTATGCCTGCATCAAGCAGGCGTAAGGTTTTGACGCAGTGGCATCCTAGAAATGGCGCAGTGAAATCTTGTACGAGACTTTCCTGCGTGGGAACGCCCACCCTGCATACATTATACCTGACGCAGGTATAATGTGACGCATGGCTTCACAACGTGACGCATCTCCCTAGAAGCGCCACGTTGTAAATGGGCCGTATTTTTACGCTGCCCCTGCGTCACAAAAAGTGATGCAATGGAGGCGCAAAAATGACTCAAGGGGCTTGTAAATCTGCCCCTTTGTTTCTAGTGTTGAGTAGGTTTCCTTTCTTACCTGATCAGTGGCAGCATATTAACGCTAAGATGCCTCTGCATTCACGCGCTTCAGAAAAAAATACTACTTAAGTGCCCTAAAGATAAGCTTAGCAAATTCACAAAAGCGATAGCAAGAGTAAGAATTAGAGCCCGTAAGATTTAGTTCGCATAGTACCTACAACCCATGTTATATTGATGATCTGTTTCTGTCAAACAACATGTAGTATATAAAAAAAATATTAGTTACAAACAACAGCTGTGGAAAGTCCATTTCAGGGGGCAGTTCTCCCTTGTGGGCTCTGCGGCTCTACCCCATTTATTGTTGACTGTAGCTTAAACCAATTTTTGTAAGGAAAATTTGATAGGGCATCACTTAAAAGCACTCACCCTCAGTGGCACTCTCTTTCTTCCTGGACCTCCTTTGATGCTACACATGCACGGTTGCCAGAACGCAGGTGCCATTAATCACCATTTGTTGGGTAGATAATCTCATGGCCCTGAGGCCTGGGAGGTCAACAGCTCAGCAAAGTTATTGCTTGGTAGGCTAGACTCCACCCCCTGATGACTTTTAGCCCCAGGATGATTCAGGCGTAAGCCCTGTAGTGCCAGGGGCTTCAGGCCAGTCAGGGACTTAAGACAAGCCTCCCACACTTCCTCATGGGGTGGGGTGGGGCTAGCAAGCCTTACTGACCCCACCTCCTACTTTGACGAGTTGTGAAAGGGTGTCATTAGAGGTGGCAGGCGGTAAACTTGTCATTGGAGTCTGCGCGGTTTATCGCCACAAGTTTTGATGAGTTCAGCGTCCTGATTCCCACGCTGCACTTAAAGTGCCTCAAACCGAGGGAGTTCAGAGAGGGAGAAAAATAAAGTGGCTCTCCAATTATCTGATGAACTTTTGTTTTGTAGATAAACTTTGCTGAAATGTGTCATGGCTGTGTGTGTGCTAATGAAATGATTTATGGGTCTTTCACCACAATATATGCTTTTTATCCTGTTCCTCTCCTAAGAGGAAAATGCTAACAGACGCATACAAATGTCATAAAATTCATATTTATCACCTAGCTTCATTGGCGTCTTCTCTTTTGTTTACTAAAACGAATGACTTTAGTCTGCACCATTGTTACCCATGGCCTGATAAATCAAAAAATAGCATGTTTCTCTGCAAGGCCTAGCCTCTTTTTTTCCCACAAATGTTGCACTGTGCACATGCGTATTTAGACTTTCTCTACCCATGCTGACCCAAGAATGGAATGTTGATGGTTTGATCTCACAGCCCACCACTTTCAGACTCCACCAACCTCCGCTGGCCCATTTCGAACAGCATAAACACCAATGATGTGGGAACAACACTTTTGTCAGGTGCAGCCAGTGGTCGAAGTGGGAAAAAATAAGTAGGGGAACTGTGGGTGGAGCACCAGGAGGCGGGAATAACCAGAGGATTGGGTCAATGGGCGGAGTCAGAGGTGTGGCTAAAAAGAGCAAAACATACCAATTTTTTGTATGTTTGGCATTTTACTGACCAGTTACAGCTCATAACGTTATTTAATACAACCAATGGATACACGTTTATTTGAGGTTTAATATATGAGCTAATGACATTAAAATACATTTACAATGTGGGATAAGTTTTCAATCACAGAATGTCCCAAATACGCTTATAAGTGGAACCAGATACCATTTGTTTCCGAGCCATGCAGTTTCTTTCATCAGCACTTCTCCCTTTTTCTAACCATTTCTGAACATAAAATTTGGGTTTAAATTCTATGACAGGAGGCACCACATGTTGGGAAACACTGTTGATTACATCATTCTGTGCCCCTCGGTCAATGCAAAATTGTAGTCCTACGTTTTTATGTGCTTCACGCAACATGTCATGAAGCCAGCATTAGATGCCTCCTGGTTTCCTGTTATTGTATCTAGAAATAGCACTCAAAAATGAATATATACACCTGAAACAACCCAGACCTGTTGGTTTTGCAGATGCTTTAAGCAATATCAGATGAATGAGATACAACTATTATATTAGTAGTTTGTGTAATTACTACTCAAGTTAGTTAGCAATGAGAATTTCAAATGTATCACTTCTGAAATTATGAGACTCAAACAGTGGTAGAGTCAGAAATAGATAGTGTTCCTCGGATTATCTCAATCAGTTATTTTCTCCCCTTCAGACTACTATCCTCTGCAATCACTATTAGACAACTTCATCCTCTGTGTCTCCCCAAGCACTGTAGGTGTCTAGAAATACCACCCAACAGAGACTGCATGAGGAAGTTCAAACATGAATGGCAAAATATCCTAGTTTGCAAATGTTTTCCACATAATTAAAGCTCTGCCATATTTGCCACATAATACCCCATCGGCTGCATAATCTGATGGTTTGTACAAAAAAATTGTTTGTAGCTCACACCGTTCAAAACACGTGACTTGTGTTGCTGTGAAGTAGAAGGCCCTTTCCAAAGGTTGACTGGTCACTGTTCTCACTGCTGCACTTGTATGTTTAACTGGTATTAATGAGGCAAAAGCATTGCAGAGACTGTTGGTATGTGTAAAAAAGTCAAAATAATAAAGTATCAGAAAATGTCCCACACATTACTCTGCGGCCTTTCTTTGCTGCATAATGTAGTCAACACTGCAACATAATTTTGTCCTCCATTGCTGCATAATTGCAGTGGCCCCAAAGCAGGCTGCACATGTTAAAAGTACTTGTGCATGAAGCAGAGAGATCGTGAAGTTTGCGAACTTAGAGGTATATATACATTTCTTTAACTGTCTTTGCCTGTGGTTGTTACAGTTTAAAATTGTAGTTTTAAACTGCCAGTGATTGCATAATTTATCCCATGTTTTTGTGTTTAAACTTGTGTTTTTTCCTGCCTGTGACTGCTTCCATATAACCTGTTGAATTGTGGGATTTGCAGTCCAAACTCTGTAGTTTTTCCCTCTCATTCCCTGTGACTATCAGTTTTTCCCCTCCAAATGTCTCCTTTGCTCTGTGCTAAGATCTGTATGTTAAGCAGTGCACCCCCAGCGACCATCTTCTGTTAACAAGTCAGTGAAACCAGCCCCCCCTTCCCTCCTGAGACAGCAGTAATGTGCTGTAAGCTGTTTAACCTGTGTTTAATAGGGACTGTGCACTTTCGTTTTTTGGCAAGGAGAGGGAGTAAAGTTTTATACAAATAGTGTTGTTAGAGGACAAGTTTGTTGGGGCCTTACCTGCAGAAGTCCAAAGTGTGGATTGAGCCGGTCTGTCTCCTAGGAGATTTCTGAATAGAGAAGCAGCTTCCAACTCCCTGGCCAGCAAACCTTGTCTGAGGTAGCTGGGACCTTATATAGTCTGATATTGTTTGGTACATGTGTACACTGATTGGTGGTTGTATCTGATGTTTCTATAGGATTAGGGTTAGTGTCCTCATTGGTTGGGTATTTGAGGGTTCTGATTGGTTTCTGGGTCTGTGATTCAATCAATGTAGGGTTGGGACTAGGGCTAGGGTTAGTATTTCTATTGGAAGTAGGGACTAGGGCTTCCTGTGCCATTGATTGCTTGGACTAGGGTTGAGACTACTGGTAGGGCTAGGGCCTCGATTTGACGTAGAGATCAAGGGTTTTTGAAACTGATTGGGTGCTTGGACTAGGGCTAAGATTGACTGTAAGGTCCTCGTCGCCTATTGGTTCTAGATTTTAGGGCTAGTGCTGTGATTGGATATTTTTAAGGCTAGGGTTCCTATTGGCTGAAGGGGTCACCTGACTACTAGGACTATAAACGGCCAAGGCTTAGGGCGTCTCAGCCCGGGCGTCTCAGCTAAGGGTGGAGAGGACAAGGGTGAGTGCCTGTTTGAGCCTGGTCGGGGCCAGGGCCAGGAATGCTGCCCATTTTACCATTCATTAATACCCACCCTATGTATTTGTCCCTCTGTACATAAGCATTGATTTTCACTATAGATATGTGCCTATCTTCGTGTATTGCTTTGTATAAACATGTACAATAATTATGTTGTTATAAAAACAAAAACAAAAGAAAAAAACTTTTTGGTCTACATGTACTTGCTTCCATTGGGCATCTATGTACCTCCATGTACTTGGATCTGTGTGTCTGTTACTTTTCTCCTGAAAAGGCATATCCAATGCACTACCCTATTTCTCATCCGCTACCTCTATCAATATCTTTAATCTGCATACACTTACCTCCTTTATGCATCTATATACTTTAAATGTACTTATGGATCTATATATTTATCACTTTCTTCTAATTTAGCATTTCCAATGCACTACCCTATTTCTCAGCCTATACTTCCCTCAATATATCTTCTAGCCCAACTTTCTGACTCATCTCAAACTTCTTTCTACTACTCTTTTCAATTCACTACCCTATCTCACCCTATACATCTATCATTATATCCTCTACACCCACTCTCTCATTTATCCCAAACGCCATACCACTACTATGTTCCCCAAAATAACCCTTTCTTGACTCTCCTTACTCTACCCCTCCTTGCATCATCTGACACCTCTTTTACTATACCGATCCCCAAACAAACCTTTCTAAACTCTTCCCTCTGACTCTTCCCCTCCAAAAACCCTTTTTACTCATCCAAAAGCCTCCTCCTACTGCTATGACCTAAAAAAAAGAAATCCTTCACTCTTCTATCCCTCCACTATCCTTTTCAATCAAAATAACAGACTAGCATGTTCACTTCTCTAATTCCATATTCCACTATACTAATTCACCACTAATCCTTTATGGGTTCCAGAGTAGCGTGCTACTCGCCAACAAAGCGTTTCAACACTTCATCAGGGTTACAAGCGCTATATAAATGCAAACCTTTTTTCCTTTTTTACCCCTCCCCAACCCTTCTCAATCCAAATAACTGACTAACATATCCACCACTCAAATTACTTCATATTTCACAATACTAATTTTCAACACTAATCCTTTATGGGTTCCGGAGTAGCCTGCTACTCGCCAGAAAAGCGCTTCAACACCCCATCAGGGGTAACGGGCGCTATATGAATGCAAACCTTTCTTTCCCTTCTATCCCTCCGCTATCCTTCTCACTCCAAATAACTGACTAATATCCACCACTCAAATTACTTTCATATTTCACCATACTAATTCACCACTAATCCTTTATGGGTTTCCGGAGTAGCGTGCTACTCGCCAAAAAAAGCGATTCAACACCCCATCAGGGGTTAGAAGCGCTATATAAATACAAACCTTCTTTCCTCTTCTATCCTTCTGCTATCCTTCCGAATCCAAATAACTGACTAACATATCCACCACTTAAAATTTACTTGCATGTTTCACTATACTAATTCAACACTAATCCTCTATGGGTCCCGGAGTAGCATGCTACTCGCCGAAAAAGCGCTTCGACGCCTCGTCAGGGGTAGTAAGCGCTATACAAATGCAATTACAATACAATTACAATACAATATATGGTAATGGTGGCGTAGGGCAGCGCAGCAAGTTATTTTGCTATGCTGCCCTGCGTCACAGGGAAAGGGCAGGAATGCACCGTATTTATCCAATACGGTCCATTTCTGTCTTTTCCCCAGTGCTGGCGCCATTTCGTCAGCCTAGCGCCATTGCAGGCACCCTGTTGCATGCAGGATTGTTTTGTGCAGGAAGGGGCACCTTCCTGCACAAAAACAATCCTGGGAGGCTTTTCCTCTTTCTATGTGTGCTGTACATATAGAAAGAGAAAACTACTGGGAGAAATAAAGATATTTCTCCTTGTTGTGCCTCCCTTGGGGAGGCGTAAGATTTTGATACATTCCCAGGTTTACAAGTCCTTGTAAATCTAGGAATGCATCAAAAACCATGGGGGTTGCATGGGAACACCCACCGCAACGCGTCCCTTGTGCAGAGGAAGGCAAAGCGGCGATTTCTGCTGTGTCGCATTACTCCATATTTATGAAACCATTCAAAGCCATGCAAAGTGGCTATGAGTGGCTTCATAAATATGACTTAGAGATTTGCATCATGCATTTACCACGTTCCGTGGTGCAAACAGGATGCAAGGTCCTCGTAAATATGCCCCTTAGTTTGGTGTGCATGAAAATCCTGCGTTGCCGATCCCTGGTGAGTTTCACTACTACTGCTGGAACAAGGCCAATGGAGACACCAATGGGTGAGGCGGACAGGCGTAAAGGGTCCTGTGACCTCAGTGACAAAGTCTCTGTTTATCTAGGGCGTGCTTCTTCGTAGGCCTGCCCGCAAGACTGGAGGTGAACTTCAGTATGGAATGTGGTGGACAGGCCTTCAAGTTTAACCCACACTGGCCTCCAGTAGGGTCCACCTGCTGGTGCTAAGAGACTAGGGCTTCTATGGTCTAACGAGGCCTTCTAAAGTCTAGTAGGGGAATATGCTCCCTCAAGAGAGTAGTCTGGTCATGAAGCCTGATCCTGTTTCCCCAGTTTCAAATTCGGTAGCTCTGGCCATAGTGCCACATCCTCTCCCCCCTGAACACCTTTCTGTCCCACTTAGAGAAACTTGCACTGCCTTCAGCTACAACCCAATTGTGCCCAGTTATAAACACTTGGATGTGACTCAATTCATAGTATGCAATGCCTGAAAAAAACAACAACATCATGGAAAAAGCAAACACTAATGCAAAATCATGTAAAGCATGCAAAAAATAAGCAGGAAAGACATGGTTACCTTAAAGCTTTTACACTCGTTGTTCAGAAATCAACGAGTGTTTTTTGCCTCAAACGTTGAGACATGAATACAGGGCTCCTTCTGTACACAGGTGTGCCTTTGTTGCACTCGTGGACAGCTCAATATTACGCCTTGTTCTTGTTTCGTTATATGGTAATTTGGGTAGTCCGGGATTTGACTCATGACAACAAAACTCTTAACATCAGAATAAAAACAGGCACTGGCTAGGCTACTGTTCTCTCACTGTTCATCCATTAGACACACTGCTAAATCCTGCGTCTCATAACTGGGTAACTGCACCTCCGTGGTCATCACGCATGACAAGTAAGCACTTCCCACATGGGATCAAAACATGGATCACACCCTATCAGCCACACAGCCTGCAAGGCGTGCCTGCGGGCAAGCGCTGCAGCACCCCTACACACACAGAGTGGTAAAAGCACTATATAAATGCTACAATGTTACGCAACACAGCTGTATATTATGCCGGAGATGGTCAATTATTATGCAAGTGCAGCATATTCATAATTATGAGGGAAATCTCCACACCAGCACAATCACATACTTCCAGTAGCCAGCAAAAATTAACTGGATTGAGTAGTAATGTAGTTGACCTCGACCCCACATAATCCATAACTTGCAGATTTTATCAAACAAACTTCAACAAGCATTTGCAATGCAATAGGTCTCGCATTCGCGAGATTTTGAGCTATTGGCATTGTAAATGACAATGCCTTTTATTTATGTTTAAAAAACCTGCAATAATAAAAGGTATTGTCATTTACAATACCAATAGGTCAACGTTTTGAAAATGCGAGACCTATTGCATTGTAAATGCTTGTTTTTAAAGCGCCAAGGTTTGGGCATAGTCTGCCAGGAATTCTACACTGGAGTGCTCTTCCTTTCATTGTGGCGTCGTCAGTCTGTGTGAGCCCGAAAATAAAGGGCAGATGAGGTCAAGGGTGGTGCCTAAAATGCATCCTGATGTGACCATTGTATTGGTCACAGTGGGGGCAGGCAGGGGCCTCCTCGCTAAATTAGGTGTAAATCACACTCTAGCAGCAGGGCCACCAAAGGTAGCCGTTTTCGCGTGCTGGTTAATTACTCCTACAGTGTTGCTTTGCAGGCCCCTGCCCCCAGATACAGAAGAGAAGAGGGAGGAGGTCGAGGCAACTGCAGACGCCTTCCTTAATCTGCAAAACACAGGGCTGGACGATCACGCAATATTTTCAAAATTCGGACCATTCCTGCCGTCCTGGGACGCATTTTTAAAATACAGAAGTAGGGGAACGGACTGTGTTAAATTTAAAAAGTAGGGGCACGCCGTGCCCTTCCGATCCCGCCCACTTCTACCACTGGGTGCAGCAACCGACCAGCCGTGCAGAAGGGCCGCAACCCGGCTGTTCCCTGCCCTCCCCCCCCAAAATTGTATCAAGAAAAACAATCAGGAAAACTGGGTTGCTTCCAGTGTAGCTTATTGGGTCTTTAGCGAGCCCTGTAGACCTATGAGATATGGGCATTGAGTTGCACGCCTTGAGGCATCAGAACAAACCAGGCACCCTCACAGCACCCAACATACAGATAACAGATATCAACAAGTGTTCTTCATGCAGCTGCTGCCTGTTGTCGCCTGATGATTTGGGCACGGGTGTTTTTCTGCTGTCTTTAAGCTGATAGCTATCTTGTCTCTGCCTAAATGCTGTTTTTTCATTCTCCTTGATGTCTGGCGATGCCGGTAATCTCTGTGGTCTACTGAGTGACGTCTGGGGCCCGCAAATAAGATTTTGAATAACAAGGCCCCAGAGTCTGGGGCCTTGTTATTCAAAATCTTATTTGCGCTGGTCGACTGCTTCACTAAATATTTTATAGGATGTGAGAAATTCAGGACATTTGCTTTCACGTTGGTCGGCTGCTTCTCTGAATATTAACGTTAAATGTCAAGTACAGGCAAAGCGGGCACCCCACCTGTACAGGATCTTCTCTTGTCGAAGGAGAGTTGTAACCTCATTGAAATCCTAACATGGTATGTGACATGGCTTATAATAGGGCTATCTGAACCCCTTTAAAGTCGACCATGCCCCGTTGTCTCGCAGCCTGAAGGATGTCTTTGTTTTGTTTCAAGAATTGTACTCTTGTGGGCACTTCCGGTACCACCTTTTGTGGATCTGGGGCTGTATTATGGAAAGTGCCCTGGGGCACAGTGGGCATGTGCGCCAGCTTTCTGTGCCCCTCATGCATTTTGGTATTATAGAAATGTCTGCAGACGCTGGCGCTGCCCCTCCTGTAATACCGCTGGAGCACATGTAGTGCCTGTGCTATCCTAACAGGGCACTCTCTCGTTTGCATGAGGGAAACCCTTTGCTTCTGTGTCCGTGCCATATTGGGTCTGTGCCTGTACCATATTAGGGACTCAGTCACAGAAACAATGAGGTCATCAGGAGGCGCACTAATTGTGGGTCACAAAGAGGTGGCACAGTCAATGCATTCTCAAGTGTACCCCTCTGGTGTTTGGAGAGGGGGTTCTATTGACCCCCCAAGATACCCACTGGAGGCAGATGCAATCACTCATTCCGCCCAGCTGCAAGGTTTCTCTGTTCCCTCTGAAAGAGCAGGTCAGGTGCCGCCTGCACTGACAAAGAAAGAGCGGCTGCTGCAAATAGTTTGAGTCTGCCCTGGGGGCAGTGCATTATAAGTATTAGGATGTACAGTTCCTGTTTGCGCCTGATGTACCCTGTTAAATGTGCATCATGGAGGAAACGGGGACAGCGTGCCTGATCTATTATACAGGCCCTAGAAGGCATAGAGGACTCTGTGCGTCCGATCTAGGACCAGTACACTATCCCCAAGGATTTTAAGAAGGTGGGAAAATAGAGCACAAACATGACTTTCAACATCAGCGTTGACTACATCAGCGTTATGCCCCAGATCTGTACATTACTGCAACATGAGTGATTTTCACTGTCCTCAAGATTATCATATAATCCTGGCTGGTGGGTCTTGAGATCGTCCATTCTGTTTGTGAGATCGTCATGTAATGTTCAGCTAGATAGTTTTTGGTATGATCTAGTTGGGTTTGAGGCTTTTTGAAGAAGATGGTTGAGATCAAAGAAGGCTTTTGCATAGTCTTGCCATACTGAAGGCAGGTCTTTCTTAAATTCAAGATGCGAGAGTTGAATATCTACTTTGTTGGAAGAGGCCTGGAGGTCCCCGTTTGGAGTAACATCTGCAATAGCTTCTGGCGGTGGTTGCGCAGGGTATAGGGTGGCTTGCCAGGCACAGGTGCCATGATTATGCCCCAGAGATTGGGAAAGTGTGTGTAATCATCTATTAACAAGGGGAGGCTATATGAAGTGGAAGCAATCATCTCAAAATTGAAGCAAGGCACCCAGATTTGTAGCACTGGAAATTCTTGCTCTCAAAACCCTTTTTTATTCTGCTTGGTAGCTTTCAATGTGGGGAAATCTTCCAGCTCCTGGCCCATCTCTTAGCAGGTCATGCAGTGGGCCCCGGTGTAGTAGAAGGATCTCAGGACACTTCTAGTTAGTTACATGTAGGTTTATTGTAGGACACAGCTGAGCGCACACCTCGCCAGCTGACCAGACCATCAACTGACAAGAGTGGAACACTCCGGTACAAGTTAGAACACTCACAGGTATTCTTTAGAGGCTAAGGAGGTAAGGACACAAAGGAAGGGCTAATGACCACTGTCAGCCATGTTACAAGAAGAACTAATACACAACACATCTTCCTCTTTAACAGAGAAAAAAAAAATTAAATAAATAAATAACAAAAATGAAGCTAAGTATGGGAAACAACAACAATAATCATTAAGACAGATAGGTGGTCTACGATGTCTTGAACTAATTTTAGTTCGCGAAGGCAAAGGAGCGTTAGGGGGTAAAGAGTGTCAAGAGTGGAAGGTGAGGTGAGAGACATCACCCAAAACAACTAACAGACCACCACCACCTCCTCCCCTTAGACTGACAAAAACAGGAAAAGACAGTCCACTCTCTCCAATCTGTCCTTGTCCACCAAAAACAGGAAGAGACAGTTCACTTTCTTCAATCTGCTTCCGTCACCACCGCTTTCCGCTCCATTTTGAAGATGAACAGTTCAACAGATGCCTTCATGCTTTAGTTACAGATTTCTTTAATATTAAGTTGTGAGGTCCGTTTGACTCCGACAGCAGATACCACAGTCTTGGGACTCTTCGAGATTTCCAAGTGCAGTACCGCATGTGATGTTATGAGTTTTTAATCTTACTTGAAGTGCCTCGGACTAACATATTGATCACAACGTCCTTTTTAATTAAAACATTTTTTTTAAAATTAAATACTCAGTAGTTTGGAAAATCATTTCTGCGCTTCAATACTGAGTAACATTTCAAACTTGAGTTCTCCTGTCGATTTGATTCTTCGAGTGTGAACTCTTTGTCTTGGTTGTAAGTCGCTGGTTCACTTTCTCTGGTTCTGGGCCTCTTTCACTGGTTATAGGCATGATACATTACTACTGGACTCTCTGTCTCAGTTTTTAATTTTTAAGTTCTTGGTAGTGGGCACTTTGTCCTCTCCTGGTTCTGGGGCCTTTGTCCATTGCCGGTTCTGGGACCTTTTTCCCTTCAGGTACTGGTTCTGTGACCTTTGTCCATTGCCGGTTCAGGAACCTTTTCCCCCACTGGTACTGGGACCTGTGTCCACTCAGGTACTGGAACCTTTGTCCCCGTTGTGGGCTCTCTGTCCCAACTCACTTTCGTGGTACTGGGGCCTTTGTCCACTCAGGTACTGGAATCTTTGTCCCTGTTGTGGGCTCTCTGTCCCAACTCACTTGCGTGGTTCTGGGCTCACTCCTTCCGTCCTTCTTTTTCTCGGTTTAGGAGTTTGAGTCCCAATTCTATATACTCTGTCAAGGTTCAAATTACGTTTGCATTTCATTTGCAATAGTTTCCTCCAGGTTAAGAAATAGCCACTTTCTAATTTCCTGTATGCATTTCTTCTCTTGAGATTCATAGTCTTTTTATACTTCTGAACGGTGGCATCTGTTCTTAAAACTAAAAGTCTGATTCTATTTCTGATTTTTTTTTTTTTTAAATATCATCTGCCTCACTTGCTTCCAAGCAGCTGTCTGCCAAAATCGCTGGAATGAGATGAATTACTCTTGTGGCCAGAAAATGTTGGTGGCTGCCTAACAAGCTTTTCTGTGCGACCATTTCCTTTTTTTTTTTATAGACTGCTTGGATCGCTTGGGTTTGCGTGACTCTTGCTCTGCGCTCTGCTGTCACTGACTTTACTTTTTATGTGCTTTTGAACATCACCATCAAAACCCTAACAACGCATGTGTGTATTTTCAAGTTCATATGTCACAACTCTCTGTAGCCACTGTTCCATCTGGTGAGGCTTTGCTTTGTTACATAGATCACTTTTGTCTGAAGCGTGCAGATAGAAGCGCATGACACTGTTATATGCGACTACGGCTGATTGAATTGAGCACTTTATGTTTTTTTTATTAAAAAAAAATGTTTTCATTGCCTCTGTGGTGCGCCTTCCCTTGGCAGATGAACCGCCTCTGTGTTATTTTCAAACAATGCTGGAGCGCACACAGAGCACGCGCGCGCTCTTACCTTCATCATGCAGCCTGCCTTTCATTTCTTCCGAGATGTCTGCCATAGTTGCTTCGTTGCTGCCGGGTGTGTCCTTCATGCACAGTGATGCCGGGAGCCAGTAGCGAACTGCGCATACCATAGACACGAGCTCAATGACGGAGACGATGCAGGCACCTGAAGATGAAAACACCAGATAAGCGTCTCACTTGGATCGCGTAGCACTAACAATCTTTTCTTTGCTGAAATTGCACACCCCAAGATGGCCGCTAGGAGCGTCGTCACGTTTAGGACGTCCCTACGTTAGACGCGCTGCAGTCCCTCACGTCTATGTTAACGTCAGCTTCACTTCATGGAGACGTGATGGACAGAACGCTGGGACAATCACGCGACTGTGCTCGCTCAGAAGGTAACTGCCACTTATAGTTCATGAAAATTCAATCTGTTGTGGTTCAAGCACGACGACTCAAAATAAAGTATCTTTGTACCTTTCTTGCTGGTGCAAAACACGGACCGCACTTATGCTCTCTTCCCTCTTTTAAATACAAATCGCCGATATTTCTTTTTTTTTCCTGATCATATCTTTACATGGTGTGAAACGACACTGCCAAATAGGATCAAACGGCAACAGGGTGTGATCTTTTCTCTCGCTCGGCACATCAACAGTTCAAATACACTGCCTTGTGGTCATCACTTAAGATGGCACATGCAGAGAGGGACACACGCAGAGTAGCAATTTCTCTTCCTTCACATTTTTGTATTACAATTGCGAAACACGTTCAAAGACAACTGGGGCTCGATGCTTGCCCCACGATCAATACACTTCAGGTGCGAGTCCTCAGAGTGCTCGACTTTCACACCGGGGCCCGATCTTTGCCGATCAACACCATTAAATAACACTGGGGCTCGATCTATGCCCACGATTAATAATTAATGCCAAACAACAGGATCCGATCATTGCTCAAAGCCAGTACTTATGTATAGAAATAGGCCTTCTTGAGGTAATCACTTTAGATGATGCATTGAAGGAAGGACATGCACAGACCGAAGGACACACACAGACCAGGAATTAACTCACGGTTGGAACGAGTGGTACTTGCTTCTTCTATTCTTTTCCTTAGTTTCATTTTTTGAAGTTTCCCACTCGTTTCTCTGGTTTCTTGCTTCTTTTGACTAGGTTACTGGCAGCAGATGGGTGGACCGCAGTGGGTTCTTAGTGCGAGGTGGTGCTCAAAGCTGTGCAGGGGATGTTCCCTCTCTGGTCTGGTCAGCTAAATCGTCGCCAAATTGTAGTAGATGGATCTCAGGACACTTCTAGTTAGTTACATGTAGGTTTATTGTAGGACACAGCTGAGCGCACACCTCGCCAGCTGACCAGACCATCAACTGACAAGAGTGGAACACTCCGGTACAAGTTAGAACACTCACAGGTATTCTTTAGAGGCTAAGGAGGTAAGGACACAAAGGAAGGGCTAATGACCACTGTCAGCCATGTTACAAGAAGAACTAATACACAACACCTGGCCCGCACCATGTCCAGGGGTAAGCCCCTGGTGCGTTTGCATGCATCTCCTCATTCTGACCTATATAGTAGCTCACCTCTGCAGCTGTGCTCAGAGAGGCTATGGTAAAGAAAGATCACGTGCCGGGGTCTCCGTATTCACTAAAAAGTCAGGACTGTTCTTCCTTACAGCAACGATCTTGAACACTGGGTTCACCAACAGCACTTCTTCTCCACGCTACCCTCCCCAGCTTCAGCTGAACCGCGATCTTCCAGTGGCCATCTTAACCCGCTCCAATGGGAAAGAGAAACTCGTGGTTGATGGGGCTGTTCTCAGTGATGGAACCACTTCCAGTCATGGCATCTGAATCTCTAGGGGCACAATCGGTTCTGAAGCTGGTGGCCAGTTTTTAGTTCTGGCCAAATGTCCATTTTAAAATTTAGGGGAGACCGCGCAGGCGCCTAGGGCCCAAAGTTCAGTGAAAGCACATCATGTTGATGCCCTGTCCAGGCCACACACTTCACCCCTCCAAATGTGTGCATGTGCTCCGAGATGGAAAGCCATGGGGATTCTGCCCAAAAATGGCCCTGCTAGGCCTTATGCTTGCCCATCCATCTACAAGCCTCACCTCGGTTACGTTTCATGCTTTCAGGTGGGGGCATTGGATTGACAGAGTCCGTCCCTCCAAAGAGAGTGTCCATTTCCTGCCATCTATGCCGTAAAGAGGATCCATGAGAGTGCCCAGGGGGTAGCATCTGCCAGCTCTGCTCCTCTCTCTCCACAGACCAGCTCTGGAATAGAACAGTCTAACAGCACTCATACTCCTCAGGTAAACACAGAGATCAGACTGGCATTACATCTCTCCCTTCTGCATCATGCTTCTTCTCAGGGAAAATACAATTTCAGCTTCCCCTAGGTCTCCAAACATGTTTTCCCTGTGCTCAGCAGCAAGTGTGCCTGATACAGTCACATAGCTCTCCGCATGTACAGTCACCCGTGTGTAGACAGTGGGGCATATTTACAAGAAAGTGGCTGAGCGTGGGTTAACCCCAAAATTGCTAACGCCGAGCTCCGTCACTTTAGAAAAGCAGGGATGTGCTGTATTTACAATAATATGGCACACTCCTGCGTTTCTCCCTGCGCTGGCGCTAAAGTTAGCTGCCTAACGCCAATGCAGGCACCCTTGCACCATAGTGCAACAATCATTTGTGGTAATTTGCTGTTTCTATGTGTGCTGCATGCTGCAACACACACAAAAACGAGGAAAAATAAAGTATTTCTCCTCCTTTTGCCTTGCTAAGACCAGGTTTTCCCTGGTTTTAATTTTGGCGCTGTGCCCTATTTACGCCACCCTTGGAAATAAGGGGCAGCATCAAAACCAATGGGTGTTGCGGCGGAACGCCAACCGCAACACCCATTGCCCACTGCTTTCACGCTAAGTCTAGTGTGAAAGGGTGCCTTATTTACAAGGCGGCGTTAAGCCACGTTATGTGGCTTAATGCCTCTGGTAAATAAGGCGAAGCCCCTATCGCCACAGAAACGTTGCAAATACTGACGTTCCTGTGGTGATAGGGGCTTGTAAATATGCCCAAGTGAGTCTACACAAGTCAGAACTACTTGTGATGCACAGAGCCCACCTGTCAAAGATCATTTATAATTGTTTCCTGATTTTACAAAATAATAATGTAAATGAATAGGCTATTTATGCAGAGTCCTTTGATCAATGGTGGCTGGTGACATTTGAAAGCGGTGGGGCGTAAAGTTTGTGGGAGAGCACCGTGGCGATCGAGCGCAGCGAGCGAGCCCGAACAATTAAAGGGGGGTTCGGGGGGGTTTGCCCCGATAAAATTTTGAAAAAAGAGTGGGTAAATGGTGCATTTTCAAGCAAATTTGAGAAGCAAGAAGGTTAATAAAGCAATTGTGAAAGTGCAGTTATTACATTACTGATGCTACTAAAGATAACTACTATTCCTCACGTGTCGGTGATTTTTAATTATGATTATTGCATCCTAGTTAGTTGAGGGCCCTGCCCCCTGCCTCCAGTGAGGATTCCTCACTGGAGGCAGGGCCCTCAACTAACTAGGATGCAATAATCATTATTAAAAATCACCGACACACACGCAACACCGACAATTAGAAGCGCAGTGGAAAGCAAAGCAGGAAAGTTGGATAGGATAGGTGATATAAATAAGAGCCTTTGGCAGTGGCAGAGGCTCTCACAGGCAGGTTGTTGTCGGCTTTCTAAATCTGCCCTCTGGCCATTATTACTACTACGGCCATGACGGTGCTGCGTCACAGAGCAGAACACACAACACAGTCACAGACTGCCGAGTCACGAGTGCCGACTTTCGTACTTTCAGTCTTTCACTTAGTTAAGTTTGGACGACTCACTGAGTCAGGTGAGGTCTCAGCCGCGCCGTCGAACAATTATGCATGCAGGCCCAGGCCAGGCCCTCAACCAGTCACAGTGACATGACGCAGCAGTCTCGACTCTCGAGTCTCGCGTCTCACTACGGTCAAAGACACGGGCGCCTGCGGGCCACAACAAGCAGCAGACAGGGTTTGCACAGCCATAATTTCACACATGCAAAAAAAAGCACACAGCATTTCTTTCATTTCTGCTTGATGAAGCAGCAGCAGAGAACCCGGGCCGCATCCATAAAGGAAAACGCGCAAAACACTGACACAATAAAAACGGAAACAACAAACAATTAGAACAAGGCATCATACTGATAGTAGCACGGCACCCAGGCCCTGGCTGGCAATGCAATGCATGATGATCTGCTCTGCTGCACTGCTGCGTCACGTTACTGGTTGAGGCCCTGGCCTGGGCCTGCATAATTCGTCAACGGCGCGGCTGAGACGGACCTGTGGCCCAGGTCCGTGGCACAGGTCCGTCTCAGCCATGCCGTCGACGAATTATGCAGGCCCAGGCCAGGGCCTCAACCAGTGACGTAACGCAGCAGTCTCACAGCGCGTCTCCCAACTAAAGAAAGTCAGCACAGCAGCCAAGCCAACAGCTCCTGATCTGCTCTGCACTGCTGCGTCACGTCATTGGTTGAGGCCCTGGCCTGGGCCTGCATAATTCGTCGACGGTGCGGCTGAGACCGCGGTCGGACCTGTGTGGCACAGGTCCGTCTCAGCCGCGCCGTCGACGAATTATGCAGGCCCAGGCCAGGGCCTCAACCAGTCTCCAGTGACGTGACGCAGCAGTCTTGCGTCGCATCTCCCGAGTCCCAACTAAAGAAAGCCAGCACAGCAGCCAAGCCAACAGCTCCTGACTGCTGTGCTCTGCTCTGGCTGGCCACACAGTTTAGTACGGTCACGTCAAAGACATGGCTGGGCCTGGGGGGCCGGGCACGGGCCACAACAAGTTTCAGTGACTGCCTGCCTGCTGGTCCGTCATTAACATGCAATGAATGCAACACAGTCAACAATAATATATTATACATACATGATAGTAGTAGTACGGTAAATGTCATTATGTCAATGCACTATAATGCAGCGCTGCGCACTTGCGCAGGCTCGGGCCCGGCGTAGCTATTAGTGTAGTCACAGTAGTACTACTACTAGTACTCACTGCATGTCAATCCTTTTTGGTTTTTCCACAAGTTAGACGACGACTGACTCGATGGCACTGGCAGTTCTGCTCAGCTCAGAGAAAGTACTATGAGAGGGAGGCCTCACTCTGAGTCTCAGGGCAACGAGGTCAGGCGGAGCTCGACTCAGTGCTCCTGACTCTCTCTCACTCGGACACTCCCTTCTGTGTGTGGCTGGCATACACGCACGGAGGGGAGGGGAGGGGGAGCACCCAGAGCAGAGAGAGTGGCAGAGCGGGGCTGAGCTTGAGGGCAGGGCAGCAAATGATGACCATGACCAATCACTGCACAGCTTTACAATAAAGCCATGCAGTGATTGGTCAAAATGCCCCATGCTCCTGGACATGCCCCCTCTGACTGCCTAGGGACTAAAGCAGCCAATCCAGGCGCTGCTAAAGCAGCCCTTGGATTGGCCTGGGGCAGGAGACCTTGCTGGTTCCTAGGAGTCCGTGGGGCTGCGGCTTCTACCCACGCCCACCTCCTCAATTTGCACAGACGAGAGTGCAAGACCCTCAAGACTGTGCATGTCGGACTGGCCAGGAAAAGGCACCCGGCCAACCTGACATGCGCATTTTGCTGCACTGGCCCCAGACCAGGGAATGCCGCAACTACTTAGTTGCTCCTAACACCTGCCCCCCGTGACGTCACGTGGCATGCCGCGACTGAGTCAGAGACAGCCGACTGCTGCCGTGCCGCGGGCTGATATTTTTTTATTATGTGCTGCTGCTGCTGGTGGACCGTGGACCCCGGGGGCAAAATAATCAGTGGGGCGACGCCCCAATGCCCATACAGAGGACCCGCCACTGCCTTTGATGGTTAAACAGAGCATCCCTCAGGAGGTTGTGCGTCTTGAATTTGGTCTAACTACCATAGCTGTGGATAGTCTGCCATTTTCCTCCTCTTCCTGCAACATATAGCCAATCTCAATGATTTTTTATCTGTGTGCTGTTTTATATGGGTTGTGACTTTACTTTATTTCTAACAAAGTTATTTTATGATTCTAATTTAGAACCGATATGGCCATCTTAAGACACATCTCTAAATGCGTATAAAATAAATTACAAAAAATAATAATAATTGTGGCTTCTAACTTCCATTCTGATATATGTTCTTCCCCATATATCTAAACACTAGGGCAGGGGTCTTCAAACTGTGGGGCCCGACCCCCAGGGGGGTCGTGGAGTGAAAGAAAGGGGGTCGCACATTACCAGTCACACGTCTGCCTATTATTATTATTTATTCTTTATTACTGTTTTTTAAGATCCTTTGCTTTCGGTTTTAAAAATGATTGTTGTTCCAGCGTGCATGTTTTATGGCAGCTAGAAAGAAATACAAATACACACTATTAACAATCATAGATAAGGAGAGACAGGATATTTTCACCACAGGCATACCGAAAGCTGTTTCGCAGAATGTCCAGGTATGACAGGGCCGACCCTTAATTCTCTGCATGTAGGCTTTTTCATTATTTATCTCTCAAACTAACCACAAATGCTCTTGCTCACACCTTCATTTTATCAGCATTGCAGGATTGCTTGGGAGATTTTGCTTCTAAATTATGTTTTCATTATGATCGGCATATTCGCATGGTTCTAATCCGTGATTACATTTCCTGGTGTTTCCTATTTCTGTTCCTAAATAAGAAAGATTATGTAATCACTGAAAAACAATACTCCTGGAACAATAAGCATCCTCCTGTTTTTGAACAACTGAAGAATTTTCTGTTCCGGATCCTAGAGTTTCTTTTATCTGCTTCTGGCTTAAGCTTAAGACAAGAATTTAGTTTACCTTTCATCAGTATACCGTGTTCTACCACAGTTCCGAATTTTTAATACTGATCAACAACTATGTTGAGTGCAGAATATAAATAACTATGTTGTCATGGTAAGTATATATATTAATGTTCAGATTTACTATTCTTGGGTCCACCCTATTTAGGGGACCCCTGCTGCTCCCGGTCAGGGCCAGGTGAGCTTCTAATGTGGCAACAGGTATTCCTGCGGAGTGGAAGGCCCTTCACAAAGGTTGACTAGACATCTTTTTGTTGTTTATTCCTGTATTTTTGTTATAAACTGGTACTGATGAGGTGAAATCTTTCCTTGGTGTTACAGTGTGTAAAAAATGTCAAAATAATGAAGCAATACTATCCCAAAATATGCGGCATCACATAGCATTATTTATATTTACATACCATATAATTTAGTCGAGCTTGTCGCATAATTTGGTCCTCACCTGCCTCATAATTCCAGTAGCTCTGCCTATAGGTTTAGAATTTTTTGTCAGGAGGGGGTCCTTACGCCAGAAAATTTTTACTGGGGGGTCTCGGCATCCAAAAGTTTGAAGACCTCTGCACTAGGGCAACGTATATATTACTTCCTTCCAAAGATATCAAGCGGGAGTCATGGCTCAGAAAATCCGCTGCCAGTTTTTACTTTATAATTTTCATTATTCTGAAAAAAATACAATGGGTTTTGGAGTATGGCTTCCTCAAGAATGATCTGTGGGTTGGTCTCAGAGTGTTTCAGCACTTTTTGTGTATTTATCCTGGATTGATTGTTATTTTAGAAAATTCGATTTATACCCATGTTTAGTTTGGATACGAAACATACAAGTAGGCATATCTTTTAGTCCTTCAAAGCCGTTCTACCCAGCACTGCACAAGTGATGGGGTTAAGCTCAATAAGGCTTTCCAATGTAGCCAAGGCAACTGCAATTATGAGATTTTGCACTAGTAATGTTTTTCGCATTATTAGGAATTTATCACACTTGCACATAATCAACAATCCACTACATATTTTGCACATTTCAACAAAAATAAAATGTAGCTCTAGTGCAAACGAGTCCAAAGGTCCCAACGAAGCACCACACTTGGTTATGCTTAGTGGTAGACCCTATGCATATGTTAACTCCTAATGTTTTAGCTGCTGATTAAGGCACTCAGGTGCTAGGCTTTTATTATTGATGCCCAGATAATAACGCTGGGCCTGATTCACAAAGGGCCTCCAGACTCAGGGGTGTAATCTCCTCAATGAGACTCTTTGTGGAGATTCCGCCCCAAGTGCATTGACTCCCCCACGACTGGGGGGGCATCACCATGAGTGTGGGGGCCCTTTGTGAATCAAGCCCAATATGTGATAGAATGAAAAAATACAGAAATAATACTGCTGTAGAATGCACTGAGGCGCACTTTATATTTGAATTTTATTGCCACATAATTAAGTCAAACATGCCACATAATTTGGTCATAATTCCGGTGTGACTTGACACAGCCAATGATTTGATTCTAAAGGCACACCTCTGATAACACAAGTGTCTGTGGGCTCTTAGCATCTCTAATCCAATCATAGGGCATTTAGGAGAGAATAATTGTGCTCTCATCTTGTACTATCTAGAAAGCTGAGCAGAATTACTTTGTGATAGGGAAGGAAGCATTGGCTTGCTGGTGGGGGTTTACAATATTATGGAGTGAGCATGTGCTGAGCATCATTATCAGATGATTGTATTAATTAGCGGACTATGCGCTGCAGACCAGGCAAGCACCTGGTGTTCGGAATCTGATGGCAGATTTCCAGTAGAAATTACTATTGAGAGAATGGAAATTTGGCTGTAGGATGAAAATGTTCAGTAGAAGGGTGGCTGAAGAAAGGAAAGGAAACTGGAAAAGGGTTGTGCTAGTAGTTGCAGGTGGTTGGTACCAGCATTTGGTTTTCAGGACCAGGATTTATTTTGTATCATTAGGCTTTTACCCAGAACAAGAGACAAAGATAAAAAACAGAGAAAGAAGGAGTAAAATGATAGGTAAATATTGACAAAGAAAGTAAGCAAAAGGAAAAAAAAACTTTAAGAGGGAGCTAAAGAGACAAGAAGTTTCAGGTGGTCGAAGAGGCATGTGGTGGAATACAAACAAGGTGGCCATGGTATTTGTCAACCACTGTCATCTTAAGGATTTTGGGGGCCGTGGGCAAGACATACTTTAGGGGCCCCTGTTCTGGACTTCTTTGTATTGTATTACCCATTTTCTGCTAATTCAAACCCAATGATGCCACACAATATTGAATAGTGTGTTAAAGGTTGAGATGGAAACCTAGGCATGTGGGTAATAGAAAGAAAGTTCACTTTTCCAGGGGCCCCTTGCTAGGTGGGGGCCCTGGGCGATTGCCAACTTTGTCCATGCCCTAAAATGTCTCTGTTGCCAACCCCGATGTTGGACAGTGCCAGGAGTTAATTGGCCTCTTCCTACACATTAAGCACTGCAAGGCCATAGTTTAACCTTGAGCTGTCATGTGGGCGTGTGTGTGCGCAATGGCAAGATAAATTGGCATAACCTAAGGGATTGCAAGAAAGGGTGCTGAGGTTTGCACATGAGGGCATAGGCCATTGAGTGCAATGAAACTGCATGTGGTGATTAATCGTTGGTGGCTGTGTGCTGACAGGGAAACTGAATGGTGTCTGATAAACTGTGTGACACGGTCAATGTTATGTTAAAGGTATTTATTGAGTGCACGTACACCATAATGTTTCATGGCGCTAAGGTCCAGGGAGTGCTGCCGCTAAGTGGTTTATTCGTACGCCTGGCAAAAAAGCCAGGTCTTTAAGAGCTTCCTGAATTGAGGATACAAAGTCGTCGATCTAATGTCTGGAGGAAGAGAATTCCAGAATTGTGGGGCCAGGACTGCGAATCTTAGACCCCCCAGTTTCTTACGTTTGAAAGAAGGAGTAACTACGAGGTTGAGGTGGGAAGGCCTAAGATTCCGAGTAGGGGAGTATCTCTGTTCCCGAGAATAAACAAACACTGGACATTTGCCATAGAGCGCTTTAAATATGATGCATCCCAACTTGAATGCACTGCGTTCAGCAACTGGAAGCCAGCGTAACTTTTTCATAGTCGGCGAGACATGGTGCCATCTCGGTCGGTGATAAATTAATCAAGCGGCCTGATTTTGCACCAGTTGCAGTCTTTTAGATTTATATGCTGGTATACTAAAGTAGAGAGAATTGCCATGGTCAATATAAGAAATGACTAAGGCCAGTACTACTTGGGTCAGGGCATCAGTGGTAAGAAATCTGCTAATCTTCCTGATCCTCCGGAGCTGAAAGAAGCAGGTAGAAACCACTGTCCCAATCTGGGATTTAATCAACAGGTCGCTGTCAATAGTGATGCCAAGGCTTTTAATAGATCTAGACAGAAGGGGGGGTTTCCCAACTCTGGCGGCCAGAAGTTGGTGTTCCAGGGATTTGAGGGCCCTCCAATTAGGATCAATTCAGTTTTATCTGGATTCAGCTTCAATCGATGACCAATCATTAAGAAAAGCATGTTAGCTTCCTATGACTCCAGTGAAGCATCCTGGGAATCCAAGAAAGATGTGGATGTTTCAGAAGTGTTTAGCATGGTAGAGTGTCTACTGAAGTATGCTATTCTCATTACCAGTTAGTATTCCCACTATCTGAAAGTGAGGATAGTGCAGTATCCAAGCTATGTTTGTCGGCGAGAGGGCTGCCTTGTACCAACTGTGCCAGTGACATGGTGCAAACCTTATTAGGAGAAATAAAGGAGCTTAGAATTAAGCAGCTGTATACCTCTCTTTAAGGCTCCAAGTCTAGCTGTCTGGTGGAGCTTCCGATAGTTTGGAAGAAGTGTGTGCCGCCAGGGCCGGCTTTCGTACTGGTGGCACCCTGTGCGACAATCTTTGTTGGTGTACCCCCAGAGACCTCCTCCTTCACGATTCCCTCCCTGCCACCCTCAAACAGTACTCCTCATCTCTCCATAGCCCTTCTCTCACACACATTTTATTTGCTTTATAGTCCTACTCGTACCATTTATGGTGTCAGCACACTTTACATCCCACACACATTATACAGAGACAATGAAGCATACATGTGTAAGCAAGTCTATAGGAAATGTTACATAAGAATGAGGATTACAAGGTGCAGGAATCAAATGTTCTACAGCTTTTTAATGCCAGTTTATAAATCACTGTGATATATTAGGATTGTAACTTATGAACTGCAGGTAGTAAAATAATGTCTTTGAGAAATGCAGTAATCATAAGCTATCCACTTAAACTACAGTTCTGTGATCTGCATGGTACACATTCTTTACAGCAGGCTTATCAGTCCTCTGCGCTACTTTATGATGAGTCAAAACCGCAACTAGACAGACAAAACTCGATCTCTCTCCAGCAGAAACATTAATCACCAGAGTTATCTTGACAATTGCATTGCTGCCTAAAAACTGCTGGACACATAAGGAACTCTGCAGCAGGTGCTTTTAAATCTACATGAAGGGGGAGAGGAAATAGAGAGGAGAGAGAGATGAGAGAGCGAGGAGGAAGAGAGCAGGGTTGGTTTGAACATTTTGCCAGGGCTGTTTTTGGTTCTCAGTCTAGTCATTGTTTCATGGAGTGAATAGGAGTGGACGAAATTTCAAAACTCGGTCAGATAGGTAAGAGTGGATTGAACTCAAACAAAGTGGATGATGCACATGTGAGGGTCAACTCGAACCGAGCAATGTTTGTGAAGTGGCTTGCAGTGAAGAAGGGAATATCTCAATGAATGATTGAACTAAAGCTGTCCATGATTCTTAAATACATTTTTGAAATGAAATGTTCTTGTGCTATGTTTCTTGATGAAACACTGTCAATTCAACAAACAGAGGGAGATATTCTCAAGAACGTGTGTTAACTATCGCCAAATTCGCTTAACGCAACTTCTCACATCGCAGTCTATCCCGGGAAAATAACACTGTGTCAACGCAGTATTCTCAACCCGGCGGCACCATGCGATAGTCTCACGATAACGCGACAAATGCCCACGTTAAAATTAGCGCGATGCCGAAAAAATGCGAAACACGAACGCGAAAAAAGTTGCGATGTCCCAAATCGCGAAACAAAAATCAGCGATAACCAGCGACAGGCCTGCGATTCCCACGCGACATGCGGGAAAATGCACTATAAAAGCAGAGAAGAAAAAAATTTAACTGCGTAGCACCATGGACGCACCCGGACCGAGTGCACAGGACAACGCGAACCCCACAAGCCCCACAGATGACCAGCAAGGAACCCCGGGGAAGGGCAAGGAGAAGAGGAAGAGGAAGACGGGGCTCAGTCCGCAGGAAAACCGGATCATCGTTACGAAGGTGACAGAACACTACCAACAACTGTTCGCCACCTCCACTGTGTCATCGGCAACACAAACGGAAATATGGCAGTACATCGTGAACAACGTGAATGCAGTCGGAGTGTCGAGGAGGACAATGGAAGAGGTCAAGAGGCGCTGGAATGATGTGATGGGCAAAACCAAGAAGAAACTTGATGCCAACATGAAAGCAGCAACGCAGATTGGAGGTGGGGGACCAGCGGCACACCAGGAGCTGGATGACATTGAGAAAATGGTGGCCACAGTCATCAGTCGGGATACGGTGCCAGGAGTTGGGGATCGGGATACTGCTCAACATGACCTGACACAACATCAACAGGGTGAGTACCGACCAGGGACTGGAGGGAGATGGGCACAATGGCACACATGCACAATTAAGTAGAGCACACTGCACACCCACAATGACTCTGGATCATGTCCCTGATCCCTGTGCCACACTGCAGCACACATACAGAAACTCAGGGAATGTGTGTTGTAATGAATTTATTTGCACATGCTGTGCCTGTGGTCATTTTGTACTGTCTCATGATTGCTAAGGACTGTCACAATGTGACGTCCTCATGTGAAGAAATTGTCAATGATGTTGTTCCTACGGGCTATTCCTGCTGCAGCTGCAGTGGGGTGTGGTCCACCTGCCTCATCTTCCTCATCATCGTTCGGTGCATCTGGCACTTGGATCCATGGGGCATTGGTGCGTACACATATGTTGTGCAACACACAACATGCAACGATCATCTTGCACACGATGTCTGGGCTGTACAGGAGCCTTCCACCTGTGATGTCCAGGCACCTGAAACGTGACTTCAACATGCCAAATGTGCGTTCCACAATGCCCCTGGTGCGTTTGCGGGCCCAATTGTACTGCCTCTGGGCCTGTGTGTTCGGGGCTTGGAGGGGTGTCATCATCCAAGGGCAGAGTGCATATATTGATCACCTGTGACAGTGCAGAGAGACATGAGTCAATAGTTGGTTCTGCTTGATGTGTTGGCAGGCTCACTAGTTGATTGGACTGTGATATGTGTGTCATAGTGATTCCTGTTTGACATGTACTGCTTGTAGCAAATGAGCACCATCAATGTGTATTACGTAGCCTCACTGCTGCTCCTCCCTCCCCCGAGCCTATTTACATGTGTGCGCTGCGCGGTTGAACACTTGCACTCCTACGGCACACCATTGTCATGCCTGTCTGCTCATGTCCACAAGCCTGACAACGACACTGTGATGTTGTGCGTTGAAGGTGGGCGGCCACGTGTGTGTAGGCCTATGGTAAGGATAGGGCAGACACAGATGTAGAGTTCATGGCTGGCTGAACTCGCGATGCGGTAGAGGCAAGACCTTTGGCTTATGCTGCGGTAATAGCGATACACACACAACAGTTGGCATGTATGTTCCTGGACCCCGAGCGGGCTTGCGCTCATTCATTTATCCCTTCGGCCGAGCCCGCACTCCGGGGGCATGTTACATTGCAACTTTGTCCATTGCGGGATGGGTGGCGCCGACACTACAACAGAGACACACGCATTAGGTACTTCATTGGCAAGCCCAACACTTAACCACGCCCAGAGCCCCGGGGTGATTATCCACACCCCTACGCTGGACTGTCGTACGCCAGCCCACTCCGGCAACGCCTACAGGGGGGTACGTCACAGCTACATGTCCCAGGTCTTCACCACTGCCTGAGGTGACATGGTTGCGTCCGCTGTACACAGCACAATGCAATGTGGTAGGGCCCGGGGCCCTCATGCATACACAATGACCACACGGACACACTTAGATAGTTTGTGGAACTTGCTACGGGCACATGCGCCCGGCCCCTTTTATTGCCAGGGTCACATGTCCAGTGACGCCTGTGCTGGATGGGTGTGGGGTGAGTGTGAGCCAGCCCTCAAGGAGTGGTTGGTGCTGGCAACAACTACAACAGTGATCAGACAATCAGAAGTTCACAGTTCAAACAGCAAGGGTCCATGACTTGAGCTGCACAGAGTTAGTGGCCCCGGATGCACAGCGGCCGGCACATGGAACACCGCCACGGGACTGTGACTACCGGTGCACTGAGGTAGGGCCACGAGAGCTGAGCGGGTCCTCGTCGATGTCCAAGGTGAATGTCGCGGAGGGTTTTGGGGGACAGTGGAAGGTGTTCTTCCAGGGCATGATACAGAGGGCAGTACCAAGCAGACACAGGCAATATGGAGGAGATGAATGCTACAGACTCATTTTTGACACCAAGTCAGTATCAGCTACATGATGATGAAGACAACCCCCAGGCCATAGACTCAGACGCCACCAGAGAGTGTCCAGGAATTTCGGGGCACGGAGTCAGTGGCACCAGAGCTGAAAGGGGATGCAGTCTGCAATGAGGCCTGTACAATGGTATAAACTCTGCCATAAATAAATCAAGACTCAGTTCCAAATGTGTGACCTACTTGACCGTTGTGTAGGCCGGAGGCAGCGGTCAGCAGGGGCCCCCAGCCACGTGTCGTTGGCTTGCGATGCACAGAGTTAGTGGCACCAAAGCAGTTGTTGGTAGTGTTCGATCACCTCCATAACGATGATCCTTTTTTCCTCCGGACTGAACCGCGTCTTCCTCTTACTCCTCTCCTTGCGTACAATGATATGGACTCTGCCATTGTATAATCAAGACTCAGTTCCAAATGTGTGACCTACTTGACCGCAGTGTAGGCCGGACGCAGCGGTGGAGTATGTCAACAAAAAAGGAGTGATGGGGGCCCGTGTCGCGGAGGCCAGCGATGGCCTGAGGAGGCTGCCAGGGCCTCGGGCTTGGAGCTTGCACCGGCATGTGGTGGGGCCTCTTTGACACACGCCGGTGTCGCCAGGTGAGCAGTGAGGCCTGGGTGTGCTGGGGCGGGCAAGACGGGTCTGGGGACCAGCGGCCTGGGGTGCAGCAGGCGCAGAGGATCGCAGGCACCGCCGCTCATGGCGTCGGCCTCATGGTGGGGTGAGAGGTGCCGCCCTGGCAGACACGTTGGCCATTCCAGAAGACAACCACGCCCAGGGCAACGGGCTTTTTATTCAAACCCCTACGCTGGCCTGGCGTACGCTGGGCCAGCCCACTCCGCTCACGCTTACAGGGGAGGACCTAACAAGCTACATTTCCGCGATCTTCCCCACTGGCCGAGGTAACATGGTTGCGTCCACTGTCCAGTATACTCCAAACACCAGCAGCGTATGTCAACATGGAAATGTCTGTGGTCTGCAGACTCAAGTCTGTCCAGCACATCCACGCCACACTTGGCATTGTTTACATTCTTATTCATGGGTCACTTGCCTCCTTCACACATGCCTGGTTCCCACCTCTCACCACATTCTGCAATTGTGTGGCTGAGGTGCCATGCCATTGATGGCTTGTGTACATGGCTAGCCCAGGTTGCCGCAGTAAGTTGTGTTGTCGTGTCTGGTATGTGGGCATGTTGGTTGTCATGTTGTATGTGATTTTGTAACGTGTGCCTTCCCAGAGTTGTGAGTTGTATGTTGGTGGAGTTGAGGTGTGTGGTGTGTTCAGTTGTTACTTACCGACGAGCAGTGCATTTCCATAGGTGCCATCCTGGAAGCGGTGGTTGATGATGGACTGTTGGAAGATGAAGGAATCATGCACACTGCCTGGGTAGTTGGCGATGGCATTGGTGAAGAGTCCCGGGTGGTCCACTATTGCCTGCACATTGATGGAATGCGTGTGCTTCCTGTTGCGGTAATTGTGTGCAGTGGCGGCAGGGGGCACGAGGAGTACATGTGCAGTCGATTGCCCCCAACACGTTTGGGAATCCAGTTATGGCGTAGAAGCCTTGCTTGGTCTCCAGCTGTTCCTGCGCAGTGTGGGGGAAGTGAAGGTACTGGGGTACCAAGCTGATGATGGCATCCAAGACAGGTGTGAGGAACTTTGATAGGGCTGGCTGTGAGACTCCTCCGACTCTGGCAGTTGTTGGTTGGAAGGTCCCAGAGGCCAACAGGTGCAGCACAGCCAGCAGCTTTGTCTGCGGAGGGATGTCGGTTGTCTGCTGTGTTGGTACCGTCAGCCTGTGGGCAATGAGGGTCAGGATGAGGAGGATGGTTGTCCTTTTGAGCCTGTAGTGGGCAATGACATCCTCTGGTGTTAATAGTTTGAAAAAGAAACGGGGCCCCTGAATCTAGGATGAACTTACCCTGACAGGGAAATACAACTATGGGAAAAGGCGACACCTGGGCACGGTGGATTTCACATAAAACAGGCACATCAATTCCAGACATTCATCATAATAACATTACTATAAAACCAACTTGTAACTTGGTGAAATATTCACTTAGTTTATTTTTATTAATTTTTTTAATATAATCTTTTTTTGGGAATTATAAAAATATATATCCCAGTATTAACAATTTGTCTAAAAAACACAGAATGTACTTATCCTTTTTTATCTTTCACTATATACACATATACGTTTTTTGCATTCTGTAGACCAATTATCAAAAAATCACAGTTGTCCTATTTTTCAATTCATTATTATAATCCATAACATTTGCTCAATAACTATAATCAAATCATCAGTATTTAAAATAACCATTGATCGGAATAATGATGTAAGGAGACTGGCGGCTTGTTGACAAACTACGCGCGTTTCGGCATAGGCCTTCGTCAGGACTCCGTCACAGTGATCGCTAAATGGAAAATAGACAACAATATAGTCTGGGGTTAATATGCCTGTTTGGATGAATATGCTAATGTACTAAACTAACAGGTACTGAAAATTACTTCTTATGGAATTATCATCCTAGGTGTATCACATTGAACCAGTGTCCAAAGTATATTAGAAAGCAGTGCTCTAGAAGTTAAAAGTGGTGGCCAATCAAATGACCTCAGAATAGGCCCAAAGATCCAGGTGTTCCCATTTATAATAGATTAATTGTGTAAGTCTTATTTGTGTCTACATCAGGCATGCATTTTTAAAAGAGACATCTATCTGTTCACTTGAAGAAAAGAGAATAGCACTCCCTAGACACCATGGCAAACCATTGCCCATAATTGTTAGTAACTCTGATTTTAATCACAGTCTGACTGTGCATACCTAATGGGTGTATGCGATATTAAACAACCCAAATCGTCTTTGTCAGGTAATCTTTCTGCTGCTACGATATATTTGCTGTTAAAGACACAGGAAACAGTATGTTAAGGCATTATTATTTGTATTATATCCATGATGACATGTTGTAGTGATAAATGAGGGCATTTTTATTTTCATAGTACCTTTCAATTTCTCATTTCCTCACATAGGCGGATGGCCCTTCATACGGTCTTTCCTGTGTTAACCTTGTAACTTTATGAACGATGATTTACAGGCTACTGATTAGAGTATAAAGAGAAAGAACAAAAGGGTTTTTATATACTCTATCGTTTTTGTGTATATTAATCCATTCAAAATTTAATTGCCTTTTGTTGGATCAAGGCATAAGAGATTGAGTCATTTACCTGTCAGAGGGTAATCAAGCTACTCCTCGGTATAAAATTAATAGTGCAAATTGCTGAATACGCGTTTATCAAATTAGACAAACAGTCTGAAAATGAATGAAAAACATTCTATTAGCAATTTTAACCTCCTATTAAGTTAATTATAATTTGAAGGTTTCTTTATACTAACCCTTAGTTGTACAGATGTGTACCACATGGTAGATACCACTGCGCTGTTATATACAGTTGATTCGGGGCGTGTATAGGCTTAAAAATCTCACTCAATTTTTTATTTATTTTAAGCTCCTCCGCAAACCCTGAAATACAAAAAGGGATTTTTTACCCTAACTAGACAATTGATGGTTTTAAAGTTTTTAGGCAAAAGTATACACATGTGAGACACACCGATGTGGTGGGAATCATTACCATTCTTTCGTTGCTACAAGAGTCATGCACATATCTCATTATCGTTGTTCGAAAGTGTGATTTAGTCATTACTAAAATGGTCTAAAAGCAAAAGGGTTTGTACGTGCACCACTCATAGTGGTCTACTAATGCGGCTCTACAAGGTAATGACTTACACTATGATAAATGGCGAATTCCCTGTGTAAACTTCTATGGGCTACTAACTACTTAAGATCCTGTTTGAGCCCTTGGTGCTGGATATGTACGTTAAACTTGATCAAGTCCATAATGCCGGAATTTAAGCTAATCGAGCCAAAGTCCATATTGGCAAAATATAAACTACGGGATTAAAGTCTCTATAGATTCTTGTTCTCTAGTTAGATATCTATCCAAGTGCTTACCGGCCGTGTCGATCACTGTGTTTTGCCTACTCGATAACGCCAAAGGATCCCTGTACGTGGTTTACACGTTAAATACTAACGTTTAACCTTGACACCTACGGCGTACATGCACTTCCGGGTTACGATGCCTAATGCGACCAAGTTTTACCTTTTCTACGGGCACCATCTTAAAGTTCCTTAATATATGCATGCTTAGGTGGATCTCAGCTCAAAACCAGGTAAAACTATCATAAATTTAAAGCAGGTAGCTAATAAATCTACATACTCCTCAAAAAATTACCATATGTTTACTTATATCTTGCTGATCTATGTTAGTTCGTTAGTCTAAATTATGTATTAGACACGATACTCTACACTCTAAAGTCAAAGCCTATGTAGGTAGACACCATGTTGGAATAGTCTCCACTTGATTTGATCGAACTGTTGATTATTAATAAACATGTGTATTTCACACCCTGGCAAATCTTTTCGTAATGCCTCAATATGATCTAATAATGCCTATTTATAATCTAATAAAATCAAGGTTGCCTGGATTAATATCCTCGATTTACTTTTACAATATACTAGAGCATACGGGACACTTCTAAATCCATACAATTTTGTGTCCCTAATTATGGTCTAATAAGATCAAGGTTACATGGTTGCCTGGCCTCGATTATCTTATATGGTGGACTTGAGCATGTGGGACACCTCTAAATCAATGTGGTTTCATAGTTGGTAAGGCACTGATTAAAGTTTTGTATGTATCTGTCACTGGCGTCGCTCTCTGCTCTTAGTTACCAAATATTAAGATTTAAGTGTTTTACTTTATGGCCTGATCCCATGGAATTTCTTGGTTAAGACCCTTTATGGCTGTTTCCAGATAAAGATCCAATATACCTCCCTGCATTTTCTTGTTGCTTCGGTGGTAGTTCCTGACTTACTGTGAATTTTCTCAAGGATGTACCATTGTATTTCTTCTGGTGTGTGATTATTGTCAACGTAATGCTGAACAATAGGGTCTGCTATTTTACGGTTTCTGATCGCCGATCTATGTTCCGTCAACCGTGTATTAACTGCCCTGCTGGTTTCACCTACATATCCCATTTGACATGGGCAGATAAGTAGATACACCACATCAGATGTTTTACAGTTAGTGAGACTAGTAGGGGATATCAAATGACCATTGAATTGAAGAGTGGGAGATTCAATGGCCGAAGCGCAGGATTTACAGGTATTACATTTATAATTGGATGAAGATTAGCCGACTAAAGCTGAACACGGACAAGACAGAGGTCCTCATCCTCAGCTCCAACCCCTCAGCCTGGGACGACTCCTAGTGGCCAACGACGCTGGGAGCAGCCCCGACACCCACCGACCACGCACGCAACCTGGGAGTCATCCTCGACTCAACGCTCTCCATGGCCAAGCAAGTCAACGCAGTCTCCTCCTCCTGCTTCAACACCCTCCGCATGCTTCGCAAGATCTACAGGTGGATCCCGACAGATACAAGAAGAACAGTCACCCAGGCCCTCGTCAGTAGCAGACTCGACTATGGGAACGCCCTCTACGCGGGAGCCCCGGCCAAGCTCATCAAGCGACTGCAACGCATACAAAACACCTCCGTTACGCCTGATCCTCGACGTACCACGCCACAGCCACATCACCCCCCACCTGAGGAACCTGCATTGGCTCCCCGTCGACAGGAGAATCTCCTTCAAACTCCTCATCCACGCACACAAGGCACTCCACAAGACTGGCCCAGCCTACCTCAACAGACGACTCTTCTTCTACGTCCCCAACCGCCAGCTCCACTCCGCCGACCTCTCCCTCACCACCGTCCCTCGCATTCGAAGAACAACCACCGGCGGCAGATCCTTTTCACACCTCGCCGCCAAGACCTGGAACACCCTTCCACTAAGCCTACGACAGACCCAAGACCTGCTGACCTTCAGGAGGCTACTCAAGACCTGGCTGTTCGACCAGTAGCAGCACCCCCCCCTTTTTTTCTCCCCAGCGCCTTGAGACCCTCGCGGGTAAGTAGTGCGCTCTACAAATTCTGTGATTGATTGATTGATTGATAATTACCTACCACTGGATTTGGACCTTCAATACTCCTTTGTAAAAATGTATTTGTTGTTTTCATCCTTGAGCGGACCACATGGTCCTTTAGATTTTTGTTTCGTTTGTATGCAAAAAGCGGTCTTGGCAATGGTGGTGTCACACTCGACTTATTAATGTTGAGAATGTTCCAACTAGAGCATACAGCTTGACGAACTCTCTCATTAATCATAGAATGTCGTGTGACAAAAACAATAGATGGATTAGTTTTGGCAGCAGTATTTTGAAGCAGATGTTGCCTATCATAAAACCGGGCTCTTTTATAAGAGTCCCGGACAAGCCTCTTAGGATAACCTCTTGCTAAAAATTTGTTTTTCATGATGGCTGATTTGATATCAAAATCTTTGATGTTTGTACAGTTACGTCTTAGGCGTAAAAACTCACCAAAAGGTATGCTGTTCTTTTGTGTAGACGGATGGAAGCTGTCAGGATGCAGAGGATGGTTGTCCTTTTGAGCCTGTAGTGGGCAATGACATCCTCTGGTGTTAAGTCTGTGAGGCTTGTGCGTTTTCTGAAGGTCCGCTGTCTTTGTCTGCGCTGCCTCTGTGGTAGTCCGGGGGAGTGGGCGGGAGGGGGTCCTGGGGGGGTGGCGGGCCTGGGGGTGTTGGCGGTGGGTGTTGTGGCCCTCTTGGGGATCCGAGCTGCATGATCAGTAGCTCCATGGCATCTGTTGTTCTTCTGGTGTGGCTGTGGGCCGGGCTCCCTTTTATGGTGCAGGTTGTCGTCCGACTTAACACCAGGTAAGAGCAGGTGTTAAATCCCTGCTGCTAACGTGCCTTATCGCTTGTTTTGTGATCTTATCGCCGATCTGGCTGGTCATTGAGAATGTTGCGAAGTGGTGTTTTCGCTGCTTTTTGCACGGGAACGCCTACTCTGCATATCATTAGAGTTAGTTGCCGGTATCATTTGTGGCGATGTTTTTTGCGGCTGCTATCGCAGGAAAACTGGTGATATCGGCTGTTAGCACCAGCTTGGGAATAGTGCGATGAATTTATCACCACTTTGGCTGCGATAAAGTGCCGCTAACTCGGCGATAAGTACTTGAGAATATCCCCCAGAGGGTTCAGATAGGGATATATATCAGAATATCATTAGCAAAAATACTGTTGACATAAATATAATTCCACCGGGAATACTTCTTTAAACAATACATAGGACACTATTTTTCTGACAGATGATATTTTTGCTATGGTATTCAGGAACCATATCTTCAGGGGTAGAGAGAGATCCTGACCTAGTGGTGCATGTAGCACATTCCACGTCACACAAGCCTGGCCATGCGTGGAGACACACTGAAGTATATTGGCAGATCAGCCCTCATCCAGATGAGAGCGATTTCCAGAACAGGAAATAAAAAACTGAGGGTCTCATTTATGGCATTTTGGCGTAGGGCAGTGCAGCAAGGCACCTTGCTACACTGGCCTATGTCAAAGTGAAATGGCAGTGCTGCAACATATTTAAACAATACTGTGCATTCCTGTCCATCCTGCCTGCTCTGGCGCCGTTTTGGGACCCTAGTGCCAATGTATGCACCCTTGCACCATGGTGCAAGGCACCTTGCTACACTAGCCTACACCAAAGTGAAACGGCAGGAATGCAACATATTTAAACAATACTGTGCATTCCTGTCCTTCCTGTCTGCTCTGGGGCCATTTTGGCAGCCTAGTGCCAACGTAGGCACCCTTGCACCATGGTGCAAGGGTGCCTACGTTGCAGGCAGTATTGTTTTTGTGCAGAAAGGGCATCTTCTTGAACAAAAACAATCCTACAAGGCGTTTTCCCTGCAGAATGTAGCACATATAGAAAGAGGAGAAAATGAGGAGAAATAAACAGATTTCTCCTTGTTACGCCTTACTTCAGGAGGCGTACGGATTAGACGCTTCCCCAGGTGTACATCATTTTGCAAATCTGGGGCAACATCAAATTCCATAGGTGTTGCATGGGAAAACCCACTGCAACGCCCATGGAATGCCTCCCGGGCGCAGAGTAGGGTGACACAGCGATGTGCCTGTGTTTTCTTACTCATGATATATGAGGCCACTCAAAGCCACACAGGGTGGCTTTGTGTGGCTTCATACCTCTTTATGAGAGCCCTGCATCACACATGTACCGCATTACGTGGTGCAAAAGTGACGCTGGTCTCTCATAAATAATCCCTTTAGGGGTCTGATTTTAAGTCCATGAAAATTCTGAATTGAGGCTAAATAGGTCAAGCTTGCAAAGAGGAAAAGCAGGTGGTACTACCACAACTGCAGGTCAGAATATCATACTCAGAAATACTGTGTGGCATAAATATTGTGTCTTAAATATTGTTTTCAAAATTATCATCCAGTTGGTTGTAGGTTCACTATTATTAACTCCAATGGGGAGACATTTTTGTAAACGATATTTAGGACATAATATTTATCTCAGCTGATATTCTAGCATGAGAATTCTGATACCACACGGTTGCACAAGGTAGCAACAAATTATCAAGTGCAGTTAATTCATTGCTCTGTCTGCCGCAACCAAGAAGGGGAGGAGTTTTTCCCCCACTTTTGCTGATTTTTGTAATGCAGTGTAGACCAATATCTACTTACAGGGCAGAGGTATGGGCCATTAATAAGTGTAATTCAATCAAAGTGGAAGAAAAAATAGGTTTTGCAGAAGAGTTTTAGGGGACCCCATCTCTACTTCCAATTTTATTTCTCATAATGAATTGAATATCCCTTTTATTGAAGATTATACTGATGCGTGTCCACCGCTACTATGGCTAGAACTATGGAGGAATACGGAGGCAAGTCTCACTAGAGACATTATTTTAGATTGCCTCGTCTGTGAAAAAGTCAAGAGTATTCCGTGGCTTGTGACCGTGAAATCTCGTTTATGGAAAGTAGGTTGTCAATATCTTTGAAAACCCGGAAGGACCATCCACCATTAGTAAGAAAGAGCTCCAAGTAGCCTTATATAAATCCCTACAGGCTGAGGCTATAGATTGTCAGCTGAGGGTTTAAAGCCAAGGGTAGCGTCCTACCTGAATCCTTCAGTGGACAGACCAATCGCTATGTATTTATCAAAATCTATGGGGCGATGGGAGAGATGTTTGCTGTTTCGATTTAGGGCGGGTCCGGTTAAATACATGTTGTGTTTCCCCCTAGGATATCAGGGAAACTTTGATACCATTCTTTGCCTATGTAGGTGAAGTTTAGGCCAAACGCTGCTACATTTATTATTCTTTTGTGGTTTTTATTCTATTTATACTTCCTTTAATTAAGAGGTTTGCCGTTAGTGATTTTAGAGAAGCATATAGCAAGTTGCTTCAACTTAGTGATGATGAGCGCATTTATGCTGTGGGTGCATTTATGAAAGTGGCAGTTCAGGCACGTATGTCAATGAACACAAACTAGTAGTGACTTATAGCTGGATTAAAGCCCTCGGCCATCTATTTTAAATGTAATTAATATATTTTATGGAATGTCAGTTTTAATGTTTCCCTTTTTTTAAAATGTACTTTTATGGATACTTTTGTTTTTGTTAGAGCGCGATTTTGCTCTTTCAATTGTAAGGGGTGCATTATAATCATGGGTAGTTCGAGCCCGCATATAATCTTTTATTGTGCTAACATTGGGTCATTAGATCGTGTACTGTAATAACATGAAAAGTGAAATGCTAGGTGTATTTCAGAGTAAATGTGAAGAAATTAATGTTGCAATTGTGTGACTAGACGAAAACCTTAATATATAGGGTTCACATATGTAGCTAACGAATATTCTCACAATTAATGTGCTTATGTAATGTGTTGATTTGAACGTGATCAGTAATAATTTCATTTATACGTGTGCTTTATGAAATTATGTGCTATTTTTTATGTTGGACGATTTCTGTAGGCCTAAATTGTATTCCTCCCAGGAAGCTCTCGTATTAGACTCGCTAGTGAATTTCATGTGCATGTGGAATTTGTTCTTTTTCACGTTTCTGTTGCAGGTGGAGAAATTCATCCTTGTTAGTTAGAATAATGCCTTTGTTTTAGGAGTTAGGCTTAGGGAGGAGAAGATACATTGAACAGCGATGCTGATAATGAGGGACAGTGTTCTTTCTCATTAGGAAGAGCCTGGGAATCAAGGTCATCGAGCCAAGGCCTGGGAACATCGCTGCCGCGCGGAACGTTACCTACGAGGAGGTGGCTTGCTTGGATGGGGTGATGTTGCGTTGCATCCTGGGATGTTACCTGCAAGCTCATGTATTGAAGTTAGGGACAGAGTCCAGTGACTTCTGCCTTGCCTTGAGAGAGAGAGCATCTTAGAACGAGCTCTGTAGCTTTATGCTACTTGACCTATTCAACGTGAATGGACTTCTTAGGAAGCCTTCCCACACTGACACCTTTACAGAACTTACCTGGGAAATGCTAAGTAGGGATGTCACATTAGTGGTAGCTAATGCTTTTTCCTTATGAACCCCCGTTGAAAGAAAATTTGGATGTCGGAGCCATTCTTTTCTGTATCCTGATTCTGGAACTGGTTATTCTGTGCATGCTGCACCATCTCAACTTCACCCGTAGGTTTGGTTTTGTATTAGTTCCAATGTATTTCTACACCCTCGACTTGCAGTGCTTGTATGTCCAACTGTTCTTGGCTTTGTAATAAACTTACTAAACTTTGGATTGGGAGTCTGTGATTCTTTGGAGTCATAATTCATTGGAACACTAATGATTGATTGTCTAACGATTTTCTTCCCCTCCACACTTTCATGCAGACAAAAAGAGACATCGGCCTAGGGTTCCAGAGCAAATCTAGAACGTGGAACCCGTCTCCTTCATTTCCAAATAAAGATAATTGAATTGAATTGGTACCATGTGGTAGGAAAGTGGAATATTATGTGATATGTCTGGGTAGCCTTACCATGTAATAATTTCACTATGCCCCCAAAGATGGTTCTTTGATTCACACAAACAAAACCTTAGCTCAGTCCTGGTAGAGTGGCAAAGAGCAGTCAGGCTTTACTAGAGGAACATGTGTTAAAAATTTCAGAGTACCAACATGGACGATAAGTAATTGACATGACTCGAGTCAAATCAAATCAAATCAAATGTTTTAATATGCTGAGCTTTTGCTTTATTTTCTCTTTTTATCAAATGAACTGTGGAATTCCTGTGCATATCTGTATTTTATCTGTCTGCTTTTATGATTTTTTTATGACTGAAATCGAATAAAGCATATTTTGATTTGATTTGACATGACTCGAGAAATCGAACACCAATTTATAAAAATAGAGTGTATTTTTATCTTAATTTAGAGGCCAAAATAAATGGAATAGCATACACCTAACCAGAGTATAGATTTTTGAAGCAATATTAAGTCAGTGTAGTAAAATACATGGACAAGATAAAATTGTGGTCAATGGCAAAAACCACAAGTGACAATTGGTCACTTGCAGGTTGAGTAATGTGGAACCCTTACAGGGTTAAGGTCATGCATCTACCTGCCATCCTCTAAATATGTTTTTTCCTGTTTGAAGGGGAATGGTACCACCAGATTCAAGGTACAGCCATGGGTTCCAGGTTTGCTCCCTCTTTTGCCAACCTCTTCATGGGGTTGTTTGAGAGGGAGCATGCCTGGACCAACATGGCAGGTAGATGGATGGATTATATATGCTCCTTTTCAGTTGTTTTTACTTGTTAGTTGATTATCCGTGGCTTCTAAGCAGTGGGGTCATGAAAAGTTGAGCGTGGTGAAGACTGATAATAGAGAAACATTACACTTGTGAGACAGTGAATGACCCACACTGCTATTGTATTGTCTTTGAGGGTTAAGGTCATGCAGACCCCAGGGCCAGGCCACAATAGTCAGATCAATTTTACCTAGCTCACGAAGTTCGGGTGCAGAGTTGTTCTGGCTGCCCTTGGTGCTGAACAGGAGCCACAGGGGTGCTGATTTTACCGCTTACATGGTGCTGCAAGAAACAGAATGTAAAAACACAACAGATACACCCCTGCTGACGTCAGATGATGGCTGCACGGTGTTCCCTGGAAATGCAGCGTCGAGTGTGGGGGGTCGGTTACTGGATTGGTGACCAACAAGCCTTGTCAGCGGTAAGCACAGTGAAAGGTTTCTGGAACTTCACTGCATCTGGGGGAGTGATGTAGCAGCCTGAAACTTTGGGACACGAGACTACAACTCCCACAATGCACTGGACCACCTGGATTTGGGCGATCTCACTGAGGGCCCGATGGCAAGCAATTCTTTGGATCCTGCAGGTGTTTTTATCTGCACTTTGTAGGGACTAGTGCCACTAGTCCAGGGGAGACTGAGTGTGCTTCTGGCTTCCACAGGGGTCCCTCTCTTTGCGAGTGCTGAGTTTTAGCCAAGGACAAGGGTTGTTCACACAGTTCCAAGTCTGTTGCCACAGCGACAGAGTATTCCCCTTTTAATTTGGTGCTGTGGGTAAAGTCCTGTTGTCGGCGACACGGGTCTTCTCTTGGTCCTTCTTTGAAGTAAGTTGTTCAGATCTGAGGTTCTAGTGTCAAGGGGTACCTTAAATCCTAGATTTAAGGGAGGTAGAGGTGTGGGAGCTAGTAGCCAATGGGCAGCTAGTCCCGGCAGCTAATTCGCCCCTGAGGTGATCACCTCCGGGGGTGTAGATCATCTTTTCTACCCAGAACCCACTACTTCTGCACTCCTAAAGATGGCAGAATTCTATTTTAGGTGTACAGATCACGCTGCCCACCCTGTAGGTGTGGCCAGCCTTCCTGGAGGAGTACACCTCCTGCATACCTAATTTCACGTCTTGCCCAGGTGCAAGTGTGCCTGAGGCAAGGGGAGGGCTTTGTCCTCCTTAGGGGACAGCCCAGATGCATATCAGAGGCGGTGCAGTCTTTGAGGCTCACTATCTTGATGTGCCAATTTACTAGCCTGCTTGGGAGGAGGGAGGTGTGACTTCCTTCCTGCCCAAGTCTTTGTTCCTGACTCCTGGAAAAGATCACACTGCCTGACAGGAGGTCAGAATCCTGTCTTGGCGACAGCAGGTGGGAGAAAGCATGGGTTGGTCAGCCAGAACACAGTGATGCTGGGGCAACCAGGTGGGCAACCTCTAAGTTTGCCACCTGGGTGCATGCCACATCTCCCAGGGCATGAGAATTGTGCCAGAGATGAAAAGGCATTTTATTTGACATCACACATGACTTATTTTAGTGGTACCATAATGAAGCTGCCAACCTCGAGAGTGCCCAGTTGGGAGCCCATGTTATCCAATGGACCGCTAACACATAGTAGTTTTCAAGGGGGAAAACCACTATAGGGACATATAGGCTTGCACTTATATGTCCTCAACTTTAATATACTACACCTTGCCTCCTGTGCTGAGGAGGCCTTCCTTAGGGGTGCCTGATATATATTAAAGATAGTGCATTGACTGTGTCACACATGGTGAGGGCACAGTCGAGTTCGAGTAGTTTGCACTGCTCCTGCAGTCTGCAATGGCAGGCCTGCTGTCAGTAGTTTGCTTTGGTCACCCATGGTGGCACACAAACATGCGGCAGCACTGGGAACCCTTTACCTCCTATGCCCTGGGTAACCCTGGTAGCATATACAAGGGACTTATAAGGGGGTAGAGTCCTTGAAAAAGTGGGTTACCAATTCATACATGACAGTTTTGGAGAAGAGCACTGGCACTGGGGCCTGGTTAGCAAGCTCCTGGGCACTGTCAGAGTCGAAAACCAGCATCTAGTAGTCCAAATGGGGCCAAAAAGTGGTAAGCATCTCCAAAAAGCCCTGTTTTCTTACACACATTATTCCCCATTCTGAAGTGTGGAATTAAGGATCCGGAGTTCTTATTGCACCCAGTAAAGGTAGCACTTATCAGCATTCACAAGATGCAGGATTAACTGCCAAAATAAGACACTAATGAGGTTCTTATGTTGGGGGAAATTAGTAAAATGAATACCAGAATATCAATGTATGTAAAATTGATAATAGGTTTCTCTATTTTGTCATCCATCAGTTAAATATAGTTTGAATGAGTGACTTGAGTAAGTCAGGATGGGAGGTGATCTTAATGTATTTTACCAACAATGATGGAGATTCGAGACCTCAGGATCCTCTGCTCTAGCGTACGTGTGAGGTCCATTGGATCAAGAGAAGTAGTTGCTCTTACTTGCTGCTCTGCTCTTGTGTTCTATGTGCATTCACAATTGCACAAAACACTTGACCCATACGAGATAGAACAATTTCAGAAATGTTTCTTGGAAAATACCTAGTCGACTGAAGTTTCTGCCCTCCAAATCGCATGTGGCAGTGGCCATGCTGTGAAGGTATATGTTAGTGAAACAGATGGGAATATGGAAGCTTGTGCTGTTGCAAAAGGAACATAGAATACTATGGGGTGCATGTGCAACACAATTGCCAATGTGGAAGGATATCGACCGTCACTGTTAGATATGAAAAAAGCTAAGAAAACAAATGAAATAGAGATGAATATAAACTGGATTTACCCCTGCAGATTCGGCTGCTGGTGTACTGCTCCAATAATATCGAAGAGGAGGGTGGTACGCACAGAGGTTCAGGACGTAAGTGAACTCATGCTGGGTCTGGCAAGGATTGGGAGTAATTTTTACCTTGATCCCCATTGTTGGGGTACCAGTAGCTTTGAATCACTTCTATTTTTAGTTAAGCATGTGCGACCCTTATAGCTTTTTCTGGAATTTGACTTCGTTGAGGGGGAACAGGAGGTGGCTCGTGCCCCGCACTTGCAACATTCACCACAAAATTTTGAGAAACCCGATGGGCTTACCTCATTGCTGGTATCTCACGAGCGTTTTGCACCTGACAGCATACCTTGCATCAGACTAGACAGTGGACTTTGTGAGGGAGGGAAAGTAAGGAAATGTAATTTACTCTTGCGAATAAATGGTGAAAATGAGGATCCCTTGCTAGTATAGTTTGTGAAAGTCACAATTTTCACGCGGACTCCCACTCTGGCTCTGCAAGCGTAAAACTCACAGGGCTCCAAAATTGCTAATGCCGCGCTCCGTAAGTTCAAAAACGCAAAACGCAGGGATTCGCCATATTTAGAATGATTCGGTGCACCCCTGCGTTTCCCATACTGCTGGCTATAAAATAAGCTGCCTAGCGCCAACTTAAGCACCCGTGCACCATAGTACAAGGTTGCCTGCATTGGGGGAATGATTGTTTATGTGCAGGAAGTTGTCCCTTCCTGCACATAAACAATCCAGAATGGCGATTTGTAACTCCTATGTGTGCTGCATTGAACAGCACACATAGAAGTTGCAAATCGTAATTTGTTTTATGATAGTTAATGTGCAGGAAAGGACAATTTCCTGCACATAAACAATCATTCATGGCGATTTGCTGTTTCTATTTGTGCTGCACAATGCAGCAAACATAGAAACAGCAAAAATGAGGGGAAATTAATAATTTCTCAATGTTAAGACCAGGTTTATTTGGTCTTAATTTTGGCACTGCCCCATATTTACGCCATCCTTGTAAATAGGGGGCAGCGCCAAACTCAATGGGTGTAGTGGCAGAACGCCCACCGCAACACCCATTGCCCGCCCCTTTCACGCTAAGTGTAACGTGAAAGGGGGCCTTATTTACAAGGTGGCGTTAAGCCACATTAGGTGGCTTAACGCCGCCTTGTAAATTAGGCAATGGACTTAACGCCAACAGCAGTGTCTTAAAAAGTGACGTTCTCGACGCGTTAAGTACTTGTTCATATGCCCCACAATTCTCACAAGAAATGTGCACTCTACTCAAGAAAAAACCTGTTTCCTTTCGCTCAGATCTACTCGATGCCCCATTCCAATACACATGCCTGATGAGAGTGTATCAAGGATGCTAAATATATAGGGCTACATATAGGTGTCAGAGAAGGGCCTCAGGCCTTCCATAACAGACAGTGAGCATCCTTGTTGTGTGTGCATTTTGCAGCTAGTGTGAAGAAGCACCAGATATTTAAATTACAGCAACCTTGTCTCTTTGAATGATTTCTGTTTTTCGCTTACTTGTTGCCATGGAGACTGCAATCTCCCGCCCGACCGAGGATTTTCTTTCAGCTAAATCCGATGGGGGCACAACTAAAAAGAAGGTTTATTTCCAGATCCCCTGAAGAAATATTATCCGCAGATTTCAGCATCTCTTTCGAAGAAAATCTGTTTGTGTTTTCTTTGAATTCCGCTCAGTAATCAACTTCACAGCCGCAGCACTTGAGAAATCGGCAAACAACCCACCCTCCTTTCCCCTTCAGCCTTCCAGCAAATCAGAGAGGCGGAGGGAGAAATATAGCCTTGGAAATTATTGTCAGAGATTTTGTCAAGGGGTGGTCACGTTTGTACAATCTAAGAGAAATATTTAAGTGCTTCAGATTTACATTTAAAGTGTTGAATTTATGGACAGATCCATTTGTTAGCTGTTTTTTAATAAAATAGCTATGCAAGTAGAACACTACCTCGAGCAGCATTTAAATTGGTAGGGTTATTGTTAGTGTACCAGTTTTTGCTCCCTCTCTACAGCCCCTCATGATCTGTCATTTTACCTGTAGTGGCAGCTGGCTGACCTATTCTCACTCTAGGGAAGAGGGTTGATCCACTGGAATCACCAGGTCATTGGTGCAGCTTGCTCAGTAGATCGCATTGATACTTCCTTTGGTCAAATATACACAGAGGGGCAGATTTATCATTTGTTCACACAGCGCAACGCAGCAAGTCAACTTCCTGCGCTACGTGAAAGGGACAGAGTAGGAATGCCCCATATTTGCCGTTATATGGTGCATTCCTGCTCTCTCTCTGTGCTGGCTCACTCAGTGCAGCCTGGCGCCAACGCAGGCACCGTTGTGTAATGGTGCAAGGGTGCCTGCATTTCAGGCAGGTATCTTTTTTCTGCAGGAAGGGGCACCAAAAACAATCCTTAGAAGCAGAATGCAGCACACTTAGAAAGAAGAAACAAGGAGGAGAAATTAAGATATTTCTCCTCCTTGCACCTCTGGTGGGAAGGCGTACAGTTCTGACACATTCCTAGATCTACTAGTCTTGGTAAATCTGAGAGTGTGTAAGAATGCATGGGTGGATGCGTGGGAACACCCACGCTCCACCCACATAACACCTCCACCACTCAGTGTAATGCAAGGCAGCGATGTGCGCTGCCATGCGTTGCACAAGATTTACCAAGTTAGCACAGGGCCACCCAGAGTGGCCTTGCATGGCTCGGTAAATCTAATTCTAGGTTTTATATTGCCCTATGTTGTCTTTCATGGTGCAAGGGTGATGCAAAACAATCATAAATCTGCCCCAGGATGACGTCAACAGCCCTCCCAAACAAATCACCCACAAAACTGCGAGTCCAGACCAGTCTACTTGCCCTCTGATTGGCCTGCATTAAAGATCAAATAATGCTGGCCATAAAAACCCTCCACTCTTTACCTGATAAAGAAAGACCAAGTTTTAAAACCCTACGCTGTGTTCATAAAGTCCTTCATGGTCATTCACTGCACTGTCTCTCCAAGTTGCTTATCTAATTTTTTCTAGAAGCCTATTGTGGAATAATCCTGACATAATGCCCATTTGTCTGATTCGGTACAAGAAAGTTGATGAAAGATCCCTCCATCTTTAGGGCTTCTCCCTGTGAAATTTTTTCCCATTTGACCTCAGAGTTTAAATGGATCTTCTTACATTTGGAAAGTCCCTAAACACACACCTGCTCGATCTTGCTTATACTCATCTTCTAAGAGTTTCCATATTGTTGTCTCAACTTCTAAGACCATCCGCACACCTACCCCCATCTGGTAAGACTACAACGAAACTCTTTGTCTCAAAATCACAGACCTTTGAACACTGTTGTAAGTCTCAAGGCTTCACCTCCACATCTTGTCACTGTATGAGGAGCACATACCAACTCCTCTTCTGTGCTGACCACATTTCTGCTCCTTCTGCACCAATAATTTTTTCTTTACTTCCCTGCTCTTATTTCCCTAACCAAAGAACTGTGGCACTACCAATTGGTGGTTTATGAATAACATCTAGTAGAATGCAAGCCAAAGTCTACCTTCCGCAACACAGCATAAACAACCATATTGCGTCTGCAACTCCATCTAAGCACTGTTCCTTCCGTTTGATTGCTCATGTGTTGTGATACCAACAGCCAAAAATAATGAAACTCTAGCACCTCATAAAACAAGCCGCTCACTTGGTTAGAATGCAACGGCTGTGATGTTTATTTAGCACACAAGAAAAGACTTATACATCAAGTCAGAATACCCAAAATAAACAGAGGGGTCCCATTTGGATTTTTGTTGTTTTGGTCTTGTTTTACTCAGATAAATATTGGCTATTTTTCTAAACTGGTGTGGAGTACTTTTGTGGTTTTGTCACTATGCTAGTGTGTGTGCATGCACAAATACTTTACACATTGCCTCATTAGTTTAGCCTGACTGCTCTGTACCAAACTACCCAAGGGTGAGCACAGGTAAAGTTTTAGAGTATACTAAACCTACCCTGACTAGAGTGTGGGTCCCAACTTGGACAGGGTGCATACCTCTGCCAACTAGAGACCCCATTTCTAACAACACATATTTCTGCATCTCTGTAAGGAAAAATGATTTCTTTCTGTACCTCTCAGGGGGTTCTTCTCATACACAAGACCATGATAGCATACTGTCAGTTTGTGAATCAATCATGGAACTACCTGCCATTCATTCTCTCTCTGTCTATGTATATGAATAGTCATATACACACAGATATATGTCTTCAATGAAAAAAACAAAGGTTAAAGTGCCGCTATAGTTGGGTGAATATGTCAGTGCCAACATAATGTTTTGAACTAAAAAAAAACACAGACATTCACCAGTTATAGTTAGCAGAGCAAACTATAACTTGCACCCCACCATCCACTTCTTAAGACTTCACATATTACAAAACTCATGACATCATTTATGACATCACTCATGACATCTCAAATGCAGCCCGGGGAGGACGGCTTCATGGCCTCCTCCCTTTTTCCTCTTTTTGCCCCCGGGGGGTGGGGTCCCCGGAGCTGCCATCGGCTTGGGTAGTAGGGTGGGCACATGCCCCTCTCCCCTTATTCAAGATACTCTGTCCTTGGGGATGGAGTCTCCTGGGCCCAAAATTGGCTAGGGGAGGGGGTATGACTCCTGTGGGTGTGAATTGTCCCAAGGGGAAAAAAGCTCCCTGAGCCAATCAGAACACTCTATTTCCTCAAACCCAACTGTCCAGTTTTACAAATATTTTTGAACCGTAAATTCTCAAAAACTGTTGAACTGATTTACACCAAATTACAAAAAGCACAACCTGTGGACCATGATCTAGCTTCCATGTTTGGTGAACTTCAGTTCAGCAGTTTTTGCAGTAGTGCTGCCTAAAGAAGTCTAGGGAAAATGCATGGGAATTTAGCATTTTGTGAACCCCCTTTTTTCTCAGCCCTTGCTTGACGGATCACCCCAAAGCTTTCTATGCACACACTAGGCAAAAAGAGAAACTTTTTGGAAAGTGCCGTAGATATTCGTTAAATGGTGCCCAAGTTATTAGCAACACAAAAGAGCATTTCCTATGGAAACACAATCCTAACTATAACTATCCAGTGGCGACTGTCACTGGGTAAAAAAATACACACATATATATATATATATATATATACATATATATATATATATACACTGAAAAAAACATAGGTTTCAGGGACGTTATAGTTAGAAATTAGCATTTAAAAACCTTAAAAATTCACTGAAAAAAACACAGGTTTCAGGGACGTTATAGTCAGTTGGACATTTCACTCGTACAAAACCAAAGAAATTCGGTCGTTATATTTAGTTGAGCTAACTATAACTTGCGTCCTTGCAATGCACTGCTGATGACGTCACATTTTACATCACTCATGACATGGTCAGTGACATCACTGATGACATCTCAAATGACATCACTGATGACATCACTGATGACATCATCCAGTGACTGAGTGTTTCTAAAAAGTTTAAGAATGTTATATATATATATATATATATATATATATATAAATATATTCACTGAAAAAACCATAGGTTTTAGGGACAGTTATAGTTAGTTGGACATTGCACTCGTACAAAACCCGTGAAATTCCCCTGTTATAGTTAGTTCAGCTAACTATAACTCGCGCCCCGCAATGCACTGCTGATGACGTCACATATTACATCACTCATGACATGGTCAGTGACATCACTGATGACATCACTGATGACATCTCAAATGACATCACTGATGACATCACTGATGACATCATCCAGTGACTGTGTGTTTCTGTAAAGTTTAAATATGTTTAATATATATAGGGAAAGGCGTATTGAAGAATGAGTGGGTGTATAAGTGTCTGAATGGATGATTTAGTACGTGAGTGACTGACTCTACAAGTGAGTGATTAAACGTATCTTACTGAATGCATGGGTTAGTGACTAAACTGTGTGAATGTCTGTATCCGTCTGTTTGTTGGTGTGTAAGTGGATGCATGGATTTGCGAATAGCTACATGAGTGTCTATATGGGTTATTGATTGGTTCTCTGAGTATCTGTATGGCTGCCTGAGTGTTTGTGTGGGTGGGGTGTGTGTGACTCTATACATAGATGTGTGAGTGGGTGATTCACTGGGTGCATGATTTCAAGAGTGCATCTGTGATGGACTGCTTGGGTGGGTGAGTGTGTGTATGGGTGTGTTAGTGAGTGAATGTATATCTCAGTGGTACATGTGCGAGTAACTACATATGTAAAAGGCAGTATATATGTGTGTTAGAGTATTTAAATGGCTATAAGTGAGAGTGTGTTATTGTGAGAGTGGCTGTATGGATGCGTGTGTGCTTGTATCAGTTATTGTATAAGAGCGTAAGAATGTGCTAGTATTTGTATGAGTAAGTGAGCTGGTGTGTGTATAACTGTATAGGTGAGTAAATGGGTGTGTGATTAATTTTTTGCATGACTGACTAGGTGTGTGAGTACCTCTATGGATGAGTGGCGGTGTATGAGTGTTTATATAGGTGTATGAGTGCATATGATAGTCCTGTACTGAGTGACTGTAAGTATGAGTGACTGTACAGGTGAGTGAGTGGATGTGTGTGTAGACCTAAGAATCAGTGAGTGGGTATGTAGTTTTTGGTGTTGGAGTGTCTATGGTTTTGAGAATGGCAGTCTGTAATTTAGAGTGGGTGTATCAAAAGTTATATTAGGGTGTGAGAAGATGCATGAAATTATCACATGGATGATGTCATCAGTGATGTCATTTGAGATGTCATCAGTGATGTCATCAGTGATGTCACTGACCATGTCATGAGTGATGTAATATGTGACGTCATCAGCAGTGCATTATGGGCGCGAGTTATAGTTAGCTGAACTAACTATAACAGGGGAATATCACGGGTTTTGTACGAGTGCAATGTCCAACTAACTATAACTGTCCCTAAAACCTATGGTTTTTTAAGTGAATTTCAAAGGTTTTTTAAATGCTAATTTCTAACTATAACGTGTCTGAAACCTATGGTTTTTTCAGTGAATTTCAAAGGTTTTTTAAATGCTAATTTCTAACTATAACGTGCCTGAAACCTATGGTTTTTTCAGTGAATTTCAAAGGTTTTTAAATGCTAATTTCTAACTATAACGTGCCTGAAAACTATGATTTTTTAAGTGAATTTCAAAGGTTTTTTAAATGCTAGTTTCTAACTATGCCAACAGAGGTAGGACATGTGAAGAAAGAAGAAAAAACGCACAGAAAGAAGCAAAAGATGTGCAGAAAGAACCAACAGAGGAGCAGAAAGAGGCCTTGTTGCAAAATCATCCTGTGCCCACAACTTTTTCAGACGGGTACTGGTGGTAACTGACTCTGACTAACCAGAGCCAGTGCGCGTTTGCACAGTGGTGAAGGGAGGGGGCCTGAGGTGACATGTGTGCAAACGCGCCCGTGGCGCGTTTTAAGTTGCGGGATTAAGTCCCCTTGAATCCTGAGGGTCCCTGGGGCCCAACTAGCCCCCAGGTACCTACAGTTAGGACCACAGAGCTGAGTTGCAGAGAGGAGTTCCGAGGCCACGCACCTTTTTCACCTCTCTGCAACGCACCTCTGTTGTGCTTACTGAAGGTACCTGGTGGGCTAGTTGGCCCCCAGGATTCAAAGGGAATTAACTCCCCAACTTAAAACGCACCACAGGGCGTGTTTGCGCACATGTCACCTGAGGCCCGCCCCCTCCATTCACCACTGTGCAAACACGCCCCGTGGCACGTTTTAAGTTGGGGGATTAGGTCACCTTGAATCCTGAGAGTCCCTGGGGCCCAACCAGCCCACCAGGTACTTCCAGTAAGCACCCCAGGCCTGCGTTGCAACGCCTGTAACAAATTGTGCAGTTGTGTTTAGGTAGTGAAGAGGGTCGTGCTGGGGGTAGTGTTTTAGGGTTTAGGGTAGTGCAGTGGTGTTTGTGTAGTGTAGGGGGTCATGCTGGGGGTAGATTTAGGGTTTAGGGTAGTGCAGTGGTGTTTGGGTAGTGTAGGGAGTCGTGCTGGGGGAGTGTTTTAGGGTTTAGGGTAGTACAGTGGTGTTTGGGTAGTGTAGGGGGTCGTGCTGGGGTTAGTGTTTTAGGGTTTTAGGGTTTAGGGTAGTGCAGTGGTGTTTGGGTAGTGTAGGGGATACTGCTGGGGGTAGTGTTTTAGGGTTTAGGGTAGTGCAATGGTGTTTGGGTAGTGTAGGGGGTACTGCTGGGGTAGTGTTTTAGGGTTTAGGGTAGTGCAGTGGTGTTTGGGTAGCGTAGGGGGTACTGCTGGGGGTAGTGTTTTATGGTTTAGGGTAGTGCAGTGGTGTTTGGGTAGTGTAGGGGTTCGTGCTGGGGTTAGTTTTTAGGGTTTAGGGTAGTGCAGTGGTGTTTGTGTAGTATAGGAGGTCGTGTTTTAGGGTTTAGGGTAGTGCAGTGGTCTTTGGGTAGTGTAGGGAGTCGTGCGGGGGGTATTGTTTTAGAGTTTAGGGTAGTGCAGTGGTCTTTGGGTAGTGTAGGGGGTTGTGCGGGGGGTAGTGTTTTAGGGATTAGGGTAGTGCATTGGTATTTGGGTAGTGTAGGGGGTCATGCGGGGGTAGTGTTTTAGGGTTTAGGGCAGTGCAGTGGTGTTTAGGTAGTGTAGGGGGTCGTGCTGGGGGGAGTGTTTTAGGGTTTAGGGCAGTGCAGTGGTGTTCGGGTAGTGTAGGGGGTCGTGCTGGGGGGAGTGTTTTAGGGTTTAGGGCAGTGCAGTCGTGTTTGGGTAGTGTAGGGGGTCGTGCTGGGGGAGTATTTTAGGGATTAGGGTAGTGCAGTGGTGTTCGGGCAGTGTAGGGGGTCATGCAGGGGGTGGCGTTTCAGGGTTTAGGGCAGTACAGTGGTGTTTGGGCATTGTAGGGGGTGGTGCTGGGGCTGGTGTTTCAGGGTTTAGGGCAGTGCAGTGGTGTTCGGGCAGTGTAGGGGGTCGTGCTGGGGCTGGTGTTTCAGGGTTTAGGGCAGTGCAGTGGTGTTCGGGCAGTGTAGGGGGTCGTGCTGGGGCTGGTGTTTCAGGGTTTAGGGCAGTGCAGTGGTGTTCGGGCAGTGTAGGGGGTCATGCTGGGGCTGGTGTTTCAGGGTTTAGGGCAGTGCAGTGGTGTTCGGGCAGTGTAGGGGTCTTGCTGGGGCTGGTGTTTCAGAGTCTAGGGCAATGCAGTGGTGTTCGGGCAGTGTAGGTGGTCTTGCTGGGGCTGGTGTTTCAGGGTTTAGGGCAGTGCAGTGGTGTTCAGGCAGTGTAGGGGGTCGTGCTGGGGGTGGTGTTTAGGGCAGTGCAGTGGTGTTCGGGCAGTGTAGGGGGTCGTGCTGGGGCTAGTGTTTCAGGGTTCAGGGCAGAGCAATGGTGCTCAGGCAGTGTAGGGGTTGTGCTGGGGGTGATGTTTCAGGGTTTAGGGCAGTGCAGTGGTGTTAGGGCAGTGTAGGGGGTCGTGCTGGGGGTGGTGTTTCAGGGTTTAGGGCAGTGCAGTGGTGTTCCGGCAGTGTAGGGGGTAGTGCAGGGGTGGTGTTTCAGGGTTTAGTGCAGTGGTGTTCGGGCAGTGTAGGGGGTCGTGCTGGGGTGGTGTTTCAGGGTTTAGGGCAGTGCAGTGGTGTTCGGGCAGTGTAGGGTGTCGTGCTGAGGGGTGGTGTTTCAGGGTTTAGGGCAGTGCAGTAGTGTTTGGGCAGTGTAGGGGTCGTGCAGGGGTGGTGTTTCAGGGTTTAGGGCAGTGCAGTGGTGTTCGGCCAGTGTAGGTAGTCTTGCTGGGGGTGGTGTTTCAGGGTTTAGGGCAGTGCAGTAGTTTTTGGGCAGTGTAGGCGGTCGTGCTGGGGCTGGTGTTTCAGGGTTTAGGGCAGTGCAGTGGTGTGCGGGCAGTGTACGGGGTCGTGCTGGGGCTGGTGTTTCAGGGTTTAGGGCAGTGCAGTGGTGTTCGGGCAGTGTAGGGGGTCATGCTGAGGGTGGTGTTTCAGGGTTTAGGGCAGTGCAGTGGTGTTCGGGCAGTGTAGGGGGTCGTGCTGGGGCTGGTGTTTCAGGGTTTAGGGCAGTGCAGTGGTGTTCGGGCAGTGTAGGGGGTCGTGCTGGGGCTGGTGTTTCAGGGTTTTGGGCAGAGCAGTGGTGTTCGGGCAGTGTAGGGGGTCGTGCTGGGGGTGGTGTTTCAGGGTTTAGGGCAGTGCAGTGGTGTTCGGGCAGTGTAGAGGAACTTGCTGGGGGTGGTGTTTCAGGGTTTAGGGCAGTGCAGTGGTGTTCGGGCAGTGTAGGGGGTCTTGCTGGGGGTGGTGTTTCAGGGTTTAGGGCAGTGGTGTTCGGGCAGTGTAGGGGGTCTTGCTGGGGGTGATGTTTCAGGGTTTAGGGCAGTGCAGTGGTGTTCGGGCAGTGTAGGGGGTCTTGCTGGGGGTAGTGTTTCAGGGTTTAGGGCGGTGCAGTGGTGTTCGTGCAGTGTAGGGGGTCGTGCTGGGGGTGGTGTTTCAGGGTTTAGGGCAGTGCAGTAGTGTTCGGGCAGTGTAGGGGGTCATGCAGGGGTGGTGTTTCAGGGTTTAGGGCAGTGCAGTGGTGTTCTGGCAGTGTAGGGGATCATGCTGGGGGTGGGGTTTCAGGGTTTAGGGCAGTACAGTGGTGTTCGGGCAGTGTAGGGGGTCGTGCAGGGGTGGTGTTTCAGGGTTTAGGGCAGTGCAGTGGTGTTCGGGCAGTGTAGGGGGTCATGCTGGGGCTGGTGTTTCAGGGTTTAGGGCAGTGCAGTGGTGTTCGGGCAGTGTAGGGGGTCTTGCTGGGGGTGGTGTTTCAGGGTTTAGGGCAGTGGTGTTCGGGCAGTGTAGGGGGTCTTGCTGGGGGTGATGTTTCAGGGTTTAGGACAGTGCAGTTGTGTTCGGGCAGTGTAGGGGGTCTTGCTGGGGGTAGTGTTTCAGGGTTTAGGGCAGTGCAGTGGTGTTCGTGCAGTATATTGGGTCGTGCTGGGGATGGTGTTTCTGGGTTTAGGGCAGTGCAGTAGTGTTCGAGCAGTGTAGGGGGTTGTGCAGGGGGTGGTGTTTCAGGGTTTAGTGCAGTGGTGTTCGGGCAGTGTAGGGGGTCGCGCTGGGGGTGGTGTTTCAGGGTTTAGGGCAGTGCAGTGGTGTTCGGGCAGTGTAGGGGGTCATGCACGGGGTGGTGTTTCAGGGTTTAGGGCAGTGCAGTGGTGTTCGGGCAGTGTAGGGTGTTGTGCTGGGGCTGGTGTTTCAGGGTTCAGGGCAGTGCAGTGGTGTTCAGGCAGTGTAGGGGGTCGTGCTGAGGCTGGTGTTTCACGGTTTAGGGCAGTGCAGTGGTGTTCGGGCAGTGTAGGGGGTCGTGCTGGGGCTGGTGTTTCAGGGTTTAGGGCAGTGCAGTGGTGTTCGGGCAGTGTAGGCGGTCGTGCTGGGGCTGGTGTTTCAGGGTTTAGGGCAGTGCAGTGGTGTTCGGGCAGTGTAGGGGTCATGCTGGGGCTGGTGTTTCAGGGTTTAGGGCAGTGCAGTGGTGCTCGGGCAGTGTAGGGGTCATGCTGGGGGTGATGTTTCAGGGTTTAGGGTAGTGCAGTGGTGTTTGGGCAGTGTAGGGGGTCGTGCAGGGGCTGGTGTTTCAAGGTTTAGGGCAGTGCAGTGGTGTTCGGGGAATGTAGGGGGTCGTGCTGGGGCTGGTGTTTCAGGGTTTTGGGCAGAGCAGTGGTGTTCGGGCAGTGTAGGGGGTCATGCTGGGGGTAGTGTTTCAGGGTTTAGGGCAGTGCAGTGGTGTTCGGGCAGTGTAGGGGGTCGTGCTGGGGGTGGTGTTTCAGGGTTTAGGTCAGTGGAGTTCGGGCAGTGTAGGGGACTTGCTCGGGCTGATGTTTCAGGGTTTAGGGCAGTGCAGTGGTGTTCGGGCAGTGTAGGGGGTCTTGCTGGGGGTAGTGTTTCAGGGTTTAGGGCAGTGCAGTGGTGTTCGGGCAGTGTAGGGGGTCATGCTGGGGGTGGTGTTTCAGGGTTTAGGGCAGTGCAGTGGTGTTCGGGCAGTGTAGGGGGTCATGAAGGGGATGGTGTTTCAGGGTTTAGGGCAGTGCAGTGGTGTTCGGGCAGTGTAGGGGGTCGTGCTAGGGGTGGTGTTTCAGGGTTTAGGGCAGTGCAGTGGTGTTCGGGCACTGTAGGGGGTCATGCTGGGGGTAGTGTTTTAGGGTTTAGGGTAGTGCAGTGGTGCTTGTGTAGTGTAGGGGGTCGTGCTGGGGGTAGTGTTTTAGGGTTTAGGGTACTGCAGTGGTGTTTGTGTAGTGTAGGGGGTCATGTTTTAGGGTAGTGCAGTGGTGTTTGGGTAGTGTAGGGGGTCGTGCTGGGGGTAGTGTTTTAGGATTTAGGTTAGTGCAGTGGTGTTTGGGTAGTGTAGGGGGTCGTGCTGGGGGTAGTGTTTTAGGGTTTAGGGTAGTGCAGTGGTGCTTGTGTAGTGTAGGAGGTCGTGCTGGGGGTAGTGTTTTAGGGTTTAGGGTAGTGCAGTCGTGTTTGTATAGTGTAGGGGGTCATGTTTTAGGGTAGTGCAGTGGTGTTTGGGTAGTGTAGGGGGTCGTGCTGGTGGTAGTGTTTTAGGATTTAGGTTAGTGCAGTGGTGTTTGGGTAGTGTAGGGGGTCGTGCTAGGGGTAGTGTTTTAGGGTTTAGGATAGTGCAGTGGTGCTTGTGTAGTATAGGGGGTCGTGCTGGGGGTAGTGTTTTAGGGTTTAAGGTAGTGCAGTGGTGTTTTTGTAGTGTAGGGGGGTCATGTTTTAAGATGCAATGCTCCAATACCTGACCAGTCTGCACTACATAAAACTGCAAAAAAACTAAAAATAAAAAGTGTTTTGTACACTTTTGTCATTGGGCTATATGTGGGCTACATCTGGGTGATATTTGTGCTACATTTGGGCTCTTTTTTCACTGGTGGCCATCTTGGAAGACTTCTTTGTTATGAAGTTTCCTAATTTCTTCATTTACTGCAGTCTCCTCAGTAGGAAATGCTTTCAGTTTTTTACTTTGATTCCATCAAGAAGGCATTCAGATGTCTCACATCTGCCATAAATTCAGAATGTTAGCACTCTAGTTGCTCATTAGATCACTGGAGTAAAGCTACTGCTCACCAGGGAGTTAACTGGTAGTCTGCTGCTGGTATTGAAAGTGATTGTTTCAGTCTGCATGTCAGAATTTTCTAATGAAATAGAAGAGGATTTGAGATCTCACTTAAAACATGCCCTAATTTTTCTTTCTGCAGCACTAACCATAATTTCTATTTCAAAAAGAACCCCTCATTTTGTTCCTTTTTAAATTAAATATTTTAAGTGTTACTGGTTTATTCCAATCAAGATGGCTTCAGGTGTGCCATACTTTTGTCATAAGTAAGGCTGTTAGCGCTCTAGTTGTTCTTTAGAACACTCTGGGAAGCTGCAGTAGAACACAAAGGCATCAACTGACTGGCAGGCTGCTCCTGTTGAAATATAACAGGAAGATATTTGAGATCACACTTGAAACATGTCCTAATTTTTCTTTCTACAGCACTAACCATAATTTCTATGACAAAATGAACCCCATCATTTTGTTCCTTTTTAAATTAAATGTTTTAAGTGTTACCAGTTTATTCCAATCAAGATGGCTTCAGGTGTGCCATACTTTTGTCATAAGTAAGGCTGTTAGCGCTCTAGTTGTTCTTTAGAACACTCTGGGAAGCTGCAGTAGAACACAAAGGCATCAACTGGCAGGCTGCTCCTGTTGAAATATAACAGGAAGATATTTGAGATCACACTTGAAACATGTCCTAATTTTTCTTTCTACAGCACTAACCATAATTTCTATGACAAAATGAACCCCATCATTTTGTTCCTTTTAAATTAAATTGTTTAAGTGTTACCAGTTTATTCCAATCAAGATGGCTTCAGGTGTGCATACTTTTGTCATAAGTAAGGCTGTTAGCACTCTAGTTGTTCTTTAGAACACTCTGGGAAGCTGCAGTAGAACACAAAGGAATCAACTGACAGTCTCTGCCCTTGTTGGATGTACATGTTTTACTGAGAATGTCAGACTTCATTCTCACATGAGTGAGAAAGATAATGTGAATTTACAGAAAATATGCTCTCATTTTAGCTTCTGGAGCACCTTCCAAACCTCCATGGGACAAGCATGAGAAAATAGTGTTCTCTCAAACATGATTCATGATATCCCAGCAGAAGGTTTTTCACATGGTAAAATCACCTTAGAATACACCACAATTCCTAAAATTAGTATGGTACCATCAACAAATAAATTCTAATGTAACTAAAGCCTGTTATCACCCTTTATAGTTCTCCTTTTGGTGACCCTCAAAATCTTCTATTCACTACAATGCATTTCAATGAGGTACTATCATTTATATTGGTCCCAAGATGGCTACCAGCAATTCCAGGATGAAGTGCTGACAGCCAATCAGATCTCACGATGACATGTGTGGTTAGGCTCCGCCCAGATATATATGTGACTTTACTTTTGATTTTCTCAGGAACTACTGAACGGATTTACACCATTTAAGCAAAAGGCACGACACTGAACCAAGGGCTACCTCTTTGCCAAATTTGGTGTAATTCCGTTCAGCAGTTCGGGCTGTAGCTGCGACTAAAGGTTCCTATGGAAAAATGAATGGGGAAAATGCGTTTTGGGACCCCCTTTTTTCTCGGCCCCCGCTTGACGTATCACCCCGAGACTTTCAGGATAGGAGCGGACCGGAGCGCCCCAACAAGTTGGAAACTTTCGCGAAGATTCGTCAACCGGCGCCAACGTTATTTCAAATAGAATGTCGCGGATTTCCTATGGATAATAGGTTTTAACTATAACTATCTACTGGCGACCACCAGTAGATAATATATATATATATATAGATAGATATATATATATATATATATATATATATATATATATATATCCACATGAAAATCCAAGAGTGTCCAGTCACACCGGCACTACACAAGGACACAGACTCCACAGCAGTTGAAGTGGCAAGGTGTTTATTAATTAACCATCATTGTCCAAAGACGCGTTTCGGCCACCAGACATGCGGCCTTGTTCACATAGTGCACTGCAAGTGAAGGTGATCTATATATACATGGTGAGTAAGCAGTAGTCTTTCTACAGTGGTATTCGTTCAGATAAGCATTTTACAACATGATGTGGCACTTTTACTGCAGTATCATTGCTTGATTTGCAGTGTCATATTACTGTAATCTAAGTGCTGACCAATGACTGCATACCTGGTGCTATAATGATATGGAGGTTGAAGGCATCTGTAATGTCATTCTCCTAAAGGCTAGCGCTGGTGTGGTAACTCGTGCTCACTCTTGACATTGCAAATATTACAGCGTTGGAAAATCCAAAGTAGCTGCGAGCTTGTGAGTATAAAATGTATCCTAAAACTTAGGATAAAGTATTTAATCAGTCGCGCAAGTAGCATAACTAAATTTGATTGACCATCAAATCGGCCAGCCCGTATTAAGTATTAAAATGCGGGGCTGAAGGGCGCAAGATCAGCAAAGAGATAGATTTAAAAAAATACCACGAGTGAATTGTAGTGCCTGTTAGTATTGTAGCGAGTACATGCTGTTGCTGTTACTCATGAGTGATTAAATTTGTGTGTGTGTTCTGTGAAAGGGAGGGAGGTGTTTGGAAATGTGAGTGAGCCCGTGAGTGCATCTGGTCGCGCAAAAATGTACTAAACCCAATGGTTAATGTGACAACATCTGCACACGGGGTGTTATTTAAATCAAAAGACACAAAAATTGATAATCATTATAGTGCCTCTACAGTACATTAACACATGGGTGTGCCACCCTATAGATTTCTAGGGGGAACATTAGGTTAGGGAGGGAACAAAATTAGTAACATTGTATGGAGATTCAACTGCTGCAGTTGCATGAAACTATGATGGACATATTTAAGAAGTGTGGCAAAAACGCAAGGATTCCAAAAAATACATGTAGCAAACCAATAACACAATAAATAGCTTACTGTTAGAAATATAAATATAAAGCCTGCAAATTGCTAAAATAAGCATATATGCGATTTCAACCTAGATATTGTGCAAATAAATAGTTTATAAGCAGATAGTCATGGCGAGAACATATTGAGCCATTGATACCCATTCTCTATCTAATAAATGGTTTGCTAAAGCACCTAGTGTGCCATAAATATTGTGGTGGAACTAAACATAGCAGAATCAGTGGGGCATTGGTAACAAATCTATGTGTCATCGATGTGTATACATATAGCCTGTTCATACAGTAAGAAATCATAGGAAGTTATGCAAATCTTCACTCAAGTTTAACCCAGATGGGGCCTTGGTGTTGAATTCGATGATGTGTTTGCTCTCTAGCTGTCTAAGGAGTTTTTCCCGATTTCCACCCCTCACTAGCATAGGTATGCAATCAATGACCGAGTACTGTAAATGGGCCAAGTTGTTGCTGTGCTTGTCACTAAAGTGCCTTGCTACAGGGTAAGTAGAATCATTGTTAACTATGGCCTTAGATGTTGTAAGATGCGCTGGTGCACCGGTAGCTTTGTACTTCCAATGTACCATAGGTTACATGAACAGACAAGTAGGTAAACTGCAAACTCAGTTTTGCATGTGAGGCGATGCCTTATGATGAAGGGTTGTTTCCTAAATACTGAATCTACCTGGGTGATGCTTCTGCCAAATTTGCAAGCCCTGCAACTGTTGCATTTTTTGAATCCCTTGATATCAGATAACCAGTTACTCTTGGAGATGATTTCTGGACTGTTTTTCACAAGGGCATCATGCATAGATGGTGCTCGTTTGTATGTGATGTCTGGTTGATTTGACACTACTGGGCCTAATATGGGATCAGATTTGATGATGCCCCAGTGCTTGTTTATCACTGCTCTGATGTTGCGGGCTTCAGTGTTATATGCCGTGATGAATCTGGTTGTGACTGTATGTAAAGGCTCTGGACTGGGGATACTAGTATTTGTGTCATCCACTCGGGTGTCTTTGAGTAGGTCTTCCCTTGGGATCTGATTGGCCCTGTTCATAGCTTTTTTGATGTTGGCTATGGAATAACCTCTTAGTTTGAAACGTTGGAATGACTCTTCCTGGCATATTGCTAGATCTGATGGTGAGCTACAGATCCTGCGTATGCGCAGCATTTCCCCATAGGGGATGCTGGCAATGAGATGCTTGGGATGATATATATATATATATATACACGCCAAGGTGTATTGAAGAATGAGTGGGTGTATGAGTGTCAGAATGGATGATTTAGTGGGTGCGTGACTGTATAAGTGAGTGATTGAATGTGTCTTAGTGAATGCATGGGTGGATGATTAATCTGTGTGAATGTCTGTATCAGTCTGTCAGTTGGTGTGTAAGTGGCTGCATGGGTTGGTGAGTATCTACATGAGTGTCTAAATGGGTTAATGATTGGTTGTCTGAGTACCTGTATGGGTGCTTGTGTGTCTGTGTGGGTGGGTGAGGGGCTGTTTCACTCCTTGCATGGATGTATGAGTGGGTGAATCCCTGGGTGTATGGGTTCATGAGTGTATCTGTGAGGGATGGTATGGTTGAGTGAGGGTGTGTATGGCTGTCGGTGAGTGTATGGATGTCTCTGTGGTACATGTGTGAGTAACTACATATGTGAAAGGCAGTATATGTGAGTGTTGGAGTACATAAATGATTATATGTGAGAGTGAGTGATTGTGAGAGTGGCTGTATGGATGAGTGTGTGCTTGTGTCAGTGATTGTATAAGAGAGTAAGTATGTGTTAGTATCTGTATAAATAAGTGAGGTGGTGTGTGTATAACTGTGTAGCTGAGTTTTTGGGAGTGTGATTGATTCTTTGCATGACTGACTAGCTGTGTGAGTAACTCTATGGGTGAGTGGCGGTGTGTGAGTGTCTGTATGGGTGTATGAGTGCATATGATAGTGGCTGTATTGATGAGTGACTGCATGTATGAGTGACTGTATGGGTGAGTGAGTGGATGTCTATGTAGACCTAGGAATCAGTGAGTGGGTATGTAGTAATTGGTATTGGTGTGTCTATGGTTTCGAGAATGGCAGTCTGTAATTTAGAGTGGGTGTATCAAAGGTTATATTAGGGTGTGAGGAGGTGCATTAGATTATCACGTGGATGATGTCATCAGTGATGTCATCAGTGATGTCACTGACCATGTCATGAGTGATGTAATATGTGATGTCATCAGCAGTGCATTGCGGGGGTGCGAGTTATAGTTAGCTCAACTTACTATAACGGCCAAATTTCTCTGGTTTTGTACGAGTGAAATGTCCAACTAACAATAACGTCCCTGAAACCTGGGGTTTTTTCAGTGAATTTCTAAGGTTTTTTAAATGCTAATTTCTAACTATAACATCCCTGAAACCTATGGTTTTTCAGTGAATATCAAAGGTTTTTTAAATGAAAATTTCTAACTATAACGTCCCTAAAACCTATTGTTTTTTTAGTGAATTTCAAAGGTTTTTTAAATGCTAATTTCTAACTATACCGTCCCTGAAACCTATGTTTTTTTCAGTGAATTTCAAAGGTTTTTTAAATGAAAAGTTCTAACTATAATGTCCCTGAAACCTGTGGTTTTTTCAGTGAATTTCAAAGGTTTTTTAAATGCTAATTTCTAACTATGCCTACATAGGTAGGACATGTGCAGAAAGAGGAAGAAAGGCGCAGAAAGAAGGAAGAGAAGTGCAGAAAGAGGCAAGAAAAGTGCAGAAAGAGGAAGAAAGGTGCATAAAAAAGCAACAGAAATGCAGAAAGAGGCAACAGAAGTCCAAAAAGAGGAAGAAAGGTGCAGAAAGAAGCAAGTGATGTGCAGAAAGAACCAATAGAGGTGCAGAAAGAGGCCTACTTTGACTGTACCTTACAACAGACTCATACAAAGTAGCCTAATCACTAATCCGTCTCCCAAGATGTTTTAAACCTCACTTTTCTCTTGAAGGTTCAATATTCATCGACTGCTCAGAATGTTAGGTCTACCAAATATAAAACAGCAATCCTAAGCATATCACTGTTGTAAGTCTGACCAAGTTTGTTAAGCATGCATGCATGTGTCTCTGCTTTTACCTAGTGACACGTTACATAAAAATAAAAATACAAATACTTGAATACCTGTGTTTCAAACAGCATACTCTGTAAAATTGTGTACAAAAAGGTAGAAGCAAGAGAAGTGCAGAAAGAAGCAACAGATGTGCAGGAAGAGGCAAGAGGGGTACAGAAAGAGGCAAGAGGGATGCAGAAATTTTCAACAAAGGTGCAGAAAGAAGCAAGAGCAGTGCTGAAAGTACCAACAGAGGTGCAGAAGGAGGCAAGAGGGGTATCAAAAGAGGTAAGAAAAGTGCAGAAAGAAGCAAAAGAGGTGCAGAAAGAGGCAAGAGAACTGCAGAAAAAGGCAAGAGAGGTGCAGAAAGAGACAAGAGAGGTGCAGAAAATGGCAAAAGAACTGCAGAAAGAGGCAAGAAGGATGCAAAGAAGGGAAGAAGGGTGCAGCTGACTGGACTACGGCAACTCCCTCTACGCCGGAACCACAGCCAAACTTCAGAAAAGACTCCAACGCATCCAGAACGCCTCAGCTCGACTCATCCTGGACATCCCCCGACACAGCCACATCGCCGGACACCTGAGAGACCTGCACTGGCTCCCCGTCAGCAAGAGAATCACGTTCCGACTCCTCACCCACGCACACAAAGCTCTCCACAACCAAGGCCCCAGATACCTCAACGACCGTCTGACCTTCTACACTCCCACCCGCCAGCTACGATCGACCAACCACGCCCGCCGCCGTCCCCCGCATCCGAAGAGCCACAACGGGAGGAAGATCCTTCTCCTACCTGGCTGCCAAGACGTGGAACTCCCTACCCATCCACCTCCGCCTGACCCAAGACCACCTCTCCTTCAGGAAGCAACTCAAGACCTGGCTGTTCGAACAGTAGCGGACCCCCCTCCCCCTAGCGCCTTGAGACCCTCCGGGTGAGTAGCGCGCTATACAAATGCTTGATTGATTGATTGAGAAAGAAGCAAGAGAAGTGCAGAAAGATGCAAGAGAAGTGCAGAAAGAAGCAAGAGAGGTGCAGAAAGAGGGAAGATGAGTGCAGAAAGACACAACAGGGGTGCAGAAAGAAGCAAGAGAGGTGCAGAAAGAGGCAAGAGAAGTGCAGAAAGAGGCAAGAGAAGTGCAGAAAGAAGCAAGAGAGGTGCAGAAAGAGGCAAGAGAAGTGCAGAAAGAAGCAACAGAGGTGCAGAAAGAGGCAAGAGTGGTGCAGAGAGAAGTGTAGAGGGAAGTACAGAAAGAAGCAAAAGAGGTGCAGAAAGAGGCAAGAGGGATGCAGAAAGAGGCAAGAGCAGTGCAGAAAGAACAAGGAGATGTGCAGAAAGAGGCAAGAGAGGTGCAGAAAGAGGCAAGAGATGTGCAGAAAAAGGGAAGAAGGGTAGCAGAAAGAAGCAAGAGAAGTGCACAAAAGGCAAATGAGGTGCAGAAGGAGGCAAGAGAACCGCAGAAGGAAGCAAGAGAGTTGCAGAAACATGCAAAATGGATGCAGAAAGAGGAAAAAGGTGTGCAGACAGAGGCAAGAGAGGTGCAGAAAGAGGGAAGAGTGGTACAGAAAGAGGCAAGAGGGATGCAGAAATTTACAACAGAGGTGCAGAAAGAAGCAAGAGCAGTGCAGAAAGAACCAACAAATGTGCAGAAAGAGGCAAGAGGGGTACAGAAAAAGGCAAGAGAGGTGCAGAAAGAGGCAGGAGAGGTGCACAAAGAGGCAAAAGGGGTACAGAAAGAGGCAAGAGGGGTGCAGAATGAAGCAAGAGAAGTGCAGAAAGAAGCCTACATTGACTGTACCTTATAACAGACTCCTACAAATTAGCCTAATCACTAATCTGTCTCCTGAGATGTTTTAAACCTCACTTTTCTCTTGAAGGTTCAACATTCATCGACTGCTCAGAATGTTAGGCCTACCAAATATAAAACAGCATATCACTGTTGTAAGTCTGACCAAGTTTGTTAAGGTATGCATGCGTGTGTCTCTGCTTTTACCTAGTGACACGTTACATAAAAATAAAAATACAAATACTTAAATACCTGTGTTTCAAACAGCATACTCTGTAAAATTGTGTACAAAAAGGTAGAAGCAAGAGAAGTGCAGAAAGAAGCAACAGATGTGCAGGAAGAGGCAAGAGGGGTACAGAAAGAGGCCAGAGGGATGCAGAAATTTGCAACAGAGGTTCAGAAAGAAGCAAGAGCAGTGCTGAAAGAACCAACAGAGGTGCAGAAGGAGGCAAGAGGGGTACAGAAAGAGGCAAGAAAAGTGCAGAAAGAAGCAAAAGAGGTGCAGAAAGAGGCAAGAGAACTGCAGAAAAAGGCTAGAGAGGTGCAGAAAGAGGCAAGAGAGGTGCAGAAAGAGGCAAGAAGGATGCAAAGAAGGGAAGAAGGGTACAGAAAGAAGCAAGAGAGGTGCAGAAAGAAGCAAGAGAAGTGCAGAAAGAAGCAAGAGAGGTGCAGAAAGAGGGAAGATGAGTGCAGAAAGACACAACAGGGGTGCAGAAAGAAGCAAGAGAGGTGCAGAAAGAGGCAAAAGAAGTGCAGAAAGAAGCAACAGAGGTACAGAAAGAGGAAAGAGGGGTGCAGAAAGAAGAGAGAGAAGTACAGAAAGAAGCAAAAGAGGTGCAGAAAGAGGCAAGAGGGGTGCAGAAAGAGTCAAGAGATGTGCAGAAAAAGGGAAGAAGGGTGCAGAAAGAAGCAAGAGAAGTGCACAAAAAGATAAGTGAGGTGCAGAAGGAAGCAAGAGAACTGCAGAAAGAGGCAAGAGAGTTGCAGAAACATGCAAAAGGGGTTTAAAAAAGAGGAAACAGGTGTGCAGACAGAGGCAAGAGAGGTGCAGAAAGAGGGAAGAGGGGTACAGAAAGAGGCAAGAGGGATGCAGAAATTTGCAACAGAGGTGCAGAAAGAAGCAAGAGCAGTGCAGAAAGAACCAACAGAGGTGCAGAAAGAGGCAAGAGGGGTACAGAAAGGGGCAAGAAAAGTGCAGAAAGAAGCAAAAGAGGTGCAGACAGAGGCAAGAGAACTGCAGAAAAGGGCAAGAGAGGTGCAGAAAGAGGCAGGAGAGGTGCTCAAAGAGGCAAAAGGGGTGCAGAAAGAAGCAAAAGGGGTGCACAAAGAAGCAAGAGATGTGCAGAAAGAAGCCACAGAGGTGCTGAAAGAGGCAAGAGGGGTGCAGAAAGAGGCAAGAGAAGTACAGGAAGAAGCAACATAGGTGCCGAAATAGGCAGGAGGGGTGCAGAAACAGGCAAGAAAGGTGCAGAAAGAGGGAACAAGGATACAGAACGAGGTAAGAGGGATACAGAAATTTGCAAGAGAGGTACAGAAAGAAGCAAGAGCAGTGCAGAAAGAAGCAAGAGAAGTGCAGAAAGAAGAAAGAGAGGTGGAGAAATAGTGAGGAGGGGTGCACAAAGAAGCAAGAGGGATGCAGAAATTTGCAAAAGAGGTGCAGAAAGAAGCAAGAGCAGTGCAGAAAGAACCAACAGAGGTGCAAAAAGAGGCAAGAGGGGTGCAGAAAGAGGTAGGAGAGGTGCACAAAGAGGCAAGAGGGGTACAGAAAGAGGCAGGAGGGGTGCAGAAAGAAGGAAGAGAAGTGCAGAAAGAGGCAAGAGAGGTGCAGAAACAGGCAGGAAAGGTGCAGAAAGAGGGAACAGGGGTGCAGAAAGAGGCAAGAGAGGTGCATAAAGAAGCAAGTAAGATGCAGAAAGAGGCAACAGAGATGCAGAAAGACGCAAGAGAGGTGCAGAAACAAGCAAGAGAAGTGCAGAAAGAGGCACATTTTTTTTTTTTTACATTTACAGAAAGAGGCAAGAGAATTGCTGAAAGAAGCAACAGAGGTATTGAAAGAAGCAAGAGAAGTGCAGAAAGAGGCAAGTGAGGTGCAGAAAGAGGAGAGAGAAGTACAGAAAGAAGCAAAAGAGGTGCAGAAAGAGGCAAGAGGGGTGCAGAAAGAGGCAAGAGCAGGGCAAAAAGACCAAAGAGATTTGCAGAAAGAGCACCGCTCAGGAATTCCGCTGCGTAGGACTTACAGGAGGTACCAGGAGGGCTTCTTGGCCCCCAAAGTCACTCAGGAGAAAAGTGGACTTCATCCCCCAACCCGTAGTGTGCCAGGAGGCACGTTTACAGCGTGGTGGAGAAAGGGGGACATAGCCTCCGAAGACCTCTTAGCAATCCCACTGTGTGGGACTTACTGGAGGTAACAGGAGGGTTAGTTAGCCCCCAAGGACAACCTTGGGGGCCAACAAACCCTCCTATTACCTCCAGTAAGTCCCACACAGCAGCATTGGTAAGTTCTCATAGCAGGCCACACCCCCTTTGCCCACCAGTCTGCAAACGTGCTCCCCGGTGCACTCTTGGATGGGGAGTGAAGTCCCCTTCGCTGCTGGGGGTGGTTAGGGGCCAACTAACCTACCTGTTAACTCCAGTAAGCCCCACACAGTGGGATTGCTGAGAGGTGTACACAGGCCATGCCCCCTTTGTCCACCACTCTGCAAACGCGCCTCCTGAGGGTCCCTGGCGGCCAACTAGTCCTCCTGTTACCTCCAGTAAGCCCCACACAGATGGATTGCTGAGAGTTGTCCGAGGCCAATATATTTTTTTTAATTATGGGCGGGCGGCCCCCCTTCCCTGAGCCACTTTTGGCCCCGGGGGCCCCATCCCCCGGGGCCTGACCTTGTTTTAAAAAAATATATATATTTTTTTTAATTATGGGAGGGGGGCTGCGTGGCCCCCCCTTTCCTGGGCCACTTCTGGCCCCGGGGACCCCATCCCCCGGGGCCTGGCCAGCCTTGTTTTTTTTGGGAGGGGGGCCGCGTGGCCAGTAGGTAGTTATAGTTAGAACCTTGTTTCTATTCAAAAAGAGTTTTTTCTTTTGCCAATAACTTTGGCGCCTCTTGACAAATCCTCACCAAATTTTCAAAATTAATGGCCCGCTCAGGACAGCTGCTGTCTTAGAAGTTTCGGGGTGATTCGTAAAGCGGGGGCCGAGAAAAAAGGGAGGTCCCAAAACGTGTTTTATAATTTCCATAGGAAACTTTAGACACGGCTACAGCCTAAACTGCTAAACGGAATTACACCAAATTTGGAAAAAAGGTAACCTTTGGTCCAGAAAGCACGCTTTTCTGTAAATGGTGTAAATCCGTTCAGTAGTTTTTGAGATATTTAAAGATTTACAGATATCGATATTTGAGAATTGTGAGATCTGATTGGCTGAACCCTCCCTATCACGAACTTGCTTATGATTGGCTGCCAACACTTCAAACCAGGAAGTGTTGGCAGCCATCTTGTGACTCAGTACCGAGTCAGAGGCAAAACAGGAAGAAAAACATTGAAAAACAAGAAAAGGGGGCAGGGTAAAAACATCCTGACCCCCTAGGACTTGTGAGGTGGTCCCACAGGGGCCAAAAAAGCATTTTTTTTAAAAATTTCGGCCGGAGTAGCGCTGGGTGCGCAAATCCGGCTGAAAATCTTTTAAAAAACAAAGCACGGTCTCCCGCGCTCGTTTTTAAAGCCCCCGGGTGGACCACGTCCCGGGGGCAATGTTCTTTTATGGTGTGGGGCCCGCCACCTCCCCGGGCTTTATCAATAATGTGCGGGGGCACATGGCTCCCCCGCAGCCCCGGGGACTGCCACCTCCCCGGGGCTTTAATAGAAAAATGTGTGGGGGGCTCCTGCCCCCCCATGCTGCCCTGTGGACCGCCACCTCCCAGGGCATAACAAATTACGTGCGGGGGCCTCGCGGGCCCCCCCAAGCCCCAGGGACTGCCACATCCCTGGGGCTTCAATTTAAATAAACAAGTGTGGGGGGGCTCCTGCCCCCGCACACTGCCCCAGGGACCACCTCCTCCCCGGGCATTCAGTAAATTAAATACGGGTGTCCGTAGTGGACCCCCAGCCCCGGGGATCACCACCTCCCGGGGCTTTAAATCTGTTTTGAGGGGGGCCCCCCTCATGGAGCCCTCCTTGGCCCTGGGGACCGCCACCCCCCAGGGCCGGCTCCAGCAATGTCCTGGGTGCCCACCCCGGGTCATTGCAGTTTGCTATGACAGGGCGGGAGCACGGCTCCCGCCCTGCCATAGCAAACACTGCTTTGCTTTATGGAAGCGAGAGCAGGAAACCTGCTCTCGCTTCTATGAAGCAAAGCAGAATTGCTTTTGGGCAAAGGGATGTTTGCAGCTCCCTTTGCCCAAAAGCAATGCCGGCTCCCACAGGAGGCGGGGAGCCAGCAGGGACCGCGGAGGCATTGGGGCTCCCCCGTGGTCCCCAACGTTGAGGCCAGGCCCCAGGGGATGGGGTCCCGGGGCCAAAAGTGGCTGAGGGAAGGGGGGCCATGAGGCCCCCTCCCGTAATTAAATAAATGCAAAAAAAAAATTAAAGAGGCAAAGCCCCGGGCGATGGGGTCCCCGGGGCTAAAAATGGCCTCAGGAGGGGGGGCCGCACGATCCCCCTCCTTTAAAATAAAAAAATTTAAAAAGTGACCATGCACCGGGGATGGGATCCCTGTGGCCGAAATCAGCCTCGTGAGGGGGGCCACATGGCCCCCTTCCTGTTTTTTTAAACAACTTTTAAAAAAATGGCTCAGGCCCTGGGGGATGGGGTCCCCAGGGCCCACAAAATATTAAGAGAAGGTGGGCTACACAGCCCCCCTTCTAACAAAAAAAAAAGAAAAAGCCGGCATCTCGCCGGAGGCCCTGCCCCCTCCCTGTACCACTCTGCAAACGTGCCTCCTGGCACGTTTTAAGTTGGGGGATTAAGTCCCTTTGAATCCTGAGGGTCCCTGGGGGCCAACTAGCCCACCAGGTACCTCCAGTAAGCCCCACCCAGTGGGATTGCTGAGAGGTGGTCTGAGGCCACTCCCCTTTTTACCCCACTCTGCAAACACGCCTCTTGGCGCATTGCTGGTGGGGAGAAGAGGTCCTCTTGTGTCCTGAGGACTTGAGGACTAAAGTGGACTTCATCCCCCGAGCAACAGTGCGCCTGGAGGCGCATTTGCATAGTGGTGTAAAAAGGGGGCATGGCCTCAGACCACTCTCAGCAATCCAGCCGTGTGGGGCTTACTAGAGATAACAGGAGGGCTAGTTGGTCCCCAGGGACCCTCAGGAGGCAAGGGGACCAAGAGCACGCCAGGAGGCGCGTTTGCAGAGTGGTGGAGAAAGGGGGCGTGGCCTGTGTCCACCTCTCAGCAATCCCACTATCTGGGGCATATTGGAGGTATCAGGTAGGCTAGTTGGCCCCTAAGGACCCCCAGCAGCGAAGTGGACTTTAATCCCCATCCAAGAGTGCGCCAGGGAGTGCGTTTGCAGAGTGATGGGGAAAAGGGGTGTGGCCTGCTATGAGAACTTAGCTATCCTGCTGTGTGGGACTTACTGAAGGTAATAGGAGGGGTAGTGGGCCCCCAAGGTTGACCTTAGGGGCCAACTACCTGTCAGGCTCTGTGCCCCCTTGACCCTGACGAGAAGGATGAAGAAAGGACCTCACCTCATTGGCCCGCACCTCTGCTTTATTTCCAGCCCCCATGCCCCACCAGTGATGGACTCTATATAGCAGAGGAAGACCCGGAGTTTTTCTGCTATGGGCCCTTTAAGACCCAGCTGCCGGACACCAACGAGTCCTGGAGCCACGCCCCTTGGAAGTCCGAAACACCAAAGCCGGAAGAGGAAGACGGAGAGGAGAGCCGAGAATGGAGTAGCCCGACATCGTTACGGAATGAAGGACGATGTAACCAGCGGATCGAAGATGGTGTAAGGCGGGGAAGAACACCGGAGAGGCTTCACGAAAGTCGGAACCCAACCTCGAGACACAGACCCGAATGCCAGGAGGTCAACAACGCCACGAGCTGCCCAGCCACGTTCCAGGAGGAGCCTGGCTCGCACAGGTGCGTGCCCGGTTCCTGGGGAACGGCAGGCGGGTGGAGGAAAAGACCCGGTCTTTCCTAGGGGGAACCCTTGAAGCGCACTTCTGGGCATTGCTTGAGGCCCGCCTGTTTGCTTTCTTGATCACACGGGTGACGGTCTCTTCTGCAACACCGTCCTGAGGACCTGCATGACGGGTGTAAAGTTCCCCCACTCCCTTCCCTGCATTTATACACGTTATAGCGCATAGCGCTGATACATTGTTTCTTTTCTTTTTTTTTGGTTTGGCCTTCCTGCCCTGGACGCCCGTGCTGGAGAAGATACCAGGGAAGACACGTTGCTATTTCCCTAGAAGAGGAGGACACTTTACTTTACTGTTGTTGTTTGGGCAATAAAAGTATCTGAAGGCACTATTCCATCTCGTATGCCCTACAACCCGCTACAAGTGGCGGAGAATGCGGGTAAATGTCCATTGGTGAGCCAAAATGGATGCACTTATACACCATTTAGTGGACGGACAAAAGAAGCTTGAATGGTCCATCGAACGGCAGATGACCCTGGCCCAGGCAGATCGGGACACGTTTAAGGACATCATCAAGTCCCAGGTGGATGCCATTCACAAAGTGGCTGAAGATCAGGGACAGAGTACCTCCCACCAGCAGAGTAATCGTTCGGGTGCTTCAATACACCCGAACATAGCTCTTCAGAAATACATACCCAGAGAAGACCCGGAAGCCTTTCTCTAACTTTGAACGGGCAGCCACAGCATCAGGATGGCCTGTCGTGAAGTGGCCGTTTTTCTTGGCTCCCCTTCTGACAGGGGAAGCCCAAGCGGCCTACCAGGTTGCTAACGCTGGGGGTACTACTCCTTATGAAGAAATAAAAAACGTCATTCTTGACCACCTGGGCATGGATGCGGAGTCCCACAGAGTCAGGTTCCCGGAAGGAAAAAGGGGCCCTGGGTGACAACCCTAAGACGCTGTTGTTTAAACTAAAACTGGCAGCAGACAAGTGACTGAAGCCAACAGAAAAAAACGAAAGAAGAAATCATGGATCAGAACTATTTAGAGCAATACCTCGAGGCTTTGCCCTTCCCAACTCAAAGGTGGTTGCGACAACACTCCCATCTCTCTGTCGAGCAAGCCGTCGAGATGGCTACATCCTTTTCGCGGGCACAGCCCCATGTTTCTCCCTGGGAGACGGAGAAAAAACCCCAAAGTAACCAAGGACAAAAAAAAACCATGCGACCTTTCAGTGAGCATCCGAGACCCCGGTCCTACAAACCCAAGTCACCTCACTACCGTGGACCCCAATGTTTCGACTGTGGCGAGTTGGGCTACATCGCCCGGACCAGCCCCCACAAGAAGCCAAGTGAGGAACCAATGGACGTCAGCTGTGTTCCCAGGTCTCTCCTCTACACAGAAGAAATGGGCACGTGTTTTTACATGAGTGTTTTAGTTAACGCAACCCGGTTAACCGCCCTCCTAGATTCAGGCTGTCGCCACTCTGTGGTACAAAAGGATCTGGTTAGTAACTCCCAGATAATCCCTGGGAAGCAAGTACATATTCGTTGTGTACATGGGGAGGTTAAGGTCTACCCAGTGGCCCAAATACCAATACAACCCCTAGACAGACAATGAACAGTAGTGACTGTTGGTGTTCTACCGGACCTACCAGAAGAACTCATAATAGGGACGAACAATCCCAGTTTTCTGGCATTGGTTCAAGGTAACATAAAAAAAAAGAACCCAGGCCAGCCAACTGAGTCAGTCATTCCTCGCGCTCTCATCACTCAGGAGCCTTGGCAGACAGACAAAAATTTCCGGTTGGCACAGGTCAACGACCCCTCACAAAATGCCTGGCAAGAGGCCCAGAAATCCGATTCCGCAGACCCCCTATACACCCCTGCTTCCTAGACTCCAACGGGCTCCTATATAGGCTGGGAGGGGTGAATGAGTCCCCTCAGTTGCTTGTACCACAGGTCTTTCGGGATCAGATAATAATCTTTGCCCACTTACATCTTCTAGCGGGACACTCAGGGGCTCTAAAGACCATGCAAAGTATCCTTCGCCACTTCTATTGGCCAGGTATATATGCACACATTAAGAAGTATTGTCAGGAATGTCCCGTTTGCCAGTGCAAAAATCCCTATAGGCCTCCCCGTACCGCTTCAGCCTTTACCAATCGTAGGAAAACCATTTGAGCGCATAGGCATGGACCTGATTGGTCCTCTACCCAAATCCGCTAAGGGATATCAGTACGTGTTCATGCTGGTGGACTACTCCACTCGATTCCCGGAGACTTTTCCCTTACGGACCCCTAACACAACCAGCATAGCTGATAAATTGATTGAGTATTTTTCCCAAGTGTGTTTTCCTCGCCAAATCCTTACCGACCAGGGGTCTCCCTTTGTCTCGAAGCTTATGTCCCAAGTATGCCGAATATTGGATCTTACCCATATCAAAACCTCCGTCTACCACCCCCAGACCGACGGGTTAGTCAAAAGGTATTTCAGCACTCTCAAGCTAACCCTAAAAAAGATGCTCACGGGAGAAGGGAAGAGCTGGGACCAGCTCCTTCCCCTGGCCCTATTCGTCATTCGAGGACAGGTCCAAAGCAGTCTGGGCTGTTCCTCCTTCGAGCTGTTATATGGCAGACAGCCCAGAACCCTGCTGGAGATGATGAAAGAGGTCTGGGAGAAAGGAGAGAACGATGCTAGTGAGCTCTTGGACTACAATAAACAACTCAGGGCTCGTATAGGGAAGCTCAGAGAACTGGCACATTCCAATCTGGAAAAAAGTCAAAAGAAGCAACAAACCTTTTATGATAGGGGAAGAAGTGGACAACCCTACAGGTTAAGGATTGGGTCCTCATACTCCAGGCCACGTCTCTCTCCAAGGTCTGGTCTGAATGGAAGGGTCCTTATAGCGTGGTAGCTAAAATAGGAAGAGCCACTTACGTTATCCAAATCACCCCTAGGAAACAACAGAACTACCACATTAACCTCTTGAAGAAATGGGTAGGTCCGTTACCCCGGTCAAACCAACTCACTATAACCCCCCTGACAGACCCCTGTACCTTAGAACATCTGGTGGTGAACGATGAACTGACTATGGAACAATGTTCCGGTTTGTTGGAAGTCCTCGAACCCTTTTCTAAATTGTTTTCCGATCTGCCGGGGAGGACTTCCCTGGTGGAACATTCAATCGAAACTTCTCCCGGGCAGGTGGTGAAACAGAGACCATACCGAATACCAGCCGCCCGAAGAGAAGCAATAGCTTCAGAGATCTGCAAGCAGATGCAAATGGTAGTTGTAACACCTTCCCAAAGCAACTGGTCCTCACCCATTGTCCTTGTCCCAAAACCAGACGGATCAGTCCGATTTTGCATCGACTTCAGGTCCGTAAATGCCATCTCAAAGTTCGACACCTACCCCTTACCACGGATAGACAAACTTATAGAGAAGTTAGGAGATGCCGTTTACATATCCACCCTTGACCTAATGAAGGGGTATTGGCAGGTCCCTCTAAGAAAAAAAGATCGAGAAAAGGCAGCCTTTTCCACCCCAGACAGACTTTTTGAGTTCACTGTTCTTCCTTTTAGCCTGCATGGGGTGCCCGCTACTTTTCAGAGGCTCATGAACTTTGTGCTTCGTAACCATCAAACCTACTCTTCGGCTTATCTAGACGACATTGTTATATTTAGTCCAACCTGGGATACACATCTCAAACATTGTCGCCAGATATTCCAAGAGCTACAAGAAGTGGGCCTACATGTAAATGCCAGGAAATCCAGAATGGGGTTTCAAAAAGTGTGCTATCTGGGGTATCTATTAGGCAACGGGGTTATTGAACCCCAGGAAGAGAAAATCAAGGCGATTATTGACACCCCTTTTCCCAAGACCAAAAGGGAAGTGAGGGCTTTTCTTGGCCTGTTGGGCTATTATAGGCGGTTCATATCCCAATACTCCGAGATAGCCGGTCCTCTTACTCACCTACTGAAGAACGAGGCCCCAAAGTCCAACCTGCTAAAACCTTCCGATCGAGTCCTGGAAGCGTTGCAGCACCTCAAAGAAGCGGTCCTGGCTTCCCCTAATTTTGCTAATCCCTTCATATTGCAAACCGATGCCTCTGATGTCGGTATCGGTGCAGTATTGTCCCAGGAGTCCCCAACAGGCATGGAACGCCCTATACTGTACATCAGTAGGAAGCTCTTTCCAAGGGAACAAAAATACCGTCTGATCAAAAAAGAGTACCTAGCAATTAGATGGGCGGTGGAGAAACTCCGGTACTACCTAGAGGGAAAACCCTTCATCCTCTACACAGCTCATGCCCCGTTAACTTGGATGAGCTGAAACAAAGGTAACAATCCTAGGGTATTGCGGTGGTTCCTTTCCCTCCAACCCTTTGCTTTTGAGGTTCGACATAGGGAAGGCACCCAAAACGCCAATGCGGACTTCCTGTCTCGTATCCCTTTCCTCCCCAATCGGGAAACTCTAGGGGTGGGGTGTGTCAGGCCCTGTGCCCCCTTGACCCTGACGAGAAGGATGAAGAATGGACCTCACCTCATTGGCCCGCACCTCTGCTTTATTTCCAGCCCCCATACCCCACCGGTGATGTACTCTATATAGCAGAGGAGGACCCGGAGTTTTTCTGCTATGGGCCCTTTAAGACCCAGCTGCCGGACGCAGACGAGTCCCAGAGCCACGCCCCCTGGAAGTCCAAAATACCAAAGCCTGAAGAGGAAGACGGAGAGGAGAGCCGAGAATGGAGTAGCCCGACGTCGTTGCGGAGTGAAGGACGACGTAACCAGCGGATCGAAGACGGTGTAAGGCAGTCCCGGGCGGAGGAGAACACCGGAGAGGCTTCACGAAAGTCGGAACCCGACCTCGAGACACAGACCCGAACGCCAGGAGGCCAACGACCCCATGAGCCGCCCAGCCGCGTTCCAGGAGGAGCGTGGCTCGCACAGGTGCGTGCCCGGTTCCTGGGGAACGGGAAGCGGGTAGAGGAAAAGACCCAGTCTTTCCTAGGGGGGAACCCTTGAAGCGCACTTCTGGGCATTGCTTGAGGCCCGCCTGTTTGCTTTCTTGATCACACGGGTGACGGTCTCTTCTGCAACACCGTCCTGAGGACCTGCATGACGGGTGTAAAGTTCCCCCACTCCCTTCCCTGCATTTATACACGTTATAGCGCGTAGCGCTGATATATTGTTTCTTTTCTTTTTTTTTTTTGGTTTGGCCTTCCTGCCTTGGACGCCCGTGCTGGAGAAGATACCAGGGAAGACACGTTGCTATTCCCCTAGAGGAGGAGGACACTTTACTTTACTGTTGTTATTTGGGCAATAAAAATATCTGAAGGCACTATTCCGTCTCGTATGCCCTACAACCCGCTACACTACCACTCCTGTTACCTCCAGTAAGTCCCACACAGTGGGATTGCTAAGAGGTCTTCGGAGGCCACGCTCACCTTTCTCCACCACTCTGCAAACGAGCCTCCAGGCACAGTACTGGTTGGGGGATGAAGTCCACTTTACTCCTGAGGGACTTTGGTGGCCAAGTAGCCCTCCTGGTACCTCCTGTAAGTCCTCCGCAGTGGAATTCCTGAGCGCTGGTCGGAGGCCCAGGCCCCTTTCTGCAACACTCTGCAAATGCGACTACTACGTTATAGTTAGAAATTAGCATTTAAAAAACCTTAGAAATTCACTGAAAAAACCATGGGTTTCAGGGACGTTATAGTTAGAAATTAGCATTTAAAAAACCTTAGAAATTCACTGAACAAAAAAACATAGGTTTCAGGGACGTTATAGTTAGAAATTAGCTTTTAAAAAAACCTTGGAAATTCACTGAAAAAACCACAGGTTTCAGGGACGTTATAGTTAGTTGGACATTTCACTCGTACAAAACCAGAGAAATTCCACCGTTATAGTTAGTTGAGCTAACTGTAACTCGCACCCCCGCAATGCATTGCTCATGACGTCACATATTACATCACTCATGACATGGTATAGGTAGAGGGGCACTAACCTACTGGTGAGGCTTTTTCCACAAGGAGCAAAACTTGTAGATGGATTTATAGCGGCCCACCCGGTCGCGGAAACTGCCCGCCGCGGAAAGGCGGATCCAGAGTGCAGGATGTCGTGACACTCAAGACTGGTGGGGTCCCTCCGATGAGGTTTGGAGTTGGCACTGTGAAGGACTATTGACATTTGTTGCCCACCCACTGTGGTTTTTAATTGATGCATTTTATGGAGAAACACATGGAGCCCACTGGGAAAATACGATGTAGACACCACAATTACCAGAATGCCCGGAGGCCTGTGGGCGGGGCTTATTTTGAAAATAAAAATGGGTGGTTACAAAATTCAAGTGTGACTCTTGTTGCCAGTGAACAAGGGCGTGTAGCCTGAAACGCGTATAGCTGAAAATATCTCAGGGCAATGCGTGCCATCCTTCCCGCTGCACCTCCGCTAGAGGGGCACTAACCTACCTGTGAGGCATTTTATCATCTGGGTACGAAATGCCGGTTGCCACAATAAAATTCACGTTGAATGAACAGCTGCCGAGTGCGTCTTCATGCGTGGACAAACAATCTGATGGATTTTGACCGGCTGGTCCGAGCCGGGAAGATTGCACCACTCCGAAGCAGAGGAGACCGCTGAGGCTTAGGACTTCCCGCTGCCTTAAATGCGGGGCAACTGTTCCCCTTAAAAGACCGGCACAAGTAACCTGGAAACCCACTGAAGGGTGAATAATGAGAACAATCATGACACGCGGCAGAACCCACTGGAGGGTAAAAATTGAAAAGGAAGACTACGAGGACCAGCCTACATCACGCATGAACTTACCTGAAAGGCCCACTGGAGAGCAATAAATTGATTGAAAAAACGTGTTTCCCTTTCCTGCAACGTGCATGCTCAGCCTGTGAACAAGGAGCGAGGCGGCTCCGAAACGCGTAAGGCATTTTATCATCTGGGTACGAAATGCCGGTTGCCACAATAAAATTCACGTTGAATGAACAGCTGCCGAGTGCGTCTTCATGCGTGGACAAACAATCTGATGGATATATATATATATATATATATATATATATATATATATATATATATATCCCACTCTCTTTGCCTCTCTCACTCTCTCTCGCAGTCCCCCCAAGACTGGATCAGTGAACTAATGGTTCCCGGGTCTCCTCTAAAAGGTAAAAAGCAAGGCTTAATATATTGCAACTTGTCAGGATGACACAATCTCTGAATTTCTGGGCTTTCCTTTTATATTTTGCCCTTTGGTTCCCACTCTCTTTGCCTCTCTCACTCTCTCTCGCAGTCCCCCCAAGACTGGATCAGTGAACTAATGGTTCCCGGGTTCTCCTCTAAAAGGTAAAAAGCAAGGCTTAATATATTGCAACTTGTCAGGATGACACAATCTCTGAATTTCTGGGCTTTCCTTTTATATTTTGCCCTTTGGTTCATCTGAGAAAACACAGACCAAGGGCCCGATTCACAAAGGTAAACGTAGACCAAAAGTCTAAGTTTACGGCTTTCGGTATTCACAAAGGTAAGTTACAAGAAGTATCTTTATGTCCACACTCGGGCGGAATCTCCGCCCAAAGTACGGAGATCCACTCCGCACTCAGGGTGTACTCTGCGAGTGCGGAGATTCCACTCCGGGTGAGGAGTGTAATCTCCACATTCAGGGCAGAGATTCCACCCCGAGTGTGGAGATGCCGCACAAGTGAGGTGGGGATGGTTCGTAGTGGCCAGATAGGTCTCAGTGTAGCGGAATGGGAAGTGGGTCCCATTTCCCTTCTCAGGTGAGGAGGAGGGGTAGGGGTGGGCTGAGTCCCAGGTTGGACTGAGCAGAAGTTGCCTCACTTATATTCAGGTGTGGTTCACCATTGTGAACTAATTTGTGCTCAAAGTGTCCTGGCAACATTTGCTTTTTTTTATCACAGTGAAGTTAAGAAAACATGCCTCTTTTAGAGAACTCCCCTCCCCCCTTCTTTTCAGAATACTTAAAACATGAAAGTGAAAAGGCGCAACCCGCAAATGTGGGCAACTTTTTTTAGGATGCCCGGACCAATTTTTGATCCCAATCCAGTAATGCCACCACGATACTCCCTAGAACACTATCAGACCACTTCCCAACCCTACTCGTTTTAAAAGACCCGCGCTACCCTCATGATTCATCAGCTGGCAACTCAAAGTAGCCTAGATGTGAGGCCCAGTGTTCTGCTCCCAAGTCAAAGTTGCTATTTTAGAATACTTTCGTCTGAAGGCGCACTCTGTAACCACTCTTGCGACTCTGTGGGAGACATTCAAGGTCTATATTCTTTGGGTTTGCATTTCAAAAGAGGCAGGCACCTTAAAATCTCTGCGGGGCTGAATGGGCTACCTTGAGCAAGAGCTCAAAAGGCTGGAAACCGAATGTGCTCAATCCAAATCCAAGACTGCATCAGCTAAGGCCCAGGAACTACTGGAATTGCAGGAGGAGGAAGATCAGGAAATACTTTACTTCGGGAAACAATAGAGTATGTCAGTTTGGTGAGGGGGACAGCCTGGGAGGAAGCTTGCCTGGCTACTAGGAAACACCACTGCCACTGCCCCAATATCTCATCCTCCCCAACAGATATCCTGAGCACTTTTGCTCAGTACTATACTGACCTTGCATAAGTCCTCGTTAGGCTCATCAGATATTGCATCCTCCTTGGACACTGTGGCCCTGGCCTGGGTGGAGGGTGAGACGCGGACGCTCCTTAACTCACCAATAACTGTAGAAGATATAGGAGTGGCTATCAAGGCTCTCCCCCGTGGCAAGAGCCCTGAGCGATTGCCTCCCCGTAGAATTCTACGAGGAGTTTCCGGACCTCCTGGCTCCCTCCGGTTACTTGACATGTATAATGCTGCTCTTACTAATGGTGGTATATCCCCCTCCCTGCTCAAGGCTATCATAACCTTGCTGGCTAAACCCGCCAGAGAACCAACAATGTGTGCCTGTTATAGGCCATTGTCCTTATTAAATACAGAAACGAAAGTATACGTAAATTCTTACTCAGTACCTGCAATTCCTTATGTAATTCTTGGTGTTGCTCTACCAGGCCGGATTTGTCACTCAAAGATCCACAGCCTTTAATTTGTGTATGCTGATAACTATCTATCAGTGGGTGGACCTGCCCCTGCCAGCAGTTGCCATTCTATTGGACGCCAAAAAGGCATTTAATGCTTTAGAGTGGCCCTTCATGCACGAGGTCCTGCACCATTTGGAACTGGGAGCTTAGCTCATGAAAATTAAATGCCCTATTAAATACTTCCCCTACAGCCAGGGTAAAACTTAACAGACTGCATTCAGACCTGATATCAGTTGGGAGGGGAGATGAGACAGGGGTGTCCCCTGTCATAGTTGATTTTTGTGCTGACTGTGGAATCTTTGGCATGCCATTTGTGAGAGATCCACAAAAGTCGCGGTCTATGGATGGGTGACCCTTTGCTGATATTGTCTTTATATGCAGATGACATTATCCTATATATTCAGCAGCCTGACATAACCCCCTCACCAGTCATTAGAGAAGTGATAAGGTTTGGCAGATACTCCTGGCTCCAGATTAACTGGGACAAGTATCAAATGTTCCCATTAACAGATGGCACCATGATGCCAGTGATAGACTACCCCTTGAAATGGACAGCCAACGTTGTTAAACATCGAGGTATTTACTTAACCAGGAGTGTCCTTGAATTGATATGTATTGATATGTAGCAACTACAGGGTGACATTGGAGTATTTTTTTATTTATAAACTGAATTTGTATTGATTTTTGAAGCACTCAACAACCCACAATATTTCCACACAGACCCCAAGACAGTATGATACCCTTGATTGTAAACCACCACATCCCAACAGGTCATATACTTCAAAACATTGCATGATACTCCATCCACTTCCATCATACCTTTGCATTCTTTTTGGTGCATCCCTTAGCTGTGTATACAGCTTTCTCTTGCTTAGCGAACAAATTCATTGCCTGCTTTCAGGGCGCTATAGGAGGAGGAGAGGCCAACCTCCACTATTTAGCGATATCTCTTTTTGCCAGTGCCACCCCAATCCCACCAATGTCTTTTCCCCACTGGCATCACTCACCACCTCCAGGACTCCAAGTGGAATGGGCACTGGGTAGCCGTGGGGCTTCCCAGTACCCTGGACAGGACTTCAGTTATTCTACCCCAGTATCCCGTGATCACTGGACATTCCCATACCATATGGTAGAAGTGAGCAGGTGTCCCCGAACAGCGCCAGCATGCCGGCGACTCAAGTGTGACCGCATGCCAAAGCTGATCTGGCATCCTATAGGTCATGTGTAGGTAATTAGGTAGGATGAGCCGGAGCCCTGAAGAGACAACCTGCACCCTGGGTGCCTTGCGAGCATCACTACAATCAGAATCACCCAGGGCCCCACCCACTGTTCCCATCTGGCCTTGAGGGCTGAAAACAAGTCAGTGGAATGAACTATAGGGGATTTATAAATTTGTGAAATCCTCTTCTCTTTAATGGGTCCCGTACAGATCCGGAACTCCAGGGGACTACATTCAGGAACATTCCCCAAGAACCGCTGTGTTTCTCCGTGTCATGGTGCACTTGCAAGTAGGCCAAACTCTTTCTGCAACACCTGATAGAAATTAAGGTGTGCTCCCTGCCAGACATCTCCCACCTTGCAGATGCCAATCCTATCCCAACTATTAAACCCGTCTAAGAAGGAGGTCTGTTGCAACCACCAGCCTACCCAAAGAGGGGGTCGTAAGTGTAATCCGCCGACCCCAGCCAGTCTACCGTATGGCTATACGCCAGGTCCCAAGAATCACCCTCGTAAGCTCTGGGAGATGGGAGGGAATAGGAGTGCCATACAATAACCCTTCAATCTTGTCCAGGCCCATACCGGCCACTTCTAGCCAAAATGCCGGGTCTCTTCACCCCCACTCAGCCACTCATTGACCATCAGCAGCTGTAGTAAAGGCGTACGTCTGCCATCCCTAGCCCCCTATCCCATGTGGATTGAGCGCATTTCCCATGCGCTATGTGGAGAGGTTGGTTAAGCCACAGGAAGGCCCAGATTTTGGCCTGCAGCTGGTGCCACCAAAGCTGCGTCAAAAGCAGGGGATATTTTTTACTGTGTATAGCAAGTGAGGGAGGGCAATCATCTTAAACAGGGCAGTGTGGACCAAGACATTAAGAGGCAACTTAACCCATCTGATGAGGTCCGTTGTTAAGCAGGACAACAAGGGACAAATATTCAGGTTCCAGGTTAGACCTGGCTCCAGTGCTACATACATTCCCAAGTATCAAAAACTCAGTCTGTGCACCATAAGCCGCGCTGACTACTCTGCGTCAAGTGGCGGCCCCCTTCAGAGGGACCAAGACAGATTAAGGACAGTTAATGGTAAGTCATGAGGCATCCCCATAAAGACCAAAGATCTGCAACACCCGAGGAATCATGAGCTACTAGCGCTGAATATACAGAAGCACATAATCCACAGAGAGCACAATGCGGTCCTCCATCGCTACCTCCCAGTCAAATCCCCAAATCCCCAGACTTGAGGATTGCAGCAAATCCACACTGCCAACAGCTTGATCGCCAGAGCAAACAAAGTGACAACCATGGGCACCCCTGGTGGGCGCCCCAGTCACTCTTGAAGGGGGCAGATAAGGTGTCATTGATCTCTTGGGGTTAGAATAGAGCCCCGCACAAATGTCCAGTGGGTAGGACCACAATGGGCGCCAAGTTGAGCTCCTCTTGATAAAGGCCAAGAAGGTGGGGCGTCACGTGGGATGAAAATATTTATAATATTCCATAAAGAACCAATTGGGGTGCACAGTTATCCCGAGTTCATGTCCTGGAGGGCTAGAGTGATCTCATTTGCTTCAAGGGGGCGGTCCAAATCCACCTTGTCGCTCACAGACACTGTAGGCATCGGGATGTCAAACACAAAGGGATGGGCCACCTCCCTCTGAGGCCTATCCCTGGGGGAGTATAGATCCCTGTAATACACTGCAAAGATGGCCATGATATCCTCGGCTGTTTCGGCCAACCCCCTGCCTCGAATTGAATAGAGGGGGCGATCTGGGAGGCCAGCTCCTCTGTCACCAACCAATACAGGAGCTTGCCTGACTTGTCCTTCCACCCCTAGACCCTAGGTGTCGAGGCCATACAGCACTGGCAAGCCTCTTCAAGGGCCAGCTGCTGGAGCAACTTCCCCTTCAGAGCTAGTCGGTGTAGATTCTGTTATCCATATTGGCATAGCCTTTGCGTTCCAACCGAAGGATAGTGGATTCCAGTTCAATAATCTGTTGCCGCTGAGCCCTCTCCTGCTCGCTCAGGTACGATCTTGCTGTTTCTCTCAGAACCGCCTTACCGGCCAGTTACAAGGTTCCAGAGGAGTCCATGGTGCCCCGATTTAGGTCAAAGTAACCCCCCAACTCGGGGGTGAGTAATTCCCAAAATTCCTGCTGTTGCACAAAACAAGCGTCACGTCTCCACATCTGGTGTGGCCCCACAGACTGCTTGCCAAAAGAAAGAGTCACAGGGGCATGGTCCCAGATACCTCTGAGCAGAATGTGAGAGCCGGAGGTACCAGAAAGATGGGACGCTGGAAGAAGGATTAAGACAATGCAAGATAAAGATTTATGAGCAGCGGAGTGGGGAGTGTAAGCCAAAGCCCCAGGGTTCCATACACTCCAGGCATCCCAGAGGCCTAGGCCCTCCGACCAGCTACATTGCCCCCTGCTCTCCCTCACTCTGGCCTTGCCCAACCCCAATGAGTCTTTCCTGGGGACCATAATATCATTGAAATCCCCGCCAGGAGGGTTGTCTCATGAGGGAGCTGGAGAATCTGCAATTGCAGCTCCTCCGTGGTACTGTGTACCAAGGAGGGAGAAATATATATATATATATATATTATTTAAGTTTTCAAGGAAAGTGAAATTGTTCAAGTATTTCAAAGGTAAAAAACAACCTATCCAAGAAAGATTAAAGATCAGTGTGAATGACAGGGACGATCTGACGGCTGGAGATTTGGAAACCCTGGCAGTGTTAGAGGATCTAGCAAATGAAGGGGATCCAAGACTTCTGATCCCGTCTTCTATGATGAACAAGGAACAAATAGGGATTGCACAGATGAATCCTGGCAGCCCATTTAAACCTACATCGAAGTTCATCCCTCTAATGCCATTGGATCCCATTGATGTTTTTACAGAAGTGGTAACTAAAGAATTGTTAAAACTCCGCTGTATTAACAACAAAAGGAGGGTTGGTGGAAACATTACTGAGAAGCAGAGGAAGGCGATTGTGGATTTACAAATGGACAAGACCATTATTTGTAAGCCGTCTGTCAAAGGCGGCAACATTGTTCTCATGACTGTGGAATATTACAAAAAGGAGGCTTTATTACAGCTCAACGATGAGTCAAGCTACCTCAAAGTAACGAGGAGGGTGTTTGAAGACAGCACCACAGCATATCGGGCACTCCTTAATAAATGGTACCACAGATGCATGTTGAGCAAGGAGGAATATGTCTTTCTGGAATGTAAATATCCACGCCTACCCACTTTCTACCACCTTCCGAAACTGCATAAGAATGCAACATGTCCTCCTGGCCGTCCTATCGTCTCTTCTTTGGGAAGTTTAACGGAACATATGTCCAGGTTTGTGGACTACTTTCTATCTGGATTTGTGACACAATTGGTTTCATACACCAAAGACACCAAAGATTTTTTAAAACGGGTGGAGTGTTTCATCTGGGACAATGACTTGGTGATGATAACACTTGTTATATCAAGTCTTTATACCAGTATTGATCATTTGCAAGGGATTGAAGCGGTCAAGTATTTTTTAAGAAAGCGATCGATTACCTTGGTTGAGCACAACAAGATGCTGGTTGACTTTGTGAACTTTTGTCTATGTAATAATATCTTCTTATTCCAGGAACAATTGTTCAAACAGATACGCGGTACTGCGATGGGCACCTGCTTCGCCCCCAGCTACCCGAATCTTTTCATGGGCTGGTGGGAGAAGCAGGTGGCCTGGGCAGAGAACAATGAAAATTGGACCCGTAGGGTCGTAAGCTGGAATAGGTACATAGATGATTTATTTATCATTTACAGGGGCACGGAACAGTCAGCCAAAGAGTATATAGAGGTGCTCAACAGGAATGACCTCAACTTGAAGTTCACAGGAGAAATAAGTAAAAAATCTGTGAACTTTCTGGACCTCAAAGTATTCCCTGCGGAGGGCAGACTGTGCACTTCTTTGCACAGAAAACCAACCGCAGGGAATTCTGTGCTACACGCTAGCAGCTGCCATTCTGGGAAAACAATAACGAGTATCCCATACGGCGAGCTGCTGAGAATAAAAAGAAACTGTACACGTGACTGTGATTACCAGGTAGCAGCTCATGAGAGTATACAAAGATTTGAGGTCAGAGGATACCGCAAAGAGACCCTAGCAGAAGCTAAGTCCAAAGTGGATAAGAAGCTTAGACTAGACTTGATAAATGACAGTGCCCTTGACACAAAGAAAGAGAAAAAGAAAAACTAAACAACTTTAGGATGATCACAAAGTATTCTAGTGATGCTTCGGACATCAGAAAGATTTTTGTCAAAAACTGGCATATTTTAAAATCTGATCCAGTAACAGGGAGGGAATTGCCTAAAGCACCCCTTATGATGTTCAGGAGGGCAAGGTCACTACAAAATAGTCTAGTCCAAAGCCACTGTGCTCAGGAAAATAAACCATCAACCTTTGGTAGGCTATCTGGGTTTTTCCCATGTTTAAAATGCAGGGCCTGCAAAAATAGTAAAAAAGTGCTAGACTACACAGTGCCCGGTTTGGAAGAACCAAAGAAAATTAAGAAACTCATGAATTGTAACACAAGCCACACGGTATACTGTTTAGTGTGTCCGTGTGGTTTGCGTTACATTGGAAGCACTATACATCCAACCAAAGTGCGCATTTTAGAACATCTTAGAGCCATCAATAACAAGGATGTAACCTATCCGGTGGCCAGGCACTTTGAGGCATTTCATCAGAGTAACAGAGACTTGCTGAGTTTTTTCTGTATGGATCATGTACCCATCAGTGTAAGAGGTGGCGACAGGCAGCTACAACTGCGTAGATTGGAGTCGAGATATATCATCGACAACCAAACTAAAATACCAGGAGGTTTGAACAGTGGGGAAGAGATGGCTGTACACCTTTAGAGGTTGGGAGAGTAACAAAGATATATCCTATATGTGTGAATCTCATTTTACTGCTATAACACTACATGATGCGAACTTTGCTTATTCATTTTATTAACTTTGGTGTGCTAGTACAATGAGCCAATGATGAGAATCATGAGCCCATTCAGGGCTGAATAACACAATTATATGAATATGAAACAAGATGTAGTATAACACAAGAAGTGCCGATTCAGGGCGAGATAGATGTGGTATAAATCCAGTGTTTTATGTTATTGTTTCACTAAGTGATTGCACGTTTACAAATGGCCGACACCTTGGTCTGAAGTAAGACCAGTGTCCTTTGTTAATGTTTAGCAGTTCATGATATTTAAAGTCTGCTTTATGTCGGCGCCGGCCACTATTGAAAAAGGCGGCAGCCGAAACGCATCTGGTCGTGTTGAAGAATCCCAATAAAATCTGGGAGACTACGTTCCCGTGAGTGCTGGTATTTATTTACCTTGAGCCTGGAATTGTTGCGTGGTGTCCGTCACCACGTTAGAAGGCACCCGGCCGTGAGTGAGGGAATGAAGACGGAACTTGAGCGCGAATATATATATATATATATATATATATATATATATATATTCACTGAAAAAATCATAGGTTTCAGGGGCGTTATAGTTAGCTGGACATTTCACTCGTACAAAACCATAGAAATTCCACTGTTATAGTTAGTTCAGCTAACTATAACTCGCGCTCCCGCAATGCACTGCTCATGATGTCACATATTACATCATTCATGGCATGGTCAGTGACGTCACTGATGACATCACTGATGACATCTCAAATGACATCACTGATGACATCATCCAGTGAATGTGTGTTTCTGTAATTTTTAAATGTGTTTTACATATATTCTTAGGTGTATTGAAGAATGAGTGGATGTATAAGTGTCTGGATGGGCGATTTTACAGGTGTGTGACTGATTGTATAAGTGAGTGATTAAACGTGTCTTACTGAATGCATGGGTTAGTGACTAAACTGTGTGAATGTGTGTATCAATCTGTCTGTTGTTGTGTAAGCTGCTACATGGGTTGGTCAGTAGCTACATGAGTGTTTATATGGGTTATTGATTGTTTGCCTGAGTATTTGTATTGGAGACTGACTGTGTGTGTGAGTGGGTTGGAGGTGTGTGACTCTGTGCATTGATGTGTGAGTGCTTGATTCACTGGGTGTATGGGTTCAAGAGTGCATGTGGAAACAGCTGTATGGGTGGGTGAGTGTGTGTATGGGTGTCTTGGTGAGTGAATGGATGTCTGAGTGGTACATGTGTGAGTAACTACATATGTAAAAGGCAGTATATGTGAGTGATGCTGTATATAAATGAGTATATGTGAGAGTGAGTGATTGTGAGAGTGGCTGTATGGATGAGTGTGTACTTGTATCAGTGATTATATATAAGAGAGTAATTATGCGTTAGTATCTGTATGAATTAGTGAGGTGGTGTGTGTATAACTGTATAGGTGAGTAAATGGGAGAGTGATTGATTTTTTGCATGACTGACTAGGTGTGTGAGTAACTCCATGGATGAGTGGCGGTGTGTGAGTGTCTGAATAGGTGTATGAGTACACATCATAGTGTTGTATTGATGAGTGACTGCATGTATAAGTGAATGTATGGGTGAATGAGTGGATGTGTGTGTAGACCTAGGAATCAAAGAGTGCGTATGTAGTAACTGCTATTGGTGTCTCGATGGTTTAGAAAATGGTAGTCTGTATTTTATAGTGGGTGTATTAAAGGTTATATGAGACTGTGAGGAGGTGCATCAGATTTTCAAGTGGATGATGTCATCAGTGATGTCATCAGTGATGTCATTTGAGATGGCATCAGTGATGTCATCAGTGATGTCACTGACCATGCCATGAATGATGTAATATGTGACGTCATGAGCAGTGCATTGCGGGGGGGGCGAGTTATAGTTAGCTGAACTAATTATAACAGTGGAATTTCTATGGTTTTGTACGAGTGAAATGTCCAGCTAACTATAACGCCCCTGAAACCTATGGTTTTTTCAGTGAATTTCAAAGGTTTTTTAAATGCTAATTTCTAACTATAACGTCTGTAAAACCTATGGTTTTTTCAGTGAATTTGAAAGGTTTTATAAATGCTAATTTCTAACTACAATGTCCCTGAAACCTATATTGTTTTTAACTAAATTTAAAAAAGACGTGCATACTTTTTGTAGTGAAAAACTAACTGTAACAGTACTCTGTTATAAGTTATAATTTAACAATGTTTAAATCTTAATTAGCACTAATTAACATATAAGTGTAGAAAAAGTGTGACGGAGCAGCTATGATACCCGACTTTGAACAACAGCGTTCACAGTTCGATTCCCGGCTTCAGCGGCACGTTAGCCCACCACTATGTCACTGTGGGCAACACCTTGCTTAATCTTTCCGATGCCCCCGAGCGCCGGCACACCTTTCCAGGGGTAGCTGTATGCTTTACAAATGCTCGCATTTTTTAAATTTAAAACCATAGTGATGAGAAATATTATCACGTTTTTTTTTTTTCTTCTATTCTGATAGATCTTTTTTTTTATGTCTTCTATTTAGAATTACGGCAATTAATAAATGTATTTACTCATGAGAATGGAAATGACACGGTTTTCCGGGTAACAGTTTTTAAGCTCTCCAACGTATGTACATATTAAGGACCTTATACGTGTTAGGTTCCGAATCGAAACGTTTTCCGCTTCACATTTTGTAACTTTTCCCAACACGTGCACAAGTTAAACAGTTAAAACGTGAGCACGTGTCAACTGTAAAACGTGACATCTAAATGGGCGGAGCCGCATCTTCCTTCCATAGACTACTCAATAACCAAAAAGTATATAAACCACACCCGTTGATTGATTAGTTTCGTTTTTGCGAGTTATTTACGCGTCTCCATTCAGTGATGCAGGTGCTCTTTTCTACAGTCGGATTCTTCTTTTGCGGCCACAAAACATAATCCTGATTTGTAAGTTGTTTGATTATGGCATACTAGATATTTATAATACGTAGCTATTTGTCAATATTTAAACACTTGTATTTAGAAAAAAGTGTTATTGGTTGTTTTTGCCATTTATATGTAACGTCAGCAGCTTGTTTTCAGAAACAGACAGAATACAGCAAACATTGTTCCTGTTCTGGCTCCTTTGAGCTCATATAGTGTGACTTTGTATATTATAATATTGACACTGTACTTGACCTCAGAAGTGTTGGTGACCCGTCGGCGCGAAGACTAAAGATTTATATGTAACGTCAGCAGCTTCTAGTTTGTAGTCTATTTCCCCCTTGAGATCATATAGTGTGAGTATGTATATTATAATAACCACACATTATGATCTCAGAGGAGTTTGTGACCCATTGGCGCGAAGACTAAAGATTTATATGTAACGTCAGCAGCTTCTGGTTTTTAGTCTATTTCTCCCTTGAGATCATTTAGTGTGAGTATGTATATTGTAATATTAACATTTATACTGACCTCAGTGGAGTTTATGACCCGTCGACGGGAAGACTAAAGATTTATATTTAACGTCAGCACCTTCTCGTTCATACTCTGTTTGTTCCTTGGTATCATATACTGTGAATATGTATATTATAATATTAACAGTCATTGTGATCTCAGAGCACTTTATGACCCGTTGGCGCAAAGATGAAAGATTTCGAAGTCCCGCAGAAAAGAAGCTCTCAACATACTCATCGCTGGAAAGTATTTCGTTATTGATGACTTCATTTTCATTTTCCTTTTTCTGTGCCATCAGTGACACTGTGTATATTGTAAGAGTGTGATATTTCCACACAACAGGAATTGGAGATTTGTCGCCGCCAGGAGTAAACCATCTGAAATACAGTTTACTGACCTTTATAACTTACTTGATCAGATATTTTTACAGTGACAATATTTTTGGAAATTGCAGTTTAAAAAAAATAGTTTCCATAGATACTTTCTTAGTGAATACCTTTGATAAACCCTACATTTCTGAATGTTTTTTACTATTTCTATTTTTGTCTGTTGCGGTTCCTATTCACCTTCTCCCTATAGAATATATACGACCAGTAGTGTATATTATTATACTACTATCCTATATATTCTTAAAGGAGTACGTGATTTGTTAGCGGAGCAGTGACCGACCTCTAAGCACTACGACCGAACTTTCCCGAATTCTACAGAATACAAATTATAGAAAATGATAAAGCGTACATTTCTATGTAATATAAAGTGATTTGTGTTTAACTGTTTTTTACTTGTTATTGTTCTTGTGACCTGAGATGATGTAGTGCGGGAGTGTTTCTTGTAGCACTTCTTTTCTACTTTATCTAAAAGTAACTCATGCCCTCTTATATTATCAAGAATATGGGGCAACACTTTTACAAACTCTAGCAGAAAAAAAGGGAGGGTGTGCCCACGCTTAAGGGATATTTTATGAATTGCGTTTTTATTTGTCACCCCTTTGATATATACAGCTTCAGTTTCCGAAGAAAGTATAGTTGTAATTGCTTAATAAAAACTATTTCAAACCTAGACTGAAATTTTTGCTGCGCAACCGGAGCTCCCCGTCAAGAAAAGTAAACACCACATTATAACTAAACAGTGCTCCTGGGAAGTATCCCACCCGCAAACTTAATAAAAAGAAGACCGCAACACACTTTGTTATTTTCCCGCCGTGATTTGTACACCCCACGCCAATTATATAAATGGCCCTTAAAATATATAAAAAACTATTTTTACCTTCACAATCCCTCTCCACCACCTTGTGACCACTGTACAGAGTCAATAGTGTTCCTACCCTCCCCGCTACTACTTTCTTTTCCCATACTCCATTGAAGTGCGTCACAAAATGGTTCACAACAGTGAACCGTTCCCAGCCAATAATGAGCAAACTTGTACTAGGAACACTTTAGCCAATAAAATGTCCATGGTGTTCCGCAGAGGGGAAGGGAATCGCTGCCAACACTTCTACTTTCAATGGTTTACAGCCAATGAACATTAAGCTTGGGAAGGTCCTGCTTGGAACACGTTACCCAATCAGATGTCCCTGATGCTCCGCGGAGGGGGAGGGAATGGCTGGCAACACTTCTACTTTCAATGATTTACAGCCAATGAACATTAAGCTTACGAACGTCCTGCTTGGAACACGTCAGCCAATCAGATGTTCCTGCTACTCCGCGGACGGGGCGGAAATGGCTGGCAACACTTTTACTTTCAATGGTTCGCAGCCAATGAACATTAAGCTTGGGAAGGTCCTGCTTGGAACACGTCAGCCAATCAGATGTCCCTGCTACTCCGCGGACGGGGAGGAAATGGTTGGCAACACTTCTACTTTCAATGGTTCGCAGCCAATGAACATTGCGCTCGTTGTTGGAACACCTCAGCCAATAAAACGTTAATTTTGTTCCAGACACACGAACAGAACACGCCCTCCCACATAATATTAAATTTCGTCTAAGAAAGTGACACTGTCCGTGATAAAAGTGAACACCGCATTATAAGTAAACATTACTGCGCATTATATTAAAGGAAGGCTGCAATACGGCGCATTGTGATTTTCCCAATATGATTTACACAGCCTATTGCTGCAATACCGCACATTCACACTAACTGTGTGTGCACCCTACACACTGCTTGCCGCAATACGGCGCATTGTTTTCCCGATGGGATTTCCAGAGCCTACGCAACTTTGCCGCAATACCGCGCACCGTTGTTCTGCGGACGTGATTTCCATGGCCTACGCAACATTCAAACTCCCTGCCTCTGCACCGTACAGACTGCTTAAACTAAGACCACAGTGTTCCTACTATACCCTCTTATACAATTTTTCTCTTTTGTTTCGCCCTACGCCTTTCAACTCAGTCACAAAATGGCTGCGAACACTTCCTAGTTTCAACAGTTCGCAACCAATGAGCCGCACGCTCGTGCTCGTAACGCCTCAGCCAATCAGATGTCAGAATTCTCAAATATCGATATCTGTAAATTTTGATATTTCTCTAAAACTACTGAACGGACTTACCCCATTTAAACAAAAGCGTGCTTTCTGGACCAAGACCTTTCTCCCTGCCAAATTTGGCGTAATTCCGTTCAGCAGTTTGACCTGTAGCCTTGTCTAAAGTTTCCTATGGAAATTGCATGGAGAAAACACGTTTTGGGACCCCCTTTTTTCTCAGCCCCCCCTTCAGGAATCACCCCCAAACTTTCCGGATAGGAGCTCACCTGAAAAGAGGAACTTTTTGGAAAATTTCGTAAAGGTTCGGCAAACGACGCCAAAGTTATAAGCACATCAAAAAATGCTTTTCCTATGGAAACGTGGTCCTAACTATAACTACCTACTGGAGACCACCAGTAGGTAATATATATATATATATATATATATATATATATATATAGATATATTTTGTTGGACTTGACCCTTTCCTGACATAATGTTGCCGACTTAGATGCTTTGGGCACTTTGCCACTGCTGACCAGTGTCAAAGTGCAAGTGCTCCCTGTATAAAGTGTTATGGTAATTGGTTGTCCATAATTGGTATGTTTGCCTTACTAGTGAAGTCCCTAGTAAAGTGCACTATGTGTGCCAGGGCTGGTAATGCAAATGCTACTAGTGGGCCTGCAGCACTAATTGTGCCACCTACACAAGTAGCCCTAAGAAGAGATCTCAGGCCTGTCACTGCAGTACCTGCGCGCAGTTTGTTAACTGCCTTGTTGCCCTGACAAGTGCACCCACTTGCCAGGCCTTACCTTACCTTTTTATGCACATCAGACACCCCTATAGTAGGCCCAAGGTACCCCCCTGGGCAGGGTGCAGTGTATGTGAAAGGTAGGACATGTACTGAGGTGTGTACCATGTCCTGACAGTGAAATACTGCCAAATTCATTTTTCACTGTTGCAAGGCCATCTTGCCCATAGGACAGAATGGAGAATGCTGTGTCCCATGTTTCCAGCATATCTTCCCATAGGCATAAGATGGAGAGATGGAGTTTAGTGTGCCTGAACTCAGAATTTAATAACACATCTTTTTGTGAAGATGGTTTTTGAATTGTGTGTTTAGAAACCACGCTTTCAGAAGTGGCTGGTTTCTTGTCTTAAACCATCCTGTGTGCCTCTGCCTGGTTGTATATTGCCTGCCTGGGTTTAGACGTGACAGGGTCTGGGAAGTGTCCTGACCCCAGGGAGGAGAAGGTGAGACAGCAACAGGCTGGCCTGCATTTGATGTGGGGGGGGGAGAAGTAGCCCCCTGGATGTGAAGAGGGCTGTGTTGCTGCCACAAAAGGATGGCTCCACCTCCTGCTGAGCGTCTGGGCCCCAGACCCTGACTATCAAAGGAGGAGGGTGTGCACTGGCAGGAAGACACCCAGGTCTGGTTTGGACCGAGGTCAGAGCCCCCTGAACACAAAGACTTCAAAGGCATTTAGGGGTATAAATGTAAGAGCTGAAACCCCTGAACTCAAGACTGAAATCCATATTGAAAAAGTATTGAACCTACTTGGTGATCAAGAGGAACCTCTGCTAAAGAAGAACAGCTGAAGAGACTGAAGAGAAGGACTGCCCTTGCTGTGTGTTCTGGGGCTGGCCTGCAGTTTGCTGGTTTGACTAAGGAGAGGACAAGGGACTTTGCTGTGTGCTGTGTCCCCCTGCTTGTGAGGACGTTGCTGTGTGCTGTGTCCTGAAGTAGCGTGTCTCCAAGGGCCCGAGGAGAGCTGGTCCCCTGTTGTGGAAACTTAGGAACACAAAAGTTTCCAACCGTGTCTCAGCGACGCTGTGTGCGTGGTGCTCTTGCATGCCTGAGACTGCCGTGTGGTCCGTGGTACTGTTTATGAGGTGCCCCGTGATCGCACTGCCCCCGCAGCGTGAAACATCGTCCACGCTGCTGCCTTGCTGTTGTGGCCCAAGCCATCATCGTACCTGAGGCTGTGAGGAAGGATCACCGCCGCCGGCCCGAGCCGCAACGTGCCGAAGGATTGTGTGAAACTAAGAACCGAGACTCAGCGACGCTGTGTGCGTGGTGCTCTTGCACGCCTGAGACTGCTGTGTGGTCCGTGGTACTATTTACGAGGTGCCCCATGATCGCATTGCCCCCGCAGCGTGAAACGTTGTCCACGCTGCTGTATTGCTGTTTGTGGCCCGAGCCGTCATCGTAACTGAGGCTGTGAGTAAAGATCGACGCCGCCGGCCTGAGCCTCAACGTGCTAACGGGGCACATGAAACTGAGGACTGTGTCTCAGCGATGCTGTGTGCGTGGTGCTCTTGCTCGCCTGAGACTGCCGTGTGGTCCGTGGTACTGTTTACGAGGTGCCCCGTGATCGCATTGCCCCCGCAGCGTGAAACATCGTCCACGCTGCTGTATTGCTGTTTGTGGCCTGAGCCGTCATCGTAACTGAGGCTATGAGTGAGGATCACCGCTGCCGGCCCGAGCCGAAACGTGCTAAAGGATTTCTTGAAGCTAAGGAAGCTACAAGGTGAAAGGGATCGTGATCGTTGTTCGTCGAAAGGAATCTGCCCAAGATCATCAATGAAGGAGAAGGCCGTGCCGTAAACTGTCCGGCTACAGCATCGCCTAGCAACAGAGCCGCAACTTAATCGGGATCGCCCAGCAGGACGTCCGACGAGCGGGGAGAGAGAGAGAGCGAGGCGGCGCACCCCCCCCAGGTAAGGCTTGGACTCCGGTCGGGAGCCGCAAGCGTGTGTGGCCTGGGGAGGCGTGCAGGAGGAGTACAGGAGTGCTCCGAGCTCTCTCCCGCTGCACCGCGTTAGACGTGCTGAGTCCCCGAGCAGCCCGGACCTGGGCCACCCCTGTAAGCCTATGACCATTGTCTCTGCTGTTGGGGCCTAGTGGTGCCCAAGTTGACCGTGCAGATTGCATCACAAACCGCATTATTATTGCATTACGAACTGCCTGATTCTTGCATTACGAACCGCATTATTATTGCATTACAAACTGCCTGATTCTTGCATCACGAACCGCATTATTATTGCATTACAAACTGCCTGATTCTTGCATTACGAATCGCATTATTATTGCATTACGAACTGCCTGATTCTTGCATTAAGGTCTGAACTATTATTACATTACTAGATGCATTACCAACTGCATTGCATTGCATTAGGACTGCATTAGAGATCGTAAATTGCTCATTAATATCGCAAGAACCTACAAGTGATTGCTGGCCTAATAACCGGCCAAGTGAATTATTACGAATACGCATATGTTGGTTTTCTATCGTTTGGTCTCATCGTATTCCTTTTTATAAAGATACTGCTATTTTTATGAAACCAGTGTGGTGTCCATTTGTGGTGTTATCACTGTGTTACTGGGAGTGTGGTTGCAAATACTTTACACATTGCCTTGGAGATAAGCCTGGCTGCTCGTGCAAACCTACCAGGGGGTGAGCAGGGGTTATCTAAGGGTGTGTCCCTCCTTACACTGACTAGAAGCAAGGGTCCCTATTTGGACTAAGGTACATACCTCAGCCAACTAGAGACCCCCAGTTCTAACATATATATATATATATATATATATATATATATATATATATATATATATATATATATATAATCTACTGGTGGTCGCCAGTAGATAGTTATAGTTAGGACCTATTTTCCATAGGAAATCCGCAACATTCTATTTGAAATAACTCTTGCGTCGGTTGACGAATCTTCGCGAAATTTTCAAACTTTGTGGCCCGCTCCAGTCCGCTCCTATCCTGAAAGTCTCGGGGTGATTCGTCAAGCGGGGGCCGAGAAAAAAGTGGGGTCCCAAAACGTGTTTTCCCCATTCATTTTCCCATAGGAAACTTTAGCCACGGCTACAGCCCGAACTGCTGAACGGAATTACACCAAATTTGGCAAAGAGGTAGTTCTTGGTTCAGAAAGAACCCTTTTGTTAAATGGTGTAAATCCGTTGAGTAGTTCCTGAGAAAATCAAAAGGAAAATCACATATATATCTATGGCCGCGTCGGATTCGCGCACCCTGAGCGCACCCTGCGCGCACCGTCCCGATCACGAGCTGCATGCTAATTGGCTGTCAACACTCCAAATCAGGAAGTGTTGGCAGCCATTTTATGCTCTCGGTAGAACCGAGGCACAGAAACAAGTGCGCAAAACGCAGAAAGGGGGCAGGGTAGAAACACCCTGACCCCTAGGTCTGCTCAGGGGTCCCACAAGGACCCCTGGGCAGAAAAAAGCATTTTTAAAAAAAATAATTAAAAAAAAACCGATTGTGCCGCAGGCCCCGCCCCCTTCCTTTACCACTCTGCAAACGCGCCCCCTGGTGCGTTTGCAGAGGGGGAACGAATTCCCCTTGAATACTGGGGGTCCCTGGGGGCCAATTAGCCCACCAGGAACCTCCAGTATGCGCCAGGGGGCTGCATTGCAGAGAGGTGTACAGAGGCCACGCCCCTTTTTACACCTCTCTGCAACGCAGCTCTGTGGCGCTTTTTGGAGGTACATGGTGGGCTAGTTGGACTCCAGGGACCCTCAGGATTCAAGGGGACTTAATTCCCCAACTTAAAACACGCCACGGGGCGAGTTTGCACAGTGGTGAAGGGAGGGGGCGGGGCTTCAGGTGACATGTGTGCAAACAGGCCCCGTTGCACGTTTTAAGATGGGGAATTAAATCCCCTTCAATCCTGAGGGTCCCTGGGGGCCAACTAGCCCACCAGGTACATCCAGAAACCGCCACAGAGCTGCATTGCAGAGAGGTGCAAAAAGGGGCGTGGCCTCTGAACACCTCTCTGCAACGCAGCTCTCTGGCGCATACTGGAGGTATCTGGTGGGCTACTTGGCCCCTAGGGACCCTCGGGATTGAGGAGGATTTAATTCCCCATCTTAAAGCGCGCCACGGGCCTGTTTGCAGACATGTCACCTGAAGCCCCGCCCTCCCTTCACCACTGTGCAAATATTCCTCTAAAATCAGCCGAACTACGAATTCCGATTTACTCACCTGTTATCAGGAGAGACCTCAGTGCTGCATCTTTGAGCCCAGTACTGATCCTGAAAAGTAATTTTAACCGTACTTACCAGTAACTTGAATTTCCTTCCATAGGATATCATTGCCTGCTTTTTGCTGAAAAAGTTTCTAAGTGTCGATTTTTGAAACATACAAATATTCCTCTAAAATCAGCAGAACTACGAATTCCGATTTACTCACCTGTTATCAGGAGAGACCTCAGTGTTGCATCTTTGAGCCCAGTACTGATCCTGAAAAGTAATTCTAACCGTACTTACCAGTAACTTGAATTTCCTTCCATAGGCTAACATTGACTGGTTTCACTTGGAAATTCTTCTAAGTGTGGAGTTTTGGAACTTTATAATATTCCTCTAAAATCAGCCGAACTACGAATTGCGATTTACTCACCTGTTATCACGAGAGAACCCAGTGCTGCATCTGTGAGCCCAGCACTGACCTTGAAAAGTAATTCTAACCGTACTTACCAGTAACTTGAATTTCCTTCCATAGGCTAACATTGACTGGTTTTCAGCAGAAAAGTTTGTGTCGATTTTCACAAACTACAAATATTCCTTAAAAATCGCCTGTATGACTTAAACGCATTATTTCAACTGTTTACAGGAGATGCACCAGTGCTGGATCCAGGATCCACCACTGAGTAAGAAAAAGTAACGATAACACTACTTACCTGCTAAGTGAATTTCCTCCCATAGGATAACATTGGTGATTCTATGTGAAAAAGTTTCTAAGTGTCAACTTTTAAAATACAATAATATTCCTTAAAAATCACTACTGTAACCAAAACGCTTTTACTCAACTGTTTACAGGAGATGTCCCAGGACTGAATCTAGGATCCAGTCCTGTGGTTAAAAAGTAATCCATAAAGTAACTAATTGCATTTAACTAGAAATTCACATTGAGCTCAATGTTGCATTGTGTTTGAAATTGTGTTGCCCATTGCAACAACTGTAACTACTGTACTTAAAAGTCTATTGCCTATTTGCAAAGTATTTAAACTAAAGTAATTCATTCTGAGAAAGTATATTTTGTAATGTAATGTATAATGTAATTATAATGTAATTTAAAAAATAAAATATCTAAAAATAAATAGTTTAAAAAAATGTAGTAATTCAGTATCAAAAAAATAAATATAACAATTAATACATTTAAAAATTGTCATTTACAAAACCTTGAAATTCACTGAAAAAAACCATAGGTTTCAGACATGTTATAGTTAGGAATTAGCATTTAAAAAACCTTTGAAATTCACTGAAAAAACCATAGGTTTCAGGCACGTTATAGTTAGAAATTAGCATTTAAAAAACCTTACAAATTCACTGAAAAAACCATAGGTTTTAGGGACAGTTATAGTTAGTTGGACATTGCACTCGTACAAAACCCGTGAAATTCCCCCGTTATAGTTAGTTCAGGTAACTATAACTCGCGCCCCGCAATGCACTGCTGATGACGTCACATATTACATCACTCATGACATGGTCAGTGACATCACTGATGACATCACTGATGACATCTCAAATGACATCACTGATGACATCATCCATGTGATAATTTGATGCATCTTCTCACACCCTAATATAACTTTTGATACACCCACTGTAAATTACAGACTGCCATTGTCAAAACCATAGACACTCCAACACCAATTACTATATACACACTCACTGATTCTTAGGTCTACACACACACATCTACTCACTCACCCGTACAGTCACTCATACTTATAGTCACTCAGTACAGGACTATTATATGCACTCATACACCTATATAAACACTCACACACCGCCACTCATCCATAGAGGTACTCACACACCTAGTCAGTCATGCAAAAATTAAGCACACACCCATTTACTCACCTATACAGTTATACACACACCAGCTCACTTACTCATACAAATACTAGCACATTCTTACGCTCTTATACAATCTCTGATACAAGCACACACTCATCCATACAGTCACTCTCACAATCACACACTCTCGCTTATAGCTATTTATATACTCCAACACACATATATACTGCCTTTCACATATGTAGTTACTCACACATGTACCACTGGGACATACATTCACTCACTAACACACTCTTACACACACTTACCCACCCATACAGTCTATCACAGATGCACTCTTGAAACCATCCACCCAGTGAATCACCCACTCACACATCTATGCACAGAGTCGCACACACCCCACCCACACAAACACTCAGGCACCCATACAGATACTCAGACAACCATTCAATAACTCATATAGACACTCATGTAGCTATTCACAAACCCATGCAGCCACTTACACAGCAACAGACAGACGGATACAGACATTCACCCAGTTTAGTCACTAACCTGTGCATTCAGTAAGATACGTTTAATCACTCACTTATAGAGTTAGTCACGCACCTACTAAATCATCCATTCAGACACTTATACACCCACTCATTCTTCAATACGCCTTTCCCTATATATATTAAACATATTTAAACTTTACAGAAACACACAGTCACTGGATGATGTCATCAGTGATGTCATTTGAGATGTCATCAGTGATGTCATCAGTGATGTCACTGACCATGTCATGAGTGATGTAATATGTGACGTCATCAGCAGTGCATTGCGGGGCGCGAGTTATAGTTACCTGAACTAACTATAACGGGGGAATTTCACGGGTTTTGTACGAGTGCAATGTCCAACTAACTATAACTGTCCCTAAAACCTATGGTTTTTTCAGTGAATATATATATATATAACTTCACTCCGCATACCACCGGAATCTGCTCCAAACACGGACACGGACCCAAACTTTCAGTTACTTTATTTTATTGTTGCTGTGCCGCCATAACATTTCGGCTCCTACGAGCCTTGATCACATGACACAGAGAGAACCAATGTGGACGAATTTAAAGTGACAGGTGCGTGAACTAATTACACTCACGTGATGGTTAAAATTCATAGACATAAAAATAATACCAAGGCATAACAGTAAAAATAATACTACATCTTGTCTCCTCATTTGTATACATTGTTTTACCAAAGGTATACGTATGAATTCTCGTTTAAGTTGTTATTATGGTATAATACCTCACTTTTATACAATTTACTACAAGATCACAAATTAACGAGTTTAAAATTCACTCCATCAGTACAATATTGTAATTTATCATTGTATGTACATTTGTTGTGTTCTATCTGAATGCAATGAACAAACTTAATGTTTTAAAGAGGTATATAAATTACTTATAAAAAAGTCTATGTTATCATAAAGTGCCAGTGCGATTAAAAAAGTGTATAAATGAGTGTATTAAAATCAATGAACTCCTCATAGATCTCCTATGTGTACCTAAATCGATATCAATGTTTAGATCAGTTTTGGAACAAAGTATATGGTGGCCATATGGATAAGTTGAATATATCTAATAATATATACTAAGGAAGTGGTTATGGGCCTGTACAGCGTACCCTCCAGCACAACATACCTCCCTCCCCAGAGGAACCACCAATGGGAATGTTTTGTGGAGGAGCACCGCTGTACCCCTAGTGTGCCCAGCCTGAAACTCCCTATCATAACAATAACGGGCCAGGAATGAGCAATTAGTGCCGAGCAGGTGGGTTTCCTGCAAGAGCAAGACCGCAGGGCCATGCCGCTTTGCAAAGCAGAGCACTGCCCCTCGTTTAATACGATCATTAAGACGGTTGACGTTCAACATCATCAAAACTTAGGGGGCCATCACCTAGGGCGTTCGCAGCCAGTGTCGTCTCAAGTGGGGGAGTGTAAAAGTAGTGGAGTCCTAGCCAAGGTAAAAATAAAATAAGGATCCAGCGTGACTGTGGTACCCTCCTTGTCATCAACAAAAGACAACCAACCTGAAACAATAACAGAAAAACACACATTGCCCACTCCCCAGCAACCCGCCACCCTACACTTCCTCCCAGAAGCATCTGTCGCCCTCCCCACAAAACAGGAATTGAAACTTAGGCGAAAGTCTGGAAATTCGCTCCCCACTCGGACCTGCACCATCCCACCATAACTAAGGAAACCTAGGTGCTGACATAAGTACAAGAGCAAAGAGTCCGGAAGGCCCTGGACACTCGAGTCTGCCAATAAGTCACGGGCCAATGTCTGGGCGGGCTGTTGCTGTGAAGGCACTAGTCCTTGGGAGCCATTCAGCCCTGTCTCCCATCCCAGAGTCAGAGCCCACCCCAGACTCTCGGCGGCCCCTCCTCCGCGACTTCAGCTGCGAGCCCGGAGCCCACCATTACCATCTCCAAGGGGCCACACACAGATGGCTCCCCTCATTTTGGCACTGAATTCACTGTCAAGGCCCACTGTTCCATCATCCACACCCAGTTTCCTCCTGAAGTATCAAAGAAGACAGTTTTAGAGTTATGAATGACCTGTAGGCATGCTGGGAACATCAGCATGTACTTCAGTCCCTTTCATTGCGTACTCTGTCAATAAACGGGCGAGGCGGGCCCCCACGGGCAGCCTCCTTGCCAAGGACCTATGAGCCCATTCAATTACAAAACAGGAGGACAGCTAGGTCAAGGGCATTCCTCAAGAAAGCATTGCGGTGTCGACCCCTCCATGCCCTTCTGCAAAACCCACAAAACGTAAATTTCAGTGCCAAGCGCAATTCTCTGCATCCTCAGCCCATTCCTCTAAGCATTGTGTTGTGCCAGTCAACCTCGAGACCGTGGCCTGCAGCTCACCCAACATGTCCTCCATCACTGAGACTAGTCCTTCCATCTCCTCCACCCTGTCTGCCACCCTACTTAAATCTTGTCACAGGAGAGAAATCTCCACCTCACCCTCACCAATCTTAGACACCAGCACTAACCGGGAAGCCTGAATCGCCAACAAGATGGCCCCAAAATCTTCCGCCAGGGAGTGTGGTCATTGGGGCCCTACATGTGCCAGATGATGGGGCAGTGAAGTGATCAATTTTGTATTGGCCCCACCCCATGGGGAAAGTGGATCTTCCAGGCCTGGGGTCAACGACAAAATGAGGCTTCCCCACCACCCCATGACCCCCAACTCTGGACATCTTTGGGAGTCCAGGCCCGCTATTTCAGGAAGCGTGGCCTGGGCTCCTAGGTCCCTGCGGGCCCCTTGCGGCTCTTCAAAGAGTCTGACAATCCTGGTCCCACAGCCCGCAAGGCCTGTCATCCAGCTGCCGCGGGTAGAAAATGTCTGAGGGGGGAAGGGAGCCCAACCTCAGAGCCCCCGCCGCTCGCACTGGCCCTGTCCACCAGGCACTGTGTCGCTCGCAGTGTTAGGCTGCCACCATCTTGGGCATCCGGGCCCCCAAGCGCAGCAGTGTCTTCCTTTCGTGTGCTTCCAGCCATCACCATACACCAGGGAGCTGTCGATGGGATGGGATACCGTGGCCCCCCCTGCCTCGTTACTAACCACTGTCTGTCATAGACGCCAACCCCTTAGGTATCATGTTAATGGGATCACTGTGACATATAGTGCTTGGTGGGATATAGCACGCTGTCTCCAGTGCAATGCCCCCTACTCTTTGCTACTACCTGCTATCTGTAATCCATTGCTTCTCCCAAAAATGGAACCTTGGGCTAAAGCCTGCAGAAATACAAGTCACAACCATATTTTTTTTTTTTTTTTTTTTTATGACAATTTATAGCGCGCACTACTACCCAAGGGTGTCTAGGCGCTTGCGGACTCCAAAACTGTCATCAGAGCAGCTAGTTTCTAAAAAGCCATGTTTTAAGCAATTTCCTAAACTCCAGCAAGGTGGAGGACTTCCTAAGAGAGATCGGGAGAGCATTCCATTCCTTTATGGTATTGTAACTGAAGCTCCTTCCCCCCAGTTGGACCTTCTGATTCTGGGGGTAAGCATAAGGAAGGCATTTGCTGAACGAAGCGATCGGTTAGGAGTGTACCAGCTGAAGAGGTCCAACAGGAATTGTGGTCCTTCTCCATGCAGGGCCTTAAAGGCCGTGCAAAGTGCCTTAAATTTAATTCGCTGGCCGACTGGTAGCCAGTGTAATTCCCGAATACCTACTCTAATGGATTGAAATCTAGGAGCATCCAGGACCAGTCTAGCCGCAGCGTTCTGTACTGCCTGCAACCTTCTAAGTAGATTGGTTTGTAGGTTAATGTACAACCCGTTGCAATAATCCAATTTGGATAGTACCAGGGAAGTCATTACTATTTTTCTAGTATTTAAAGGAATGAAAGGCAGAATTTTTCGAACCATTTTAATAGTAAGAAAGGCAGCAGAGACCACTTTTGATACTTGGGCCTTCATATTGAGTTTGTCATCAATAATAACCCCCAGATTCTTAGCCTTGGCCACTGGTATAGGAGTATGGCCCAATGTGTCCGGCCACCATACTGGAGACCACTCAGGAGAGAGGCTGCCAAACAGCACCAGCTCCGTTTTTCCCGAGTTCAGCTTCAGACAGTGCCTAGCCATCCAGTCACTCAGGGCGCCCATACAGTCATGAAGTTTAACTGAATAGTTAATGTCCTTGTCCACTGCTGAGATCACTAGCTGTGTGTCATCAGCATATGAGGTAGGGCAGAGGTTAAAACTTCTGATCAGGGAGGCGATTTCAGAAACGTAAATATTAAAAAGCGTGGGGCTCAGAGAAGACCCCTGTGGCACCCCACATGGCAAAGTGAAGGGTGCAGATTTAAAATTACCCAAATGCACAGTTTGAGTTCGATCGGAAAGGAATGACATAAGGAGGCAAAGGGCCCTACCCCCAATCCCGATAGTTTTAAGACGTTCGATCAGAGTCGCGTGGTCCACGGTATCAAATGCCGCGGACAAATCGAGGAGGACAAGAGCTGCCGATCCCCCACCATCTAATGTTTTTCTAATCTCCTCCGTCGTTTTTATAAGAGCCGTTTCGGTGCTATGGCCTGCTCTAAAGCCAAACTGACTCTGGTCCAGGATTTCATTTTCCGCAATAAAAATAGAGAGTTCGGTATTAAGTCGTTTCTCAAAGATTTTAGCCGGTACAGGGAGTCTAGCAATGGGACGATAGTTTGCAGGATCAGTTGTATCCAGATTAGCTTTTTTTAAAAGAGGCAAAATGCAGGCCTGTTTCCATATAGAAGGAAAATGCCCTTGTGCTCGCATCAGATTAAAAACGCTAGTTAGCTGAGGAGTAATAATATGACTGATGTTATTAAGAATCCTTGGGGGGCACGGGTCATCCGGGGATCCTGATTTGGTTTTAATAAGGAGAGTCTCTAGTTGTTCAGGGAATGCCGGAGAAAAATCTAAAAAGGCCCCTTTACCTACCACTGCTTGTGTTACATCATTAGTGAGTGGTCTGTGTGTTGTAAATTGCTCGTATATTTCATCCACCTTGGACTTAAAAAGTGGGCAAGAGTATCACAGAAATCTTGGTTAGCGTTAGCGTTGTCGTCCTTGGGTGCTAAGGTTAGATTCTTTATAGCTTTAAAAAGTTCCTTGCTGGACGTGCCTGCCCCCTCAATTTGCTTAGTATAATACATACTCTTTTCGGCAATTAACTTTTTCTTGTATTCAGCCAACGTGGCTTTGTACAATTCTTTTTCTGCATCTTCATAGTTTTTCCTCCATTTTCTTTCCTGCCTTCTGCAAGCCTGCTTATCTAGTCGTAGTGCCTCTGAAAACCAGGGGCAGATGGCATTTTTCTATTTTTGTTAATAACAGTGGTCGGAACTAACGTATCAAAATTTGTTTCTAGCCATGTAGTATAATTTAAGGCTGAGGCTTCTGCTTCCAGATGCGAAGTAGGTTGGCTTTGTGCTAATTTGGCATCCAGAATACTCTGGTCAATTTTATGCCATGCCCTGCTGAGAGTCTTGCTGCCAACCTGCTTATCAGCATGCCATCGAGGGAGGATATAGTTAAACAGCACGGCATAATGATCCGTCCAGGTCAACGGAAGGATAGATATCTTAACAATGGCTGGATTATTAGTAAACAGTCCATCCAAAGTGTGTCCTGCTACATGCGTAGGATAGTGTATAATCTGCTGTAGTCCTAATTCTGACGTGGCCTCAAGAAATTCCCGAGTGTCCTTTTCCTCTGAGAGCTCAAGATGAAAGTTCATATCCCCTAAGACTGTGAAGAATTCTGAGAGGAGCCCTGGCTCAAGTAGTTGGTGAACAGTAGAAAGGAAACTATTTCTAGGGCCGGGAGGGCGATATAGAAGTATTCCATTAAAAGTCTCGTGATCACAGATAGCGATTTTAAAATGTAGTGCCTCACAGTCCGCTGTGGGTACGGCTGAGAAGTGGATGTTAAGGTCGTACTTATGAATGATTGCAAGGCCTCCCCCTCTTTTAAATTGTCTGTCCTGTCTGATAACTTTGTATCCATATGGGACAGCAATGTTAAAATCCGAGTCAGCTGAGTGTTCGCCCCAGGTTTCAGTGACAAACAGTATGTCCAGGTTGTTATCGGTAATAAAATCTGCAATATCATACTTATGTTTGATCAATGATCTAGCATTGATCAAGGCTAGCTGGAGTTCTACGATTTCCTTAGCTGGAATGGTCAGACTCTTATCAGATTTAGGCAAAACCCAAACGTTCCTTGGGATATTGGTTAAGCAGTCTGGACATAGAAAAACCTCAGGACTAATCGGTTCTTCACAGGGGAGGAGTAAGCATGCCTTACTTCTCAGTGGACGAAGGGAGTAAAGATTATCCCTAGAATAATATAAATTGTTCCTACCTGCAGTAGAAGGACTAGGGGTTCTGGCCCTAGGCCCAGACGTGGCGCGGACGGGCGCAGGCGGGCTTGCCTTAGGCGCGCCTTACGGCAAGCCCGTCTGCCGCGCCCGCTGCACGCGTCCGCTACGCGTCCTCTCCAGCTCTCCCTTAAATATGGAGATGAAGATCGGGAGACTAGAGCGTCGACCTGGGCGGAAGTGAGGCCCCGGAAGTCTGTGCTCTAGATGGTCTTCCCTCCGCGTCAAACGGTATAGACCGCGGCGGACCGGGGAAGCCAGCAAGCAACCAGGTGAGCGAATGCTCAAAGTGCGAGTGCAATAATAAGCAGCAATTTCTAAAAACAGTTAAAAAAAGATAGCAGCAGCAGCAGCAACAATGTTTTAAAAGAATAAAAATCTTACAGTGGCTGCAACACTGACAAATTGGTATCCTACAGAGCAATTCTAGTTCTATACACAAACGTAAAAGTTAAGAGACATTTAAAAAGGATTGACTCACAGCAGTTGAAGACCGCTACGCGTCCTCTCTAGCTCTCCCTTAAATATGGAGATGAAGATCGGGAGACTAGAGCGTCGACCTGGGCGGAAGTGAGGCCCCGGAAGTCTGTGCTCTAGATGGTCTTCCCTCCGCGTCAAACGGTATAGACCGCGGCGGACCGGGAAGCCAGCAAGCAACCAGGTGAGCGAATGCTCAAAGTGCGAGTGCAATAATAAGCAGCAATTTCTAAAAACAGTTAAAAAAGATAGCAGCAGCAGCAACAATGTTTTAAAAGAATAAAAATCTTACAGTGGCTGCAACACTGACAAATTGGTATCCTACAGAGCAATTCTAGTTCTATACACAAACGTAAAAGTTAAGAGACATTTAAAAAGGATTGACTCACAGCAGTTCTGCTCCTACTGCTGCGCACAAGTTAAATAACGGCCCTTCAACTACAGGCACAAATTCATACACTTTAATGGCCTCATTTAGAATGAATTGGCGTAGGGCAGTGCCGCAAATCTTTTTGCGGCGCTTCCATACACCAAAATGAAAGGGCGGAAATGCACCGTATTTACAAGATATTGTGCATTCCTGTCCTTTCTGCCTGCACTGGTGCACAATTTGGTGCCTAGCACCAATGCAGACACTCTTGCATCATGGACACCTTCCTGCACAAAAACAATACATGGAGGCTTTTTCCTCTTTCTATTTGTTCTGCAATAGATATTTCTCCTCGTAACGCCTCCCCTGGGTAGGCACACAATTTTGAAGCATTCCCAGGTTTACAGATTTTTGTAAATCTGGGAATGTGTCAAAACCTTTGGATGTTGATGGGAAAACACACTGTAACGCCCATGGACCTCCCCCCCCTGATGCAGTGTAAGGCAACACAGTGACTTGCACTGCATTGCCTTACACCATATCTATGAGGCCATGAAAAGCCACGCAAAGTGGCTTTGCGTTGCCTCATAGATATGGGTCTGCACTCTGCGCCTCATAAAAAGTGACGCACCAGTGGCGCAAGTGGCTTGTAAATAAGCCCCTAAGTTCTTATAACGCTACTAATATTCACCAGAACGTATAACTAAATACACCTGACACACACATTACCTGTACAAGGGTGCCTGCATTGGCGCTAGATTGCCGAAACGCCAGCATAGGGGGAAAGTACAAGAATGTACCGTATTGGATACACACAGTGCATTCCTCCCCTTTCACTTTGACATAAGGCAGCGCAGCAAGGTGACGTGCTGCACTGCCCTACGCTAAATACCCATAAATGACGGCCTGAATGTTTTCGGGTCCATTCATGGGGTACTATTCAGCTGATGTTAGGCTTCTGTTCTCGGGGTTGGTGGTCACTATACAGCAATTGACATATCAACCTACAAAATATCTCATACACAAAGTCAACTACCACTTTATCTTCGCAGAAAGTAGATGTGGAGTTTAGAATAGTAAATCAATACATACATGAATATACTTACCTTGACCATATAATGGTAGTCCACATTGTGGATGAGATATTTTTGTAAGTCAATATCTAGACGGTCATATAGTGAGTAGGAGTGTGTGTAATTTGCATAATTTGCGTCCACGTAATTATGAGACTTATAGCAAAACTATGCATAATTATGTGAAATGGAAATCCGTCATTTTGCACTATATTTTAGCACAAATGCATCCTTGCATCAATTTTTGTTGTAATGACTCATTGAAACATAAGCACCGAGAACAGCAGCAGTTTGCTCTCTGTTGTTTCCGTCCATTTGCAGTAAAAATGGCGCAATTCTTTTTATTTTTTACCGAGAATATGCAATGTGGCATAATTTCGGGAATTGTGCATAACACGCACAAGGGCAAATTCCCAAAATCACACAAATTAAGCTGGCGTGATTAAAATTTCGCCCATGCCTAATATGGAGATGCCTCCCTTCGCTCTCTTTTCCGATATCCTGACAGGCTATGTTTTATAATAAGATTCTCAGAAGCAACCAGGGCTCCAATTTTTAAAAAAAAGGCAGGGGTCGGTCAAGGGAAGCTACGCAGCGTCGCCCTCACCTTTGCTTTGTGCGCAGTCTGACGCTTTAGCTGCTGAGCCAATTATGAGCTTTGATATTTACGCAGAACAGCACGTCCAGTGAGTCATCTGTTTTGTCCAACATTCTTTTTGCTGATGCTTAATGGAATCCTAAAATTAAATATAGTCACGGTGGAGATGAACAGCACTTGTGTTTCCCAGAATAGTGCAGGGAACATGGCTTTATGATCAAAGAACACACACAGATCTGCCATCTCTGTTTAACAAGCCTAACAAAAGACCATAGAGGGGGGCCTTCAGGTCCATGGGCAGATCTCTTGATTATGTGGAGAGTGAGGAGCCCTTAATTTGCCCTCATGCTGCAGGTAAACAGCTCTGACCGCGTGGCCGGTCATAAAGTGCCCACGTGCTTGAATGAGGAGACATGCAGGTGATCTATTTCATTAGTTGTGCAGCACGTGTCCCTCTTAGTGGCATCTCTAGGGGAGGGCCAGAGGGGCCCGTGCCCCTGTTCTTTGCCCTGCTCGTTCGTCTTGTGCCCCACCACCACTGATGCACTGAGCACTAAGGTCAAATCTGGTTCCCCTTTGGACCCTATGAGGCCTGCCCAATTTAGAGACTGTTTACCTATACTTCTCACGCCCTTATGTCAGTCGATTAACTCTTCTTTCATCACGGCGATGGTCCCCTCGGCATGGAAGCAGGCAAGGGTGATCCCCCTGCTAAAAAAACCCTCATTGGATCCCACCAAGCCGGAAAATTTCCGACCTATTTCTCTCTTGCCTTGGGTTGCTAAAATCGCGGAGGCTCACACTAATAAACTTCTTTCGAACTTTTTGAACAACAGCGGTATCTTGGACCGCTCCCAGAATGGTTTCCACTCCGGTCATAGCACCGAGACGGCGCTATTGGCAGTGAGTGAACACCTGCGGACCATTCTGGATGAGGGTCAAACGGCGGCTCTGATACTGCTTGATCTCAGCGCCGCGTTTGACACGGTCTCCCATCAGATCCTCCTGCGCCGTTTAGAGGAAGCAGGGGTAGTCGGCTTGGCACTGGAATGGTTTTGGTCCTTTCTGTCCGACAGATCTTTTCAGGTCTCCGCCCCCCCCTTTCTTTCTCATGCCCACTCCATCAAACAGGGGGTCCCCCAGGGCTCGGCGTTAAGCCCCACTCTTTTTAATCTCTATGTCCAACCTTTGGCAGGAGTGGCGCGGGACCATGGCTTGACCATGGTCTCCTATGCTGATGATACTCAGCTGGTGGTAGCCCTCTCCGATGACCAGCCTCGGGACGCCACACAGTTCCGGAACGGTCTAGAGGCGGTTGCACGCTGGATGACCACGAACTGCCTTCAGCTCAACGCCAGCAAATCTGAGGTGCTGTTAGTGGGGAATGATAAGGGGCTTTGGAGTACGCAGTGGTGGCCGGCATCCTTGGGCTGCGCCCCAACACCTAAGTTGGTGGTAAAGAATCTAGGGATCTGGCTCGACTCCACTCTTGGTTTTCAGGATCACACTAAAAAGATCGCCGGCACCTGCTTCGGTCTCCTACGGGGTCTGAGGCCTATTTTGGGGTTTTTCGACCCAGCCACACGTCAACTGATAGTTCAGGCGACTATTTTATCAAGACTCGATTATGCCAACGTTTTATTGTTAGGTGCCAACAAGGCCGAAGTGAATCGTCTTCAACGAGTCCAGAATGCAGCCGCTCAAGTTCTGCTCAGGCTCCCCAGAACATGCTCTACGTCTGGCGCTTTACGCCGCCCCCACTGGCTGCCCGTCTCCAAGAGGATCGAATTTAAAACATTATGTCTGGCCTTCAAAATTCTAAAACTTTCTTCCCCTGAGATTTTATCTAATTTGCTGGTCCCCTATGTCCCTGCTCGTCAGCTACGTTCCGCTGAGCAACTTTTGGCCACTGTCCCGCGAGTGAAACGCATCAGGGCTAGGGGCAGGTCCTTCCGCTGTTTGGCCGCTAAGCTGTGGAATTCCCTTCCCATGCAGATTCGCCGTATAGACTGCCTGCTATCTTTCCGTAAGGCCATTAAAACTTACCTGTTTCCTACAGTCTAGTTCTTGCCCTCTTAGACTCTGCATTAGCGCCGGGACGCCCCTTTGCTGGGGCAGCTGTGCGCTTTATAAACTTAATTAACATAACATAACATGCTGAATGTACTATGAGGGGACAGAAGAAACAGGAAACAGCCTTTAGAACGCAGTCACTACCACGCAATACTTTATCACAAATTCATTACCACGCATATAGGTTGGGTAAAGGTATTTGGGTAGCAATTTTGTTTTTAGGATTTAGGGTGGGTAAAGGTATTTGGGTGGCTAGGATGTTTTTAAGGTTTAGGGTGGGGTAAGGGTATTTGGGTGGTAAGGCTATTTTTTAGGGTTTAGTGTGGGTAATGGTATTTGGGTGGCAAGGGTGGATGTAGGGTTTAGGGTGGGTAAGGGTATTTGAGTGGCAAGGGTGTTTTGGGGGTCTAGGGTGAATACGGGTATTTGTGTGGTAAGGATGTTTTAGGGTTTAGGGTGGGTAAGGATATTTGGGTGGCAAAAGTGTATTTCGGGTTTAGGGAGGGTAGGGGTATTGAGGGGTATTGGGTGACAAGGGCATATTTAGGGTTTAGCGGTGGTTGAGATTAGGGGTTGGGGTCTATGATATATATATATATATATATATATATATATATATATAAATACTCACTCCAAAACACCAGCTCGGTGCACTCACAGGTGGGTGCTGCTCAAATGCGGGGGTGCACCCGCATATCAATTTCAGCTCCAACTCTCCTCCAAACCAAAGGAAATCCCAAAGGAAGACAGCACTCATGGGGGCAGGTTCCGTAAGTTTATTTTCTCAGAACACTGGCACTCAACAACAGACGCGTTTCGGCAACGGCCTTCTTCTATGTTTACCGAGAGCGCCGGTATCCCTGTTTATAAACCACATTACTTCCATGCACAACACAAACAAAGGACTCAAGTGAGATCACAGTAAGCCTTCAAAATCAAATATAGCGAACGCCATCTTGTAATGTCAAAGAACTGTTCCTTAATAAGTTACATCGTGTTGAACACCATAAATTCTCGATATCCAATAACCATATAAATTATTACATGGTGTCTTGCCGATACATTAAAGGCACACGGTAAAACAAATATCCATACAATTATTTAGGACACTCATAAATCACACCCTGAATGGGCTCTCACAGTTCATGGCTTATCCGAATATAAAAGCATATACAAAAATCCCGCCCTGGATGGGCCAATTAGGAAAGGTTTTCACCCTCAATTGATAGAAGTGTCGCTAATCACGGTAAAATACATACAACAGGGAAAGTATATAGGGAAGGCAATGTATCCATTTGAATACATGAAATTTACAATATTTACACAAATAGGATGGCGAGCTTCTACACCTGCAGCGACACCAGTAGAAATCGTCTGTTTTGACAGTCACTGATGTGCAGTGTGCTCCTCCCATTCATCCAGTAACAGAGGATCAGGGGATTCATAAGCCGGTACCGTATAAATCCTAAGGCCTCTGGGGACCCTATTTACTTCAATGTAATTCTGTAATGATGTCCCCTCCCACCACTTCCTTATCTCGCGCTCGTACAGCCGTTCGAATTACATTGAAGTAAACAGATAGATTCACCAAAGAACAGAAATATATTTCCACTACAACGTTTCAGCTTCCGCCTTCCTCAGGTAGTACAAGATGGTTTGCTCAGTGGCTGCACAGATGACACAGCTGAATTTTCAAAAAGCATCATGAGTGAAGATTCCATTTGGAATGTGGAATCAATGCAGTCCTGAGAACCACAAATTCAGGAACCACAAATCGGCAATAATTAATAAGAAAATTGACCAGCCTGTAGCCAATCATTTTAACCTTGTGGATCATTTACTATCAGATTTGAAGATTTTCCCCGTGGAACATGTCTCAAAGGAAGAACTACTGGACTCCAGAGAAAACTTCTGGATGTACCGTTTAAAATCACTGCAACCAGATGGACTGAACATTACTGACAATACAACCTGATTACTTCATATCTCAAGAGCTCTCAGGACTGCATTGATTCCACATTCCAAATGGAATCTTCACTCATGATGCTTTTTGAAAATTCAGCTGTGTCATCTGTGCAGCCACTGAGCAAACCATCTTGTACTACCTGAGGAAGGCAGAAGCTGAAACGTTGTAGTGGAAATATATTTTTGTTCTTTGGTGAATCTATCTGTTTGAGTCACTTTTTTCTTGGATATTTTATTTCTTTGTGACTCATTGTATCCTTTGGGATCCAGATTTTTGCCCTGGCTGGCTGTTGTTTTCTTGTGCTCCTTCATCTTCAAGTGTATATATATATATATATATATATATATATATATATATATATATATATATATATAATATATATGCTTTATACTTGCCTGAAAATAATTGCATTTTCATTGTTAAAGCATGAGTGGTAAAGGCATATGCGTGGTACAAATGTGTGTGGTAAATGCATGCATGGTGAATATACGTGGTAATGGATGTGTTCTAAAGGCATGCGTGGAAATGGTATGCGCGGCTCTGTCATACATCCAGGAAAACCAGACCTACATATGTTAATTTGTCCAACCACCTTTGATTGCAAAGCAGTGTTGTATACCTATATAAACATATATATAAATATATATACAAAGTCAGATATATGGTCAGATTTAATCATTTTAATATATATCTGTCTCTAAGAATAACTATATATGTATGTGTATATATATGTATAACATTTTAAAAGACAAAAAATTGGAAAAAATCTTTAGAACAATTTAAAGAAACAACGGAAGGTACCAAATTATTTGAGGATCTTGAAAAAAGATTAGACAATCACGAATTAGAAGTACAAAATAAAAAAAAACGCAAATTTCAACGCGATAAAATTGACTATGCGACAGGGAGAGTATACACATTTGCACGAAAATATGATGCTAATTACAGCAAACAGTCTATGGATCGTGTACAGGAGCGAGAACAGACAAGGATGTCAAGTGTGGAGAGCTCAGAAGTGAGCTCTGGTGATGAAGGAGTGACCAGTGGCAGACAGAGAGTGGATTTTTCCGGGGAGATGCGTCTCCTGCGAATGACAACGCGAGGCAGAGGCAGGGGCTCCTTTCAAAAGGCAGAACATCAACAAAAAGTCGGAGCCACAAAAAACAAAAACACAAAAGATCCAAAAAAATGAGAATGGAAACAACAGATCTGGAGGTACAATTACAAGACGATCTAGTAATTAATTTATCATCCAGGAAGTTGAATACCAAATATTTGAAACTATTGAACAAAGGGCTAACATTCTGTCCCTCATATGGCATGGATCTTGCCACATCAACAGTGGATCTATATAAATTCTGTCGGAAATTAAAATTGAAGAAATATTTCTCAAATATTCCACCAAGACCTAGCGAACAACAAAATCAAGACACTTTTTCACCACTAACCATGAATGACATTCCACCATTGCGGTCATTATACAGTCTGGAGACTGAGAATAAGGATAATGTATCAACAGCTATCGCAGATACCATGACAGATATACAACTATGCAAAGAGATGACCATCGCAACCAACATGCCCATCAGTAGTAACTGTAAAACAAGATCAAGATTCTGCCCACAATTACCAGCAGGAAATAGGGTAGATATCTTTCAAGAACTGATGACAGAGGAACTTCGGACAATATATATCAAGGAGAGAAAAATGAAACAACAAAGACCAAATAACATGCCTAGAGAGGATAACTGGGCATTAAAGGATCTACGGATGGATGACAATATTGTCATAAAGGGTGGTAACATCGTTGTGATGGATTCCCAAAAATATTACCTGGAAATCAGAAGACAATTTTTATGATGTGAACAGCTATGAGAAACTAAAAGAATATCCAACCCTTTCAATCATCACCAGATTTCATAGCATGCTACGTAGTTGGCACACAGATGGCTTGTTAGATAATAATGAATTGGAATATCTTCTAATAACTCAACCCATCATGCCAACCATATATGTTTTACCAAAAGTTCACAAAAATTTGGAGAATCCCCCAGGACGCCCAATTGTAAGTTCCTGTGGATCACTCTTGGAAAACACCTCCAGATTCCTAGACATCTTTCTCTTCCCTTATGTAAAAAATCTACCCTCGTACATCCGTGACTCAATGGATTTCTTAAATCGGATTGGAGGGATCCCTGGAAAGAAAACTATACAATAGTGACCATCAATGTAGTCTCGTTGTATACATCGATTAAACATGATTATGGTATTAAAGCCTGTGAATTCTATCTCAGATCACGATCATTGAGTGTACTCGGCCAGACCAACATGATCTTGGACATGATGCGTTTCTGCCTCACAAACAATGCTTTTATCTTTGATAAGAAATTTTATAGACAAAACAAAAGGACCGCGATGGGTATGTCCTTTGCACCCACGTATGCAAATCTAACAATGGGCCTGTGGGAAGCAGAGCATATTTGGTCTGAAACAAATAGAAAACTGATGGACAACGTGATACTCTGGGTGCGTTATATAGATGATTTGTTTTTAATCTGGGAAGGCACCACAGAAGATCTGAATACCTTTCTTAAGTCCCTTAACAATAACGCATTCCAGTTTAAATTCACTTATAACACCAGCCAGAATGAGATAGATTATTTGGATATACACATCTATATCAAACAACAGAAAATATGCACGACCCTCTTCCGCAAGCCAATAGCCAGCAACAGTATTCTTTCAGCCAACAGTGCTCAACCAAAATGTCTCCTATGGAGTGTCCACTATGGGGAGATGCTACGAGCATGAAGAAACTGTTCTGAAGATAAAGAGTTTCACTCACAAATTGACCAAATGTACAGGAGATTCCTGAGAAGAGGATACCCAATGGTGGCTTTGGACAATGCAAAAATAAGGGCTATGAAAAAGAAGAGAGATTCTCTGTTGTATCCAAAAAGCCATAAGGAGAAGCAAGAGGGATATCCCGAGGAGGACAAGATAAGGTTTATTACACAATTTAACTCCTCGAGCAATGCGATACGAGACGCATTACAAAACCACTGGAAAATACTCACTAAGGACGAAGATCTAAAAACACTTGCCTCAGACCACCTAAGTATCAGCTACAGAAAGGCATCTTCATTGGGGAACCTGCTAACGCATATTTATTTTCGGAAAGCAGACAAAAGTGGAAGCAAAATCCAGTGGCTGAGAGCGAGGGGCTTTTTCAAATGCCCAAAATGCAAGGCATGCAAATATGGTCATAACCAGCAAGAAATAATCACCTTGATAGGGGAAAAACTTAAAATCAAAGAAAGAATCACATGTGAAACTACACATGTAGTATATGCCCTAAGATGTCATTGTGGGAAACAATACATCGGAAGTACGGTGAATAAACTCAAACTACGAATTCTCCAGCACTTAAGAGCGATTAAAAACAAAGACTTAGGGGCCGATTCCGATCTCGGCCGGTAGGGCTCCGAATCGGATTCGGCTTTACCGGATCCGATTCGGAGCCCTGTTTCCCGACCGAACCGTACGCGGGTCCGGCCGAGCGAGTACGATGCGAAATCGCCGACCGACTCGTCCGGGCGTCCCGACCGCTCCGACCGACTTCGCTCCCGGCTCGAACCGCTCCGACCGACTCGCTCGGACTCGACTCGCACCGCGCAATGGAGACGTTTCCCGGCCGGGTAAGTACGATGCGCGCCGCGAGCAGTCCGACCGAGCCGCGCACTCCGGCTCGTAAGAGCTGTCGGAGCCGTACTTTGGGGTCCGTGTCGGACCCCCTGTACGCGTAGCCGCGCGAGTCGCACACAGGGGGACCCATGGGTCCCCCTACCTGTGCGTGTACGGCGCGAATCGCTTCGCCGCGTACCCGCTGTAGGGGCGCCCTTGTCCGACTCGCACCCATTGAGTCAATGGGAGCCCGCGTACGCGTTGTACGACCGGCTCCCATTGACATCAATGGGAGTCCGACCGACTCGAGTCCGATAACATACGGACGCATCGTACTCGTTCGGTCGGACTGCACGGGTCCGATTCGGTCGGAAATCTCTCCGGGTCCGGCTCGGTCGGAGAAATTTCCGGCACGAATCGGAATCGACCCCTTAGTCTATGCCATTGCAAAGCATGTATGGAAAGATCATGAGGGCAATTTTGAGAATCTGTCTTTTTATGGCATCGAACATATCCCCCTAAATATGAGAGGTGGGGACCGCGAGCTAACGCTCCGAAAAGCAGAGTCCAAATAGATAATCATGATGGGAACAGGGATACCATGGGGACTCAACACTGACGCAGAACTGTACACCTTCTTATAAACTTGCACCGGACTATCCTTAAGGCGATAAATGTTTATTACTATTACAGTTTCTCTATGCTGCCTGAAATATGTGTTATTGTCTATTGTGGCTGTTTAGATTTTGCGTTTGGCACTTGCACTTTGAATAGAGGAGAAGGGGCTACTAATGACTTCCTTGACATATATAGACCCTCAATGATAAGCTGGAATGATATGCGCGCAATCACATGAATATATGGGTACTTCACCAGGTTTTTATATGCACATAAAAAACTCCAATGATTTTTTATTTTTTATATTATCATATTGCTTGCATCTGCACTTCACTCCTAGGGTAAACTGGAATGATATGCGCGGAATCATATGAATACATGGGTACTTTAACATGATTTTATATCCTTTTATATATATATATATATATAAAGAAAAGTCTAATGAATTTTTTTTATATTATTATATTAATTGCATTGTCACTTCACTCATGATAAACTGTAAGGAAATGCACGTAATCATATGACTATATGGGTATTTTACCAGGATCCTATATGCACGTATACTAACTATTTATTGCATTTGCACCTTACCCCTATGAGATTTTCTTTGGGGGAATATGTGAAATCTAAAAGAGGTATGTCATTGGCATCATTTGAAAACGGATGTGACACTTTAATGAAATTGAGAAAATTTAGAGATGTCGAACATGTGCATTTTTGTACTCAGATTGTGATTGAAGCGCAACTTGAATTGACCAAAATGAATCTATAATGGGTACGTCACCCTGTGGAGAAGTGTGGCTCAATGGTTAGAGCGGCAGACCCTGATGCAGAGGTATAGCCCGGGACCAGGGTTCAATTCCCGCCTCGGCGGGTCTTGGGCTCAATTTCCTCGGACCTGATAATTCTCGCCTTGGTGCCTATTCTGATCATGGGTCCCACTCTGCAACTCTGGGCAATAGCTTGCTTAATCTCCACAACGGCCCCCACAACGCTAGGATGCCTGGCTTCACCTTGGGGGTGCCCAGGAGTGGGCATCTCACAGGGAAAGGCCAGGAAGGGTTCCACAGCGGTATGCGTACAAGCGCCTGAGATACCCCTTCGGGGGTCGATTCGGGCGCTATACAAATACTACTACATTTACATTTACATTTAAGTCAGCATGTTATATTTATGAAGGGGCCCCCTTTCCCTGTAACTCCCTTCTGTGTTTTAACTTCTAAACACATGAGATGCATTTGTAATATCAGACTTTGAGTGCATAAAGTTGTCATGAAAGAAAGAGAAAAAAAGTAAAAAAAGTTAAAATATGTTATGTTCCTTTAACAACCAACCAACACTTTTTTCTATGGGAGAGGGGTGGGGTTAACCTACCTCTTTAAAATCACCTGGCACTTTGTACACTTTTGACCCGGACGAAGGCCTCAGGCTGAAACGCGTAGGCCGTTTTGTCTCTGAATGCACTGACTGCACTTTGCACTTTATGTATATGAAAATAATGCGGAAAAATAAGAAAATAAAAAGACTTTCTCAAGCTACAACCTGATGTGATAGCGCTGTGTGGAGTGCTGCCTTTCTGTGTCTTTTGGCAATGGCGTTGGAACGTATGTGAAGGGTAACACGGGATACTATCTTTCATATATATATATATATATATATACCGACCCATTGCTGGGTCGGTACGTTGTCAGACTGGCTTCTTTTTATGTTTTAGTTTAGTATGTGCAATAGCGCAAAAGTGGATTGGAAGGGTATTCTGGACAATCTACACTTTCGGCCTTCATCATAGAAAAACGTGCCCTTGTAGGAATACATCATGTAACAATAAACCTTGGTGAAATCAAGTATAGTGATTTATTTATGCATTAGCTTGTTGGAATGGGAGGCATGTCCCTGGACAGCCCTGCAATTATAATTTTTGCATCAATCTCTCACATACCCGCACCCATCACACCGCCAAGCACTGCGCCTCATAATAGGATAACTGCACATCGGTGGTCATAATGCACAACATGGAAACACTTCCAAAATAAGCTAAAAATAAAAACAACAAACACCCTTTCATTCACACATCCTACACGGTGTAGCTTGCTATCAGTGTGGGTAATGCTTCAGTGCCCCACACTATACAAATGCTTCAATACTCTTCCCTACTAACAGCCCACGTCTGAGATAGGCTTTCAGTAGGGCTCTAGGTAACTGACCTTCAGCCAACTGAAAATGTTGTCTAAAATGAAGGTGACAAATTTTTATTTAATGTATATGGGTAAGTGGGTTACTGCTTTTGACACAGAGGGGAATATGCACAACAGAATGGCGGAGTGCAGTGTTATACCACAATTGCTGGAAATGCAGGGATGCGGCCATATTTACAATAATACAGTGCACCCCTGCGTTTCCCCTAGCGCTGGCAATAAAATTAGCTGCCTATTGCCAATGCAGACACCCTTGCACCATAGTGCAAGGGTGCCTGCGTTGCAGGGAATAATTGTACATGTGTAGGAAGGTGTTCCTTCCTGTACATAAACACTCAATAGCGGCGATTTTTAACTTGTATGTGTGCTGCAAAATGCAGCACATATAGAAACAGCAAAAACAAGGAGAGATTAATAATTTCTCCTTGTTGAGCCACAGGTTAAGACCAGGTTTTCCCTGGTCTTATTTTTGGCGTTGCCCCATATTTACGCCACCCTTGTAAATAGGGGGCAGTGTCAATAAGCAATGGGTGTTGCGGCGGAACGCCCAATGCAACACCCATTGCCCGCCCTTCAAGTGCTGCGTGAAAGGGGCATTATTTACAAGGCGGCGTTAAGCCACGTTAAGTGGCTTAACGCTGACTTGTAAATAAGTCGAACGGGTTATCGCCACCAGAACTTTAAAAAAAGTGACGTTCTGGTGGCGATAAGCCTTTGTAAAGAACCCCCCGAGTTTCTTTTATTACTTGCATTTCATAAATTGCAATCCTTCTAATATAGCACAGTGAGCTATGAACCGGCATCAATGACCTGTATGCAAAATGCCAGGCATAGGGTTAGAACATTATCATTTTTTCTCAATCTGTTGTTATTATAAGGCTGCTAAAAAGGTTTTTTTGGGGGAGTAATAAAGTCTTGTTAGTACAGACAAGTCCTAGCACTGTATCATGTTTTAAATCCTGACTTTGTGTTTCTCCCATCCATGCACTCTTAACATATAATCCCTACCAGTAAAGACAATGTATTACTCCTACACCTTCAAATCATAGTATTGTGTAACACCATGCGTACTTATTTACACACTTGGATGATTCATAGTCAATGTATAATTTGTGTGTTTGATGTACAGTGGTCTGACACACTACAATGGGATGAATAGCGCTTTAAAAAAAAACAGCAAATTAGTAAGTGCTATTCAAATTGTTATTCGTGTAAATACTCATAGAGACCCGATACACCCGACATTCTTACACTGCATGCATATCTCTTATATACCGGGATTGAAAAAAGTCAAAAGCTTGGCTCCAAATTGTAGTCTCTCTTAAGTACTTTTGAAGTGATAACAAGCTGTGTGCCTTTGTTTCCCCTTCATTACATTGACATCTAGGTGTTAGGCTCAAGATAAGTCCAAGCCATAATTACACTCAAACAAAAGGAGGGATGACAGCCCTTTAAATTTGTTCTTTTTTTGGGGGACCCAGCTGGAATCTAAAATAAGAAAGCCCCCACACCACCTGCAGGTTGCTGCTCCTCATGGAAATCAGGCAAAGTGCGAGCGAGCGCTGCTGACTTGTGTCCTGTTAGAGGCAAACTACACTGGGACAAATTCAGTATATTTCACTGCGGCCAGGCGGATCCCGGATCCGGCTCAATAATAGATGCTGGATCCCGTATCTGGCCAGATCCCCCTTCATTCCAGCAGTGGTCTTGTATCATTGCACTGTGTTCCACCTCAGTGGCCTGGCAGTCATGCAGATGTTGCTTTTCTGCTTTCTGGGCTTGCAGCTTTTGAGGGGCTACAGTAGTTGGGGTCCACCATTTAGTAGTAGATAACATATCATTCAAGGCGTGACAATGTGACATCGATGCTGGTCCCCATGGAGTGCCACTGTAGGAGTGCTGCAGTCCTAACAGTAGAGGTGTTGCAGGCCTAGTGTAGATAATAGTGGATTGATTCCTCACTGTCCTCCTCTTGCTCAACCCCACTTCTGACAATCTGCATAAATCTGTATAAATCTCCGTATATCCCCATTAGCCCAAGGTCACCAGGTGGTGACTTTCCTGTGTGCGAATGTTCCTGTTCAACCAAAAACCCTGCAAAGTCACTCCCTTAGAAAAATGTACATTGTCCTTCTTCGCTTCATGAGGTAGGCCATGCGTGGCCCATGCTTTCCAGTTTGGGAACAACATTGTAAAAATAGATTGTATTTACTGTTTCCACTACTCGGTATCAGGCACAGCTATTGATTACCATCAATTAGTGTCATTGGTCAGAGCGCTTCAGAAATTCATTCTGACTTTGCTCCACTGTATGTGAAATGCCTCTTTGATTGTGCTGACTCAGGCTCCTGCTTGGCCAAATGCGTGACAGATATTACAGCTGGTCACTAGTTCATTATTCGATCTTTTTGTAATGATGTGTATGCTGTGGCATTTGCTGCGTTGTCTGCGTAATGCCCTTCTATGATATTTTAGCTGAAACAAGATATATTATTCATTACAAATTGTAACTTATTTGCCCTCTTCTCAACTGCTGAATTTATAGTAAATCGATTGTTTGGCTACACAGCACTTTTGAAACAGAGACGAATGTATAAGTTTGTGTGCCTTGTAGAATTGTGTTCTTCCTCCTGTGCGCCCCCTATGGATTCCTTCCTCTAACTGTATATGTATTGATTTATGTGTTAGGTTTCTATCATGTTTGTTATCTGAACGAATTTTACTTGTATGGTATTTTTGTCTGCATTCTGATAGTCTTCCCTTTAAGTTGATGTATTATTGCTGCTACTTTTTATGTATTTTTATCTTATACTTTTATGGTCATATGACCGAAATAAAGTTTATATATATAAAAGTTATATATAGATACAGCTGGTCACTACTTTATTCTACTGACCTGTCCATAACCAGGAACCTTACTTTTTCTTTTAGCTTGGATTATTTTCACAACACCCTGGTGCTCTTGACGTGTCAGCTGTAGTCTCCTAAGGCTGAGGACAGGCAAGACTACCATCTGGATGCCCCTCAAGACAATTCCATGAGTGTTTGGGCATAATTTATCTCACATCCTCCACAATGACCTCACAGCATTCTGGACCTGGGTACTGGGATGATGATGGTCCTCAAGGGAGGATTTTGATGTACTCCCCTCTGCTGCTGTGGTGGCAGCTTGTAGTTACTCTTCCTCTATGATAGCCTTCACGATTTCTGAAAAGCAGTGGATCTTGGGGCACACTCCTCATGACAACTAATGACATACTCCTCACTTCACTCAACTTTGCAACACTCAGCCGAGGCTGAGGCAGATGGTTGGATTGCTTGGCCCAGGCTGGTACGGTACTTGAAAATCATACATCTGCAGCTGTTGAGTCAGTTTCTCAATCCTGGATGGTCCAAGTGTAGCTGTTATTTGTGAGACAGTGGAATGAGTAACTTGCAATCGGCCACTATTTGCAAAATATTGACTGCATAGGTACAGGTGAAAATCTTGACATCCTAATTTGAGCAGCATAACATCACGCTCAATTTAGGAGTAGCTCGTTTCAGACTCGATAAGGGCCCGGCTGTCGAAGATGATTGATGCATATGTACTGTAGTTTTGTTCTTGTAGATGTGCAGCTAATAGCCCATATCAGGAGGTGTCCGCCAGTAAACCTCCTTTGATCAAGAAGTAATCTCCTTTGATCGTGATGTCACGCAACCTCACATTCTTGGTTGTCTAAAAAACCTTGGTGTCTACCTCTGCCTATGCTTGTGAGGCACTTGCCCTGGTCAGATTACTGAGTGATTCAGTGAGGAAGAATACAACATCCACAGAAGGTCTTCATTCCCATGAAGCTGTATACAGCAATGATATCTTCGGGTGCCCGTAGCAGGCTTGATGTCTTGCACCTTCTTGGGATTTCCCCCTCATGATGCACCAGAGAGCACGTAATTGAAGAACTCTGGCCTATCTCTCAGAAAATCATGCTCGGTGCAGGACCTGTCCACAATCTTAAAACTATTATAAAGTTGTTCTCAAGTGGGTGTGATGCTCCTGTACAGTGGTGGCATAAGTCAGTATATAATTAATGACGTTTACTATAGACTAGCTTGGACCTCAGGAATTGCATTCTGAAAAACCTCTACCACTGATGAGGTGCCTTGCAAAAGTTCACCACTTACAGCACAGTACAGCTAGGTGTTCAGAGAATGTTGTTATGAATCTGCTATATCTACATCAATAGGGGGACAAGAAGGGCTTTATAAGAGGTCCAACATACGTGCCCTAGCAAGCATATAACAACATGTGGTATGTAGTTCCTCGAAAATAAGGGTGAAGAGAGTGTGTGTGTGGTAGAGGGGAATTCCACTTGTAGGAACTAGGGTCCTCACACACCAAGCAAGCTAGGTGTCATGCTTCATCATATGGACCTGCCCCTCGTCGGGTCGGCGCTGCAATACCCGACGGGCACCCGTACAGGGGCTCTTGAGCGGGGATCTTTATTCCAAGCCGTATGGTGAAGTGCATGTGTGGGGCCTCTAGGGTGTAGATGTGGGTGAGTGGTGATGGTTAAAACAAGTTGGATAGTCCAAAAACAAGACTTTATTAAGGCTGGCTATCCACCTGACTAAAAACAAATGAAGAGTGGCAGCTTGCTGTCTTAATGATTCAGCTCAGCTTTGCTCATCTCTGGTGGTCAACATGTTTCATGCCCTGCGGTCCTATCGATCCTCGGCATTTCATCAGGACCTAACGTGAATAAAATCTATCTACACTGTGTGGAGGGTGCAAATGCTACCTACCACTAAGAGAACAGTCTTCTCAATTTCGTGGGGTGATCACAAGTAGTGTCACTATTAGTTCCCATCCGTGTTCAAGCGGGGTTGAGACACCAAGATTCTAGTGTCATCTGACAGCTGCTCCAGTCGGCTGCAAACCTACCCCCACGTCGCTTCAACCGGGAAGAAGCGATGGGAACTAATAGTGACACTACTTGTGATCACCCCACGAAATTGAGAAGACTGTTCTCTTAGTGGTAGGTAGCATTTGCACCCTCCACACAGTGTAGATAGATTTTATTCACGTTAGGTCCTGATGAAATGCCGAGGATCGATAGGACCGCAGGGCATGAAACCTGTTGACCACCAGAAATGAGCAAAGCTGAGCTGAATCATTAAGACAGCAAGCTGCCACTCTTCATTTGTTTAGTCAGGTGGATAGCCAGCCTTAATAAAGTCTTGTTTTTGGACTATCCAACTTGTTTTAACCATCACCACTCACCCACATCTACACCCTAGAGGCCCCACACATGCACTTCACCATACGGCTTGGAATAAAGATCCCCGCTCAAGAGCCCCTGTACGGGTGCCCGTCGGGTATTGCAGCGCCGACCCGACGAGGGGCAGGTCCATATGATGAAGCATGACACCTAGCTTGCTTGGTGTGTGAGGACCCTAGTTCCTACAAGTGGAATTCCCCTCTACACACACACACATCTCTCTTCACCCTTATTTTCGAGAAACTACATACCACATGTTGTTATATGAATCTGCTATGTCACAATCAAGAGAGAGTCAACCTCGAGTCATCTAGGATGGGCCCACTGGATACAGTGAAAAGACCTTTTTCTTAAAGGGCCTCTCATTCACTGAATGTTATCCAGTGACATGCTTCGTCATCAAGTTCTTCCCAATCCTCTGAGGGTTGGGGCATGCTGCAACCTCTTTCCTTACAAGGGAGCCCTTTTTAAGGAAAAAGGGTGTGGGATCTATATGAGGTAATCTTTAAAACTGCCTATGTGGTACCCAAATGAGTATTTATTCACGGGACTGATCCAGTGCGAACCCAATATATTGATCAGGGATAACTATTCAATAACATCATACATTGGCCCATACACATTCACCCAAATCTGTGATGCGCTGGTGTCAAGTTTGTTGACTTTACTTCAATTTACTCTTGTTACTCAGGCTCAATATTTTAACATCCTGTACAATTGCATATTAAACAAATGATGATCGACTTTTCATCTACTTGGTCGATGAACCAATTAGTTGAAGAGTTGATAGCAAAGGTAATTTTTCAAATTAAATAATTAATCTTAGAAACTGGCTAAATAACCACAAACTCTTGGTGAGATTTAATAATTTTATCTAATAATAATAAATGCTCATAGCGATTACATTCAAAATTTCAAATACTGAAAACCTCATGAGAGAGAGCAACAATTTAATCATAGAAACAACGGAACTATTATTTCAATATACGTTGCAAAGAGTGGCTAGATGAAGAGACATTAGATACAAGTAAAATCTATCACTTAAAACCAAACGATTCGGAGGGGATAGATGAAGAGACAAAAGTTTCAGAAACAAGAATACGACTGCAAAAATAATTTCTGCAATGCTAAGTTAGATCAGATACAAACCCAAGGGATCTGTAAGGGAAAACCACCACCCAGGCCTAGGCAGCAGGGGGGGCCCCTGAACCAAGAGTCAGGGATCAAAGACTCAAGAACCAGGACAGGGACAGGACAGGAACAGCTAGGCCTCTCAGCAAACCGATGAACAGCGACGCATCCCTCTCTCAGACACCTTCAGCCTAAGCAACCCACCAGCAGCTAAACCACACCCCTAAAGTACCTATTCTTATACCCTAAAAGTACATGTCCGTCCCACAATAGTTGCTAAATTCACATTTTCTAGCTAAGGGATTGGTTGGGTTCTAGGGGTGGGATGTCACCCCATTATGAAATCCTCTACTTTTGACTACACCATTGTTCTAAACAATTTTTTATACAGTCATCAATACTTCTTCTCTCTCATGAGTACACATGCAACAATTTATTGTACATTTTAATAAATTTAACAACTACAGATTTCGTTCCCACGATGACACTGGCTTTGGCTGGCTTTCAATGTTCTGTCCTTCACCAGGTCAGGTTTTTTCAGCTTTGCACAGCAGTTCAGTCATGTGGTCACATGGTTCCTGCTCGCTCCTAATTCCACCCGCCCTCGGTTAAGCTAACTTTAAAAGATGGAGGACTCGTCCATTACTAAAAGAATGGAAAACAGACATTTATTAATTATGTGACAATTCAATTTTCACTGTTTACCACCCACTTTAACTCTATCTTATATTAACGGTTAGTCTAGCATAGCACAAGCAGGAAAGCTGCATTATTTATTAGTTTAAAGCAACACACACACCATGCTTTTTACTAAATACACATGCGGCCTTGCCATGTAAACCTTATTAATTCGTTTTAAACACAAGATTATTATATTTCTGGTTATTTACGTATTATTCAGGGTTAGTTCATGCATATTGCAAAACAAGCTTCCCTCGTGTAGTGTAAATGTGCACATTAGTTGTTCTAGTACTACTTACTGTTAGTACGTATTATAGGGGTGTTCGATTGAGCAGGTTTCTTTCGCGAAATCCTGCTCCATCAATCCCCCCACTGATGGCTTTTAGGAGCCATCATAAATACTCACCATACCGAGTGCCACCTTCCACTTTATCTAGAATTTACTTTCTCTCTCTCTTTTTATGGCACTTTCATCTAACTTTTTCATCATATCATAATATTCTCCATTTATATTTTCTAATTCTATTTCTTCTATCTTTCTCTTTCTTCCCTTTCTTTTATTCTTTTCATCTGTTGCATCTTTTATTTCTCTTATGCATTTACAACATTTATACGCTGTAAATATTACTAGAGTTACTACTGCTATTGAAAATATTGGCATTATTATTTTTCCCAATAAACTACTTCCAAAGGTAGAAAACCATTTACTTACAGAGGAAAAACTCTTACCAAGTTTCTCACAAACACCGTCAACCTCCAGTTGGGTTATATCATTATGTAATTTTGTAATATTTCTAATATATCCTTCTATCCCTTTACTTTTATCCGGGATATAGGTACAGCAGTGTTGAATTTTCAACATGCTACAGACTCCTCCTTCTTTTGTCAAAAGAATATCTAAGGCAAGTCGATTTTGCAAAACCATTGATCTTATTGCCACCATTTCGGTATCAACCATCAAGAAACCACCAGCAGTATCTGTTGATAAACGATCAACCACTGTGGACAATTTTCGAATTTTGTGTGAATTTAAAACAACTCCAACTGAGGGTATTAGTGCACCAAAAATATCACCTACTATTTCCGAAAAACGTGCTCTCTTACTACGCATTAGTCCTTGTTTTATTTCATTGACACTATTGTCCTTACGGTCTACATGGTAGACTTTTGGAAAAACAATTCCAAAATAACAGCTTCCAAACCAATGTGCAGGTAACCTATAATAGGCTTTCTTACCACACACATAATAGATTCCCGGGAAAACAGGATCAGTTCCACCCTTTAATCCCCATCCTCCCGTAATTTGGAAAGTATACTCACATTCACTAGTGCCAATAAAATAATTGTTATAGTTAGTCTTTGATCTAAACAAACATAGTTTCCCTTTCTGTGACCAGTCCAGGGACATCGCAGCGTATGTCTCACCCTTTTCATAATTTCCTTCTCTAAAAGCTCAAGGTGGTGCCTGTGATTTCTGTTCATCAGCTTTCTTCTGGAAACTTGCTCTTCTATTTTCTACCATATCTAAAAATAACTTTTCTTCAACATGTAAACTACAGGTTAAATTGTTTTTGTAGGCATATTCTACATCTAAGGTTTTAGTGATATGGAAGAATTCTCCCATATAGCGTGCATTTTTACCACTTACTACTTTATTTAATTCCCTTACAATTGGTACTTCTGAAAATACTAAATCTATATCAGTATACTGATATTCCAGCTTACCTGTCACATAGAATAGGCTGCTGAGGACACTACATGACACACCATATGTTAGGGAAAGGTGGTGATACGTTACACCTTCAGAGACAGACGAAGGTAATTGCATGCAGACATAACAATCACTCACATTCATAGTATTAGTATATTCATACAACAACTTAGTAAAAACATTTAACGAAAAATCACTAATTGATTTGTCATGATGGAAAATGCTTCTATCCATTTGTTCTATATTAGTATTTATAGGCGGTTTAGAAACATCTTTCATTCCTTCAATTGACACATCATTAGTATTATTTCCACTGTTATTTACATTAAAAATGGGTATGACAACAATTAATAATATCCATATAAGTGTTAATAGAAAAACACTACATAAGCAGGTTTTAATACATCTACGTTTCAGACTAGATTTTGGTTGTCCAGTCACTTCTGCTTCTGCCATTTTGATATACTACAAAATACAAAAATCTCTATCCTAAAAATTCTAAAAATAGATTTTGTGTAATCCTACACTTAATGACTTTCTTCTTCACCCTTTTCTTTTATTTCAGTCCTTTGGTCTTTCTTGAGTCTTTAATTCAGCTTCAATTGACAATTTCCACCTTAATCTCTTTTCAATTCCTTTTAAGGTGGTCTCAGTTTGTTCTCATCTTCCTTTTCAGTATCACTACTGTCATGTTCTTCACTTAAGCCCAGACTTTCAAATTCTTCTAGTATGACGTAGGTCCATTCAGGAGCTCTGTACTTTCTACATGGAATTCTTATTCTTTTTGTTTTTCGGGTTGGTTTTCTTCTTGTACTATCTGGTTCTGTTTGACTTGAGACTTCGTTACTTTGCTCTGGTCTTTTCCTCAATCTTCTTTTTACTATTCTATACTTTAGTCTTCTTATTCCACTTGACCAATTGTCTCCTTTTCTAGCTCTCTTTTTCTGTACTACCTTTTCACCTTCTGTGTTTTGTTCACCATTTCTTTTATTCAGTCTTCTTTCTATCTGTCCCTCACTGTTCCTTCGTATTTCTGTTTCTGTAGGTTCAACACTTGTTCCTGATTCATCAGTGAGTTCACCTTCTTCTAGCTCATTTGTGACTTCATTCTTGTCTGGTCCTACTTCTGGCTCAACAGCTGTTTTTCTTTCTTCTGTCTCGACAGCCGCTTCACTTCCCTCTGGCTCAACGACAGCCTCACCTTCTTCTGACTCAGCAGCAGTCTTTTCAGTCCCAGTATCTGGTGCCCATTTTACTTGACTTGTGCTTGGCTGTTCATCGTCAAAATGTTCATCAGAAGCTGTCACTTCAGACTCTTCAGCTTCGCACACTTCAGCTGCTGGTTCTTGATTTTGATTTACCAGTTGCTGTTCTTTAGTTCTTTCAATTGGACTTGGGACTAGGCGGGTATGGCTTGCATGTATCCAATTTGGCAAGCCAAAACACTTCACTGCTGTGGTCGTCACTAATATGATCTGGTAAGGGCCGCTCCAATGGGGTTCTAGACACGTTTTCCTCATGTGTTTCTTGACTAGGACCCACTCACCAGGATTCAAATCATGTGCTTGGTTCCGCTGTGTCGTTGTGGCATCTCCTCCAACCTGGCGGGACACAGAACGCACCAGGTCAGCCAGTCCTTTGCAATAATCTAGCACATGATCATCAGACATATTCATCAGTTTGTTCGCAGGTATGTATGCTTGTCTCGTGGCCCTTCCCATCAACACTTCATGGGGGCTTAATCCAGTCTTTTTGTCAGGAATACTTCTAAGACTCTTCAATACAAGGGGTAAAGCGTCAGGCCATTTCAGTGTTGTGGATGCACATACCTTCCCTAATCTAGACTTTATTGTGCCATTTATCTGATCAACAATACCAGATGCTTCTGGTCGATAGGCACAATGCAGCTTCTGCTCAATTTGTAATGCTGCACAAATCATCAGAATTATTTCATTATTGAAGTGCAATCTTCTATCTGATTTCAAAGTGACTGGAAAACCAAACCTATGGATCAGTTTTCTCTGTAAGGCTATCAGGCTTACCACTGTAAGGCTATCATTCCTTCTCGTTGGATAGGCCTCTACCCAGCGAGAAAACAAACAGACAATGACAAGGACATATTTCAGCCCATTACATGGTGGTAGCTCAATAAAATCAATCTGAAGTCTAGTAAAAGGACCTCCTGCTTTCCTGATTACACCCCAACTCACAACTGTCTTTCTTCCTGGATTTTGTTTTTGACATATGGCACACCTTTGACATAAACTTTCTGCGATGACCTTGAACTTTAGATTATACCATGTCTGCTTGAACAGTCTAATCATTGCATCTCTTCCAATCTGTGTGAGTCCATGGTACATCCTAACCATGTGAGAAAGTAATGAATCTGGCAATACAGGTCTTCCATTGTGACAGACCCATACCTCATCTTCTGTATTTTTCCTACAACCTGTTCTACTCCATTCTTTCTTTTCCTCATCACTGGTTTCTTCCTGCATTTGCCTCACCTCATCCCAAGTCTCAAATGTGGTTGTGTACATAAGGTGGCATTCAGTATTTTCTCTATGAATTGATCTGTTTATGGCCATTGTATTTTGTGCACAGTAACGCCCTAATTGATCCGCGTATCTGTTGCCCTTTGTCACATCATCATCTCCGGATTGATGTGCAGCACATTTTACAACTGCAATTCTTTTTGTTAACTGCAAAGCTTCTAATAATTCTTTTACAGTTTTTCCATTCCGAATTGGGGTACCTGAGGAAGTCAGAAATCCTCTTTGCATCCATAGCTGACCGAAGTCATGTACGACTCCAAATCCGTACTGACTGTCGGTGTAGATGGTTACTTTTAGACCTTTTGCCAATCTACATGCTCTATCCAGATCAATCAACTCTGCAACTTGGGCGGAGTTTACCCCCTTCAAACAAGATGCTTCTAGTGCTTCTGATAAGATGCAGACAGCATAACCAGCACACAATTCACCCTTTTCGTTTCTCAAACATGATCCATCCACAAACAATTCACAATCTGATTCTTCCAAGGATTCATCCTCTAAATCTGGACGAGGCTTAGTACAAAGTTCTGTCACTTCCAGACAATCATGTTCCGCTACCTCTCTCACCTCCTCACATCTTGAATTTGGTAACAATGTAGCAGGGTTTACAGTAGTGCATCTCACCACTGTCACATTTTCAGCACCTAGAATTACTCTCTCATATTTAGTCAGCCGACTAGAGGTCATATGTTGAGTCCGAGTGCGTGTTAAAAGAATCTCAACAGAATGTGGCACATACACTTTAACAGGATAACCCATCACAATTGCTTCACTCTGTTCCAGACTTATACAAGTGGCGGCTACTGCTTTTAAACAGCCTGGTAATGCTGCAGCCACTGAAACCAGGGTAGCAGAAAAATATGCCACTGGACGTCGTGCCATTCCGTGTTTTTCAGTTAAGACTGCAAGTGCACATCCATCTCTCTCACAACAGTACAATGCAAATTCTTTAGAGTAATCTGGCATTCCCAAAGCAGGTGCTCGACAAAGACTGTTTCGCAATCTTGAAAAAGATTCCATACTCTCCTCGTCCAACACAATTGGATCTTTCACATCTTTTCGTGTCAACCTCTGTAGGGGTTTTGCAATCAGTGAGAAACCACAGATCCACTGTTTGCAGTATCCAACCATTCCCAAAAACATTTGCACTTCCTTTTGATTTCTGGGTGGATTCATTTTCTTGATCACACTGATTCTCTCTGGCGTCACATTTCTGACCCCTTTTTCAATCTTGTGACCTAAATACTGAACTTCCTATCTACAGTATTGCAATTTAGATGGTGACACTTTATGTCCTCCTACTGCTAAATGGTTCAGCAAAGCAATTGTGTCTGTTACACATGCTTCTCGTGTTTTTGATGCCACTAGTAAGTCATCAATGTACTGAACCAAAACAGAGTTTTTAGGCATGACTAAAGTCTCCAAACATTTTTTCAAGATCTGATTAAAGATCAAAGGACTCTCAGTGTATCCTTGAGGAACTCGGCACCATGCCAAGACACGGGTTCCGAACCGGAATGCAAATAAATATTGACTTTCGAGGTGCAAGGGAATGGAGAAAAATGCCTGAAACAAATCAATAACGGTGTACCATTCAGCATCGCAGGGAATTTGGTAAAGAATTACTGCTAGATTTGGCACTACTGAACAACATGGTTCTACACTTTTATTCACCTTTCTTAAATCTTGAACTATTCTATATTTTCCATTAGGCTTTTCAATTCCAATAATGGGTGAATTACAGGGACTGCTCATTATTTCTTTTAAAATCCCCTGTTCAATCATTTGGTCAATCACAGGTGTGACTCCAGCAATTACTTCTGGACTCATTTTGTACTGTGGGGTATATGGATATATAGCACCATCCTTTACTGTAATCTGAATTGGATCCACATTTGTCATTAACCCAATAACTTTTCCTGTGAAATCCCACACTTCTGATCTCACTGTACCCTTTAATTCTTCAGGCAAATCTTCATCAGTGAGGAGTGAATATAATTCACTCACTTCTGATTCTCTTTGTGCCATCATTACTTTGTACTCAACATCCTCATCAGGTGTCATAAAGGCAACACCATCCGGTGTACAATAAATGGTGCAATTCATTTTGCACAACAAATCTCTGCCCAAGAGATTAACAGGACTGGAATCACATACCACAAACCGATGCATGTCTTTGAAATTTCCAATATGAACTTCTATCGGGACTGTGACAGGAGTTCTAATATGTTTATTTGCAACGCCTACAACTTGGATAGTTTCTCCCGAGAGGGGGAGGTTTGGAATTTATGCTGCTCTCACAGTAGAACGGAGAGCAACAGTGTCCAACAAGAAGGTGATATCTTTACCTTCTACCTTTCCATCAACAAATGGACCTGACTGATCTACCGCTAAAGATGCGCCAAGTACGCACTCTTCCTCCCCCCTCAGGCACCGTCATTGAGACGAAATTCGAATCACTCTCATTGCACCACAACAAATACTGCAAAACCAGTGGATTCTTACCAAACTGCTGTTCTCCGTGGAATCCAGTACTTGCACTGTACATCTGCATATGAGCATTCACATTACGGGGTATAGGAGGTTGTGGCACCTGTAACTGTGGAGTAACTACCTGCTGCTGTTGTTGAATCCCAATCACCTCATTCTGCATCTATGGATTTAAATTTTGATTTACTCCATTATCCTTTTTACCAGATCTACACTCATTCTTCCAATGTCCAAATTTTCCGCACGTATGACAAGGAAATTTCTTTTTAGCTTCTTCCTTACTCATTTTAAATTTTCCTTTACCTCCCCTGTATACCTGACCAGCCTGACTCTGACTTTGTTGCACATTACCATTTTCCTGTTGCTGCTCTGCCATTTTCACTTGTGCCCACATCATTTTCTCCTTTAACTTTTTAAGCCTTGAATTAATGTCATCACTACAATACTTTGCATACCTCAAAATCTCGTCTATTGATTTGCTTTGCCAGCAGAGCATATGCTGCTGTATCATTGCACTAATCTCTGGTTTCAATCCATATACGAATCGATACACAAAATGTCCCATATCTTTATCTCCAATATTCTCAAACCCACTGTACTGCTTAAACACCTGCAACAATCTCTCATAATATGTATGCACTGACTCTTTAGGCTCTTGGGTCGTCCTGTCAATCTTAACCCAATCTGTTTCTTTAGGGGAAATCTTCCCTTTCAAGAAAGTAATGACCTGATGGTACTTTCTCATCACCTCTTCAGATGGTGCACCTGTTTTTGCATCCCGGGGATATTCATCCTTAGGTCAGTCAACAGTAATTTTACATCCTGTCCACAAATCAGCTGGAACCACTATTTCAAAAAGACCATCTAAATCTTTCAACAACACCTTTGAAACCTTTACAAATCTATCTACTTGTTTGTACCACTCAACTGGCTTCTCTCGCAATCTGGGAAAATCATTGGTGAATGATAATATATCCTGTCTAGTCCACGGTACATGAACATATCCACCACCTGGAACCTCTCTCATTGGACATGCCCTCTCAACTTGCTCGGTTTTCTTTTACAGAAACATGGAAGTTCCCTTACCAGTATTTTCTTCCTTCTTTTTCATCCATTTACTCCTCCATCGTTCTACAATTCCCCATTTCTTCAGAATATTCATTATTTCTTTTATCTGCAATCTTTTCCCTGACATATTCAAACTCTCTAAATCCTTGTCAGTAAAAGCCATTCTGTACGTTTTCTGCAACACTTTCGACTTTTCTATATCTACACCAAACTCACTAGCAGCTTCCGATAGTTTCTCATGAAGATTCTTCGTTCTCCAAGTAATACTTTTACACAAAAACAGCAACACTTCCTCACTATAAGTCTCTAATCTATCTGGACTTACTGTTCCAATAATCATCTCTTCTAAATCTACTTTCAATTGACTCACATTTATACTCTGTGGTTGAGCTTGTGGCTTGGTCATTTCTTTTATCCAATTAGTTAATTCTTCTGGAGAGGGACCTGCTGAACTCCCTGCTACTGGAGTAATATTTGGCCCTATTTTCCTTGGGTCTAATTGAATACTTCTCCTCGGGGTCTCTGTTAATAAATCACCGACCGGTAGGTCTAACAGTGTGGTATTCTGGTCATCTTGTCTATTTTCATTTGTTACTGACACTATTTCACTCCTTACACTACTTTTTGGAACTGACAATGTGTGTACTTTTGGCAAAGTCGATTTTTCTTCAAATAATGGAACCACGTGACCAATTGTCACTGGTACCGTCAAAGCTTCTGCATTCAAATTTAACTGATTTAGTTTCTGTACCTGTTCCATTCTAGCCTTATTTAACAAACTCACTTCATTTTCTCGCACTATTCTAGCTATTTCGGTAACTTGGGGAGTTAATGGGGTTACCATTTGTGGGGCACTTGGAATCATCTCTCCTGAATTTTCTTCATATGGTGGAGGTCTTTTAGTCATGATTTCTTCTAACAATTCATCATCAGTTTCATCCAAGCCCTCTCCGGACATTTCTATATTTTTCTTTTTCTCTTTACACTTAGTACCTGTCTGACTCCTACTGTCAAAACTGGATATAGACCCTCGCTCACTACAGCTCTTCTCCATCTTTTCATTTGATCTTCTCGCCTCTCAAATGGATATCTAGGCAAAAAACCTCTGAATCTTCTACCACTTCTATCTTTTTCTCGCTCAAAAGCTTCTACTTCCCATTCTTCCAATGCTTCATACTGGGTAAGTCTAGGATTTGGCTCTAGTGAGTTCATCCTATTTCTCAAATTCTGTAAAATCCTTACATTAAATGTACCAAACTCAGGGAAAGCTAACATCCCATCATCCTTCGTATATTTCATCCAGTTCTCTAACCAAACACAAGTATGGTACCCTCGCTCCATCATCATATAAGAGGCAGGCGTTCTTGGGGGTGGAATTGGAATTCCCTCTCTAGTCACAATTTGTTTGTCTTTCTTAAAGAAATTCTTTATTGTTTTTAGCAAACCCATTTTCAAACTCTTCTTTACTAATGTGTTTTCAACAATAACTCAAACAAAATTTTTCCGTAATTCTCTCTTCCCTATTCGTTAAGTCCTGGCCTATACCAGCGCGACTCACACCAACCAACCAGTCACAGCTCCCTACGTAACTACAGTCTCAACCAGTGTCAGCGCGACTCACACCAGTTAACCAATCGGAGCTTTGTTCACACCAGCTATCAAACCAATGCCAACGTGGCCTTTTGTGACGTCAGTTTTTACTCCTTCTACTGACCCTCCCTTTACAATCTTCTCTCGATATACGCCCGCTGCTTTGTCCAATACCAGCGCGGCACTTTGTGATGTCAGTATTCACTCCTTCTACTGACCCTACTTCACAAAATCTTACGACAATATTTTTGAAATTTTTCTTAATCAAAAATCGGTTAATAACATAAAAAGACAATGCTACTTTGTCTGCTCCGCTAAATAAAGAGATAGTCTTCACTTTTCCAAGAGATCCTTACACTGCATGTAATAATAATGACCAGTATTATCTCACTTCTCTAACAAGCTCTGGTGGAGACCTGTTACTCCTCTAGGGATAAAGCAGAAGTTTCACAAGAGGACTTTTTTGGCATTAAAAAGGTGTCCTGTTACTCCCCCGGGGATACTGCTAGAGTTTCAAAAGTGGACCCTTCGCTATTTCAGACACTCTACTTACATACAAATTTTCCCTAATATAACACTGACAGCCCTACGTAGCTTTTCAGTATTATTACAACAGACAAAGTACTTCTGCAGTGTGATTTCTTTATCACACTCTTCTTCTGCCTACTTCAGGCAAATTCCTTCCCGGGATTCCTCAGGCAACTCCGTACCTGTACTTCTAGACAACATAGAACAGGACGCTAACTCTTCATGTTAAGACATATAATCAATATTCAATAACCATTACTAAACTAATCAATAATTAAACCGTCCTCTGCTGCCAAGAAACTGATCCACCGCGAACCCAATAAATTGATCAGGGATAAATATTCAATAACATCATACATTGGCCCATACACAATCACGCAAATCCCTGATGCGCTGGTGTCAAGTTTGTTAACTTTACTTCAATTTACTCTTGTTACTCAGGCTCAATATTTTAACATCCTGTACTATTGCGTATTAAACAAATGATGATCGACTTTTCATCTACTTGGTCGATGAACCAATTAGTTGAAGAGTTGATAGCAATGGTAATTTCTCAAATTAAATAATTAATCTTAGAAGCTGGCTAAATAACCACAAACTCTTGGTGAGATTGAATAATTTTATCTAATAATAATAAATGCTCATAGCGATTACATTCAAAATTTCAAATACTGAAAACCTCATGAAAGAGAGCAACAATCTAATCATAGAAACAACGGAACTATTATTTCAATATACGTTGCAAAGAGTGGATAGATGAAGAGACATTAGATACAAGTAAAATCTATCACTTAAAACCAAACGATTCCGAGGGGATAGATGAAGAGACAAAAGTTTCAGAAACAAGAATAGGACTGCAAAAATAATTTTTGCAATGCTAAGTTAGATCAGATACAAACCCAAGGGATCTGTAAGGGAAAACCACCACCTAGGCCTAGGCAGCAGTGGGGGACCCCTGAACCAAGAGTCAGGGATCAAAGACTCAAGAACCAGGACAGGGACAGGACAGGAACAGCTAGGCCTCTCAGCAAACCGACGAACAGCGACGCATCCCTCTCTCAGACACCTTCAGCCTAAGCGACCCACCAGCAGCTAAACCACACCCCTAAAGTACCTATTCTTATACCGTAAAAGTACATGTCCGTCCCACAATAGTTGCTAAATTCACATTTTCTAGCTAAGGGATTGGTTGGGTTCTAGGGGTGGGATGTCACCCCATTATGAAATCATCTACTTTTGACTACACCATTGTTCTAAGCAATTTTTTATACAGTCATCAATACTTCTTCTCTCTCATGAGTACACATGCAACAATTTATTGTACATTTTAATAAATTTAACAACTACAGATTTAGTTCCCACGATGACACTGGCTTTGGCTGGCTTTCAATGTTCTGTCCTTCACCAGGTCAGGTTTTTTCAGCTTTGCACAGCAGTTCAGTCATGTGGTCATATGGTTACTGCTCGCTCCTAATTCCACCCGCCCTCGATTAAGCTAACTTTAAAAGATGGAGGACTCGTCCATTACTAAAAGAACGGAAAACAGACATTTATTAATTATGTGACAATGCAATTTTCACTGTTTACCACCCACTTTAACTCTATCTTATATTAACGGTTAGCCTAGCATAGCACAAGCAGGAAAGCTGCTTTATTTATTAGTTTAAAGCAACACACACACCATGCTTTTTACTAAATACACATGCGGCCTTGCCATGTAAACCTTATTAATTTGTTTTAAACACAAGATTATTACATTTCCGGTTATTTACGTATTATTCAGGGTTAGTTCATGCATATTGCAAAACAAGCTTCCCTCGTGTAGTGTAAATGTGCACATTAGTTGTTCTAGTACTACTTACTGTTAGTACGTATTATAGGGGTGTTCGATTGAGCATGTTTCTTTCGCGAAATCCTGCTCCATCAGGACCATCTGACAAAAGGTTAAAAACTGGGGAATACCGCTAGTTGGAGTTACTGTCACTCCTTGGCCCTTAAGTTTGATCAATTAGTTTCTACCGGGTACACCAATCCAGTGACGTTTGTCATGATCAGTATGTCCCTATTAATACCCTGTTAGGAGGGGGTGGCTCGGTATGTATTTAATCATTCATACCATGCACCACACATACACTGTGCATTACCGTAATAACCTTTCTTAGAAGAGGGTCCACCAGAGGATAAGAAACAATTTAGTCACAGCAGGGGACCATAAGTATGGTTCAAAACATGGTTCTGGTATGAGCTGTATGAGCGGAAAAAAACAGAAAAGTGCCCTTTCATAATCATTTTCAAACCCTGTGAATTGGAATTCCGAATGCCTAGCAAAGGGTGTGACCCGAGGGAATGTTATTTATACCCTGCTAAAATCAAAGATGGCTACCACCATCACATGGCTGTTTTCAGAACCTTCTGGCTTGTTCCAGAATATTCTGGCTTGTTCCAAAACATTCTGGCTTCTTCCAGATGGATTGCCATGTGCTGTCAATGTCTATTTACTGTCTTGTTCCATAACCTTCTGGTTTGTTCCTCAACCTTCTGGCTTGTTCCAGAACCTTGTGGATTGTTTCAGATTGATTGCAATGTGCTTTCAAAGTCTATTAAGAAACGATTAGTTGAAAACCTTGTTTTCTTTTACCCGCAGTCTTAAATTATGTTAGTTCGTTACAGTTTCTATTAATTTTTAACATTTGTGACTTCCCCCTGCCTTCAAAGCTTTTTGAACCATCTGTTTGCATCTCCACAAATTTACCCAAAAAGACCAACCACCTAAGATGTTATGTAAAACACCTGACTCTGTTAACTGGGTGGCCGTGACAGACATGTATTCATCGTATATACCACAAAAGCATGTATGAACTATGGACTGAAGAGAAACTTTTTCTTCTTAATAGACTCTTTTTTATTTTGTTTTTCTTTTTATACTGTATATATATATATATATATGTATATATATATATATATATATCCACCAAATCCTCTTTCCAGAAGAAAACGGTCCGCACTCATGCAGGTTTTGCTATTTTTATTTTCTTATCTCCTTCGTTACAGGTGAAACAAAAGATCTACGCGTTTCGGTATTAGCAAGGTATTTGTAATACCGAAACGCGTAGATCTTTTGTTTCACCTGTAACGAAGGAGATAAGAAAATAAAAATCGCAAAACCTGCATGAGTGCGGACCGTTTTCTTCTGGAAAGACGATTTGGTGGATGTACTAAGCGGCGTGGTTCAGCCGCGGGAGCTCGCACCCATACGGAGCGTTACTGGGTCCGGCGAAAGGATGAACCAAATTGGGATAATATATATATATATATATATATATATATATATATATATATATATATTGTTATCAATTATCTGAAAATGATGCAAGGCTTGAAAGTATTCATGCTTCGCTATACTTAGTATCATTTTTGCCATCTGCATATATGATATGTTGATTGCATTTATTTTTTGCTCCATTTACATATATGATATGTTCACTTCTACACATATAGTTTGATCATGTGTATATTTCACTCTAGGTAATTTAGACCTCAGTAACTTGATAGCATGGATCTCCTTACACATTAGATAAATCCCTTTTGGTTAGATATACCCCTATGATGTCACATTTAGATGTACAAGGCGAGGATGACTTAAAGCCCCGAAGGTCTAACTCCATTTTATGTAGGCCCTGACTCCATCTTGGGTAATGGAAGTCTCCACCGTCTAACTCTTAGACAATGGAAGTCTCCATCTTTCCCAGTTTATGCAGAATCATTGTCATGTCTGCCATTTGACGCTGATGTCGTCTGACCATATCTTTCTGAGAACTGTGATAGCATCAAGTCATTAGACTAATGACACCAAATGCAACATTTGTCTGGTCTAATGTCTACATTTTACCATGTCAAGGTTAACTAAGAACACATACAGACATATAGCAGAATTAGTGCAGTCTCAATTGACTTCCTTTTACCATATATGTTCATAAGAAAATGTCTGGGGCGCAGACCTTGTTGCACATAATCTATGTCAAACATTCCTAAACTTATGTCAGAAATTCCAATTTCTGATAAGATTTAGTACATAAGGGCTGCCACTTGACCACTTGTCAGGAGATGTCCTTTGACCAGATTATCGCCCAGGAGAGGTCCTTCGCCCAGATTATCGCCCGAGATTCTGCCAGCGATGGTCTCACCTGCTTCCAGTACACTTCGCACTTCATAAATGGCACATCTTGCCTCAACCCGATTACCCTGAGTCCTAGAGGAAGATCGTAGCATGTGTTTGCCCTTCGCAGAGAACACTGACTTCACACCCCCAGTGGTAAAAACAGCCCTTTGCTGTCAACAAGGTATACCTCATCTCTTCTCCCTAAGAAACTCTAGACTGCAAGTCGCTCTGCCTCCTATGCTCTCTTAGTGCATCGCAAAGAAGTAGATGTTAGGGTGTTAGGTTCTAGATGACATTTTAACCATTTTAGAAATGTCTTCTTACTGTTTTTATAATATTATGTGTAGTTGTTTTAGATGTACTGAGAAACAGGGTGTTCCTGCAGTAATGGATACGTTTTACTTAAAAGTGTTCATTCTTCTTAGTGCAGTGGGTGTGTGATACTGTTAATAACAAAATAGGTTTGTTACCATTGCCACGGTGCCCCTGACCCCTCCATAGGGATTGTTAGTAACCCAAAAGCAATACCTCTATTTTAATTACACATTGAATAGTGTTCTATGGTACTACAATAGCCTCTCTTTCACATTTGTCATTGGTGCACTGAACCAAGTTCACCCATGTTACCCATGGGTGGGAATGCACACCTTGTAGAGCCACGCCAAAGTTGTAGCTTACGCAACAGTCCATCTGCGTCTTGCAGAACTCCTCCCTAGTGGGACCCCCTTCCTGCTGCCAGTTGCCTAGTTCAGGTAGGTTCCCCAGGGCAGCGATATCCTGTCATGTAGGCTCTGGGATGTCTTCCTCAGGCTTAGCCTCCTCCCGACCATGGGAATTTCAGGAGTGGGTCTCCTGCGACCCTCGCCCTTCCTCTTTTTGGCAGGCACCTGGACCATTCTTCCAGTCTTTAGGTCCTCCTGGCTACCCTCTTGGGCGGCCATGGACCGCGTGGATAGGCACTCCTTCTCAGGCAACCATAACATCTCCAAGTGCAACCTGAGCTCTACCTCCTTCCAGATGCTGTGTTCTAGATCATTGCCAAGCAGATAATCCACAGGCATGGATGGACTCACTGCTACCCTCAAGGAACCTGAGACCCCCTCTCCCACTCAAAGGGAACCAGAGCCACTGAGTAGTTACTCTCATGGTTGTTGGCTGCAACAACTTGGTGGAATGTTTCAGGTACTACCTGCTCTGAGGTCACCAGATGACATCTGACAGTTGTCATACTGGCTCTAGTGTTTCTCAGAGCATTCACCCTCTGCTTATTGGTGGTGACCCACTGCCTGCATTTCCTAGTGTTACATGTGAGTTCTCCGTCACCCAGAGACACTAGGGTAACCTCTACGCTGTGCCCACACTATCTAGGTAAATCTCCTCCCCAAGTGCTACACTAACCAACCCTGGTGTCTGCCCACCAGTGGGGGACTATACCCCCTTGGGGCACTTGGCATCCCCCGTGAAGTGCCCAATCTGTTGACACTCATAGCACTTAGGGGGTGCCTTCCCTGATGTTTGAAAACCTTTAGAGAACTCTCAGTTTTTATATTTGTTTCTCCTCCTTCTTCTGGTGGGGACCCTGCTCACCCTTGTGGTGATCCCCCCTAGATACCTTCTTATGGACCCTGGCGCTGAGCCAGCAGTCCGCCTCTTTAGCAAGCTCCCTGGGTCAGTGAGCTTACTGTCAATAAGGTGTTGGTGCAGATGTGCAAAACAAAGACTGAACATGTGCTCTCTCACATTAAATTGTGCAGCCCCTGATAATCCTTCACTTCATTGCCCTTCACCCAATCATCCAGTGCCTTGCAAAAGGAGCCCACATAAACCACCCAGGACTGCTTGTCCAGCTTACGGCTGTCACTAAATGTCTGCCTGTACTTCTCTAGGGTGAGACTATACTTTCTAACAAGGTTATCCTTCATGGGAGATACCTCATCCTGTCTCCCTTATCTAGGGCCAGTAGGCATTCCTCCACTTACTAGGGTTGCGCTATCAGAGGCTACCCCCCCCCCCCCCAAATCCTTCTCAGGATCCTATGCATCTGCAAAGCCACCTCAAACGCTTCAAACCACTTGTCAATATCATCCCCCACAACAAAGTCAGGCACCAGAACTTTGTGAATATGGACCCTCCTGTGTCCAGGGGGCACTATAGAATTGCTTCCACCATCACTGTTGGATCCTGACTGCCTGGCCTTGAGGCCCAGCTCCTTAAGGCTCCTCTCTTGAGCCAACCGCTCCAGATCAATTCTCTTCTCCATAGTCAATTTATTTTGTTCTGCCTTCATGACCAGTTTGTTTTCCTCCTAGGCCCTCTGCGACTTTTGAAGCTCCATCTCCCGGTGTTTCTGTTGGCTGGAAGTCCCCTCTCTTTGCTAAACTCCTTGAGCTTGGTCACTGTAAAGGCATCCATGTTGGCCAGCTTAAAGTCCATCCATGCAGGTATGGAGTCAGTCTCAACAGTCAGAGAGAGAAATTAGAAAAAGCAAAACAGCCAATCAGGGAGAATTCAGAACTCAAATTGGCCTCAGATATGGGGTGGTAGTGTACATAAAATCGCAGTATGGCACTGCAAAACCACAAGTCCGAATCCTCACTGTTGATCACCAATGTAAGCAATTGGGTTGTTGGTTGACTGGGGTGAGAGCCTTGGTCAAGCAGCAACCAGAATTCTTTTCAGGATGAGGCACAAGCCAATCCTAAATTAACCTATGCTCAACCCTCTGGATGCCTGGTACAGAGCAGTCAGGCCTAACTTAGAGGTAATATGTGAAGTTATTTGTGCAGCACTTGAAACAGTAATAAAGTGAAAACACCACACAAAAAGGATCCCACAACAAGTTGGAAAAATAAACTTATTTTTAATAAGTAAAACCAGACCAAAACGACAAAAAATTCAGTCAGCAGAACCGGAGATATGCAGTTTTTAAGAATCCAGTGAACATAGTGCCAAAAAGTACAAAGTGCCAACTGTGGATATCTGGTTGCGCCGGACCAGGACAAAGTCACAAGTTTAGGCCAAAAGTGATGGAGCGCGGTCCAGCTACAGGGAGCCAGCTAGACCTGCTGAAGAAACTAGCTTAAATCCTGGTTTGCGGAGCGTTCTGAGGATCTGTGTCAAATATGTGTTGCACAGCTGAAGCGATGCATCAGTTCCAAGATGCAGTGAGGCTGCAGTGCAAGATCATTCATTGTTGTCAAGGATCCCGTCAACGAGGGCTTGCAATGCGAATTCCAGCATAAAGGATGTGTTGCGCAGTCAGGGTGATGCGTCAGTACCGAGAAGCTGCAAGGTTGCAATGCAGAGTCCATCTTCGGTATAAAGGCTGCCATCAACGAGGGATGGGAGGGCCTCCGCTGATGATGTGTCGCTCAGGGGTTGTTCCGATGGGGTGACGGGCTGCAATGCAATGTGGATCTTTGCAGCTGTACTGATCCATGCAGCAGCACCGATGCGTCGGTTCTGTTTGGGGTTGCGTCGTGCAGCAGAGGAGATGCATCGGTTCTGCTTTATCCACAGAGGCTGGCAGAGCCCCTAAGGTCCACTTCGTAGTGTCCAGAACTGGGTGGCACCACTTGCCAAGGTAGACTCACAGATGGCCAGGTGCTGGGCTCAAGATTGTTGGAGCCTTCTGTCCCTGAGGGTTTCAAGGCTGCGTTACCCTGCATGGGGCGCACAGATGGCCGATAACCTGGAAGTACAAATTGGGGGTTGAGGCAGGGGACAGCGTCTAGTGTTTCCCCATTTCCCCTGCATCGACGCCCCTCCCATGGGTGGAATTTTCAAATGTGGCAGCATAACAGCTGCAACAGGGAGTCTATCTCTGCCTGCATTTATGGTTTAAAGTGAAATTTACCTGATGTTTTCTGACGGCCTAGTTTCTTTTACTTCCCAGTGGCCTCTGTGTTTCTACCATGCTGTAAGGAGAGAACACAAGCACATTAGCACTTATTAGTAGTGGTAAAGTGCACTGAGTCCTAAAATCAGCAAAAACGAAGTCAGCAAGACAGGAGGCCTGAGGGCAAAAAGCTAGGGGGAAAATCACGCTGAGGATGCCTGGTCTAACAATAGCATTTTAATATATCTGTGCGTCTCAGCCCTATTTGTCATTTAGGCACAACGCAAGTCAAGTCAGGTTTTTTAGCAGACACCACCTTGCATTCTGGGGCTTCTAAACTCATCCTTATAATGTGAGAAACAAAGGCACAAGCCCTAGTAAGGCTATGAGCTTCTGGGTAAAAGAGTAGGACTGGATGAATGAGGCTCACACGACATTGAGCCTCATCTCTTATGTGTACATAACTTGTCATTAATGGAAATTAGAGGTACTGAGACAGAAGGGATAGATCGCTCAACCTATCAACCTTGCAAACATTGCCCATGCAACACGCGCAGTCCCCGTGTCTTCGAGCTCAGTTTAGACAGCCATGTTTTATTTTAGCCAACAGCAATTTGCATACTGAGTCATATAGATACATGCCTGTAATAGTAATGAGAAACTGCACATTTGAGACCCCAAGATACTGCTGGACAGAAAAAAACACACAAGGCTAACGGTGGCCCTTTTGACATAGATCAAGTTTGCAGCTATAAAGTGCACGGGATTAGATAATTACTTTGGAGGGGTCACAGCAGGAAACTTGTCACTTTTTGACAAATGCGCAGGGTAAAATTAGATTTGGCTTCCGCGAATGAGGTCCCGTTGAAAGGTTAGCTCTGCACAACTGGGTATGGCTAATGAGGGCCCTGAGAGGGAGGAGGTCTGTGGGCCTCATGCGACAGAGCAGTGTTAGATGGAAAAATGTGAGAGGGGGGTCACTAGGGAAGAAGTGAGGTCTGTGAGGGACACTTACCTTCAAGCGCCATCAATTCACAATATCTATAGGAATCCATCCTTTGAATCCTTACCCATTCAACCATTCGTCTCTCCGTCTGTCCTTCCTTCCATCCATCCACCCTAAATGGAGGATAAATACCCAGATGGGGGGAGGGGGCGAAAATATCCATGTATCCACCTACCCACTCTCTGTGATCCATCATTCGATCCATACACAAACTCTCCATCTATCCATTCATCCACCCCTCCACACATAAACTTCCCAACCATCTATCCTCAGAGAAACTCTCATTTATGCACATGAAGACTGCCCATCCACCTTTAAATCTTTTTATCTACACATCCACTCAAACGCCTATTCACCTGTCTACATATCATTCATCCATTGGCCATCTATCTCTTCATCCACATATCATTGAAGCCATCTATGCTCCACATCTAATCTTTTAACCCATCCACCCACATACTCTCCATCCATACTCACTTAAAATACACATTATTCTGTTACTCTGTCCACACAGGGATCACTGACTGAATATCGGAAACAGAAATATCTATCATGTGGACAGAATAATGTGTCAAAAATATCAAGGACCAAAATATCGAGAAGGTAAGTGCAAACAGGTAAGTATAGATTTACTATTCTTAACTCCAAATCTACTTACCTTGAAGATATATATCGTCAAGGTACATGTCTGTGAAGTTATACACAGTAAAACTTTGTTTACCTATAGAAACTCACTTTCACAACATTTTTGTCCTTGATATTCTTGACATGATATTTTGTCCACACAATATTTTTTCTCCGATATTTCGTCTAATCACCCCACCCAGTTAACCATTCCGTCCACGCTACCCCGCCCGCACTAGGGATGGGAGTAACTTAAATAATTTGCTGAGGTTTAATTTTGCAAAGTCACAACAAAATTAGGTGGAATTACGCAAGGACCATAACCCAGCATTTAGTACTATTTACATTTTGCAAAATGCACCCTTTTGTCCCAAATGTACCCAAGGATGCATTTTGCTTTAAGAAAATAGCGCTAAATGTGATAGAGCATAAACAGCAACAACCAGCAGCAACTAATGCTCACTAAGTTTTTTTTCTTCTTGTTTTCCTGTGCTCCTGCAGTAGGATTTCTGTGGCGAATCACTCATAAATAAGTGAACAGGTGTAAACAGGAAATTATTGGTGCTTTTCCATCAAAAGAGTAATGCAAAATTACTTCAATTACTCCAATTACTGCAGTGTGATTAAAATTTCAATCTGGTATAACCCATACACCCAACCACCCATCCAATCCCTCCCATACATCTATCTGTCCATCTGTTCGTCCGATAGTGTATCCGTCCGTCTGTCCATCCATCCATACACTGCCTCAATAGTGGATGTGTTGGTGCACTGGTCTGTATGTGGCCTTAGCCAGCATCCATCATTCACTGCTTCTTACCAAGACAGAGAATATCAGCCTCGATGATCTGGCCCTTAAGTGGGTTGGCTCTTTCCATAGCAACTGTTTTCAGACCATTTTTCCCCATCCTTTAGATCAGGTACCAAATCCATTAACTGCAGTGTTCACCAGGACCAGTGTTTCTCACCTTCTATTTAATATGGACATGTTACCAGTGGCCGGTCTACGTGGAGCTGAATTTTCCACATATTCAGATGTTGGGTAATACTTAAGCTCCTCTCTCTCCCCCAGCTCCTCATACATTTTAGACTCCTCTGTCAGTGCCATGATATTTGTGCAATGATTGATGGCATCAAACTTTCTAAAAACAGAATTCCAGCTAAAACAAATCTCCTCTTCACAAAAATCAATAAATGGTGCAATTTTTCTGCCCAAAGACCATGGGGTTCGCCACAACCCCAAAAATCATACGAAACTTAGGGGTTCATTTACAGTGATTCAGGTCTTTCCCTAGAACTTCAGATTTCCAGAGTAACCAGCACCTCTTTCTGCCTAATTAAATTCCATGAAGAAACCTGTTGTACGTTGTCACTGAACACCATGGGGTAGATTTACAAAAAATTGGCACAAGGAAATGCAGCAAGAAAACTTGCAGTGCTGCACTGCATCAAAAGGAGTGGGCAAGAAGGTGCCATATCTACTGAGATATGCCACATTCCTTCTCTCTCTTTACACTAGCGCATTTGTGGCTGCCAAGCACAAGTGCAAGCAACCTTGCACCATGATGCAAGGGTGCCTTCATTTCAGCCAGGATTGTCTTTGTGCAAGAAGGCATACCTCTGAGTTTTTTTCCTCTTTCTATGTGTGCTTCACACATAGAGAGAGGAAACCCGAGGAGAAATAAACATGTTTCTCCTCATTATGCCTCCCCTGGGAAGACGTACCATTTTGACGCATTCCCAGGCTTACTAGTGTTAGTAAATCTGGGAATGCGCCACAAATGATGGGTGGATGAGTGGGAACGCTCACACTCTACCCATGAAATGCCTTCCGCGGGCAGAGTAACGTAAGGCAGCGACTTGCGCTGCCTTGCGTTACTTCAGGTTTACCATGCAACACAGAGCCATGGAAGATGGCTCTGCGTGGCATAGTAAATCTCACTTAAGGGCTTGCATTGCCCATGCACCATCTTGCATGATGCAACTTTGCAGTTCTCGATAAATCTGGCCCCATATCTCTATAGTGGCTTTAGTGCAGTCTCGACTACAAAAATGTCATGCATCTGGGTCTGTCAGACAGGGTCTTAAGAAGGCTCCAGTTGGTGCAAAGCACTGTGGCGCATCTCATCACGAGCACAAGATGGCATCATTATTTTAACCCCGTCCTGACACCTCTCCAGTAGTTGCCCATCAAGAAAAAAGTCCTACTCAATTCCCTATTAATTGCTCATCATGTGATACACTGCTCTTTTCCTGACTTTTTAGACTCTGAATTCCAGATAAAAGTCCCCAATGCATTCTACATTCATCTGGTATGTTCCTGCTTGATATCCCCAAAACTCGAACTGCTTCCTTCGGCACAGGTCCCTTCCTTGTTTGCCTTTCAAAAATTTGAAGACTCTTCATTTCATCAATAATGATTAAATAAACTTGTTCGATTGTGCTGCCTGGACTGAATACTTGTTGTGTTGTTCTCGATAGCACCAAGATACGTTGGTGTACCTGTGTTCTACAAGTAATATTAACAGTCCATCCATCCATACATAAATGCATACATACACCGACCCACCCACTTGTGAAAGATTTGCTCAAAAGTGGTTAGATATTGCATTGTTTGAACCAGACATTAGAATGGGAGAAAAATAGATCACCGTATTTAAGGCAAGACGGTACATTCCTGGCCTTTCCCTTGCTACAGGCCCATCTCCCTAATAGACTCTATGGGGAAGGTGTTTGGCGGAGTGCTACAAAGCAGAATCATGGAAAGGGCTAGGGACAATGCAATCCTGTGCAACAGGCAGTATGGTTTCCATGAGGGGCCTATTACAGTCGAGCAATACCTTCATTACACCTTGTCACCTCCATATTCGAATTTTTCATATGTTTTTCTTAAAGGGATCATTGATGATATATACATATACCCATCTCAAAAAATTATCATTTGGTGAAATTCAAAACTGGTAAGTTATCGCATTCTTAAAATCTATCTTTTGTGCCATGAAGAAATATTGTGATTTTTACAGATATTGCATGTACATACATGACCTCCCTTGGGTAGAGTTTGCACAGAATTGGCCCATAACAAGCTTAATCGGTGGGAGAGTATGGGAATGGGAAAAATTGATGATTGGTTTATTAATCCCATGAAATCTGGGTAATATTTAAGAAACAAAATACATCAAAAAGTGGGTCGATTTCAATTCTCATACTGGCAGAGTTTTGTTTTTTGTTTAGCACTCGATCTTAAGATATCACAAATAGGAGATCTCTTGGCTAATATATATCTAAGGTGAACTCTACATTCACAAGAATTGGCCACTCACCTTGATTTTTGTGTGAAGCCAAAAACATGTCACCCCTTAAACAAAACTGAAAGTATATTAAATAAATGGGAGATAGATAGAAGTTAGATAATAAAGTCCAAAATATGGAAGGAAGTGACTGAATACAATATGAATACTTTGGTGTAGCTAACTTTAAAATAATGCTACTGTGTGCTTTTTGGTTGATCTATATTACCTCGCTTATTTGCACAACTGTAGACCTGAAATTTCGGATTAATGTCCCCGATTTCACGTGCATGGTGACTGATTATATGAGATTTGTCTCTGCTCGTCTCTACAAGGGTATAGGCAAAAGGTTTCTCACACATACCAAAATGTTTTAACACAAACGTAATACTGGGTGCCTTGTCAATCTTATTAGGATACTCTTGGAATCTGTTAATTTTACCAAAACAACCATGCAGATGGTGGTTTATAGCAGTATTAATTGCTAGAACTATTATGACTTCTCAGTGGAAGGTTGAAGACCCCCCTGATTTTAAATCCTGGTGAAAAAATGAGAAAAATATATGGTCTAGAAAATGTTTATGCAAAGCGATTTTGAGGATTTCAGGATATTTGGAGTTGGTATGATAATTCTATTTAAATGTATCTATAATGTATCCTCCAAGTCGAATGAATGAGGTTAACTTTTAATGAAAACTTAAGTTCAGATTCAATTGAATGTATATTTCTAGACTTTTGGTTTCTTCATACGTTCAATCTAGTATTTTTTGAATTATGGTACTTTGATCATGTAAACACCTCAAATAACTATATTATATAAAAACTTTAAAAATAAAAAAAGGGGTTTCGGTGGGAGTAGGTCCCAAAAAAAGGAAGGGGCTTAGAGCTAGGCACTACCTAAGTAGACACTCCTACCCTACCCCAAAAAACTCTAATAAAAGTATCTGCTTCTGCTTATGTCCCAGTAAGGTTTCACAATCCTTGACAGATGTCAGCTATGTAGAGCCTCTACAAACGACCTGGAAACCCACGCTGTGCATGGATTTCCAGTTCACCTTGATTTCATACTGTAATATGGAGTTTTCACTGGAAAACCGTGTCAAGGGAGACAATATCATGTGACACACTGTGGCACTGTGTAAGTTGGAAGGTCTTTGAAAGGAAAACACCTTGCTCCCCTTAACCTTTGCTTATTTCCGCTTTAAATATAAATATATCCATTGCACTGTAACAATGATAAGTGAGAACCTTGCCTAAAACCCTAGATTTGAAGAAAACATAATCATGTGGAACTTGGTTGCTCGTGGAATTTGTGACACCGGATTGTGAGTTGCATTTTGAGCAAGTGCCATTTGGGCTTACATCTGCCTCTTCAGTCTTCTACAATGCACAAGTTCTTCCTTAGAAGGATGGCAGTCTTTCAGAATGGCATCCTAATGTATGGTTCCAACAAAATAAACATGATTGAGGATTATACAAGGTTTTAGATGTTAAACAATTGAGAGGTTTGGTGTGTTTATGTAAATTCAAACAGACTATTTGCCAAACAAATTATCCGCAAACGGTCTTTTATGATTAGCTAATGTCATCAAAAATACACAAATCCCAAAAGACAGAGCTCGGCTGACTTAATTTCTATTAAGGTCCCTGAAGGATTTTCAACAAAACGGAACCATTAAGGGTTTATTTTAAATGCCATTTTATCTCCCTCTTAAGTCTGCATGTGGTACCAGTAACACCAGGAGAATGGTGTTAACAGGGTTACAGGTAGACCTGAGTGTCTCTTTTGAAATCCTTGAGGAATTGGTAATTCTGATCCTGATCCCCCAGGTTATTCCTCATGAGTGTGGACAAGAACAACTGCTGTAGAAGCCCTGGTACTCTCACAAATGGATGGCGACAATTCCCTGTTCCATGACCTTCCAGACTTCACAGTGGCCAGATAAAGGGAATTCTACATGCCAGAGCACATCTCATCCAGGAAGGAATTTGATTACATTACAACCATCATGATGGGAGTCCACTGGCTCCCCTTGCTGGCTGCACCATCTTCAAAGCATCTTTATCACCTCCAAAGCAATCACAGCCAGCACCACACATATCTGGCTGACAAGCTCACCATCTCAGGTGGCTCTCAACACATCCACAACCAGGCCACTATCAATCTGTGGGCACAGAAGTGCAAAAAAGAGAAAAGAAGGCACCCTTCCTTCTCTGTCTATGCACCCAGGATTTGGAACCACATAATCATATTCTTCTGGACCACCCCAACCCTGCTCTAATTCAGGAAAAAGCTGAAGGCACTCCTCCTTAAAGAACACTGTATCATAATACACTGTAGCTCTGCTCCCAGAACCCAGCCACCTCTTCAATCACTTGTTGAATGGATCAGTGCCTCTGACACTTGTTCAGCGCTTTGCTGTCATTTGGCTAAATTTGTGCTGCACAAATACCCCACAATACATAGATTTTTCTCTGTAGCTGAGATCTCTGGGTGGAATGCTCAGGATACGTAGAGTTGACACGTAATTCCCGATAGTGATGAAAAATTCGGTTAAACCTCACATTGGGGCCCTAATAAAGGTCCCCTTGCAGCTGTAGAATGTGAATGAAAGGAGCAACAAAAGCACTTTTTTAATCTGCATTTGCAGCCAAGGGTTTTGCTGCATCCTTAGTGTGAGTAGTTTTGATTGCTGCAACTACTTATGGTTTGGATGCCATACTGTCCCAGGAAAGCGGGAATGAAGAACACACCATAGCATTAGAGGCAGATACTCTGAGGCTGGTGGAGCATCAGTACTCTGTCATTCAGAAAAAACATATTGTGTGTATGTCTGGTGGTGCATTTCAAGCAAACTATATGGTTGAAACAGTTTAATTCTGAACACTGATTACAGGCCATTGCTACGAGTGCATGTGAAGGGTAAGCAGCATGGACAAATGAGCATCATCTGCACCCGTCCGCGCCTGGACGTTGCCAGACAGCAGACACCCTGGTTCCCTAACCAGAGATCTTCCACTACAATGGAACACCTCTCAATTTGGCACTACTCTGCGCAGATGTTACTCCAAATACGCAGTGAGACTAGTATGTCAATGTACCCACTTCTTCACTGCGCTCAGCGACTGCCTGTATTAAAGGGACCATCATCTTGTCTGAAGTGTGGGTTCTCTGCTCTACATGTTCCTTGTTTGTTGGAAATGAGTGGACCATGGACCCACCTGTCCTCTCCTCCTCTGGCTAAACAGGTAAAGAATCGGGGCGCTACCTTTACTAAGGCACCGTCAGTGTTAAAGAGTATATATTGTAATCTTAGGTCGATGGCTAAACATGCCTGGAAACCTGGGATCTAATTACTACTCTATCCCCCAACATTTCTTTTTTTACAGAGACTTGGCTAAATTCGGCTGCTCTCCCCTGTACTCCTTTGGCCATACCTGAGAACTATGCCATGACCAAGTTGGATAGAGAGACAAGGCCAGGAGGAGAGGTTGCTATTGTCCATCATGATTCGTTGAAGGTGGAAACTATTGATAACTTACGTGCAGATTGGGTGAAACTCTGTATATTAAAAATCTGTATCACCCCCACCAGTGGTTGGAAATGGGCTCTTATTTATCGCCCACCGGGTGCAAAAAAAGGAATTTAGTCAGGCACTTATGGAATATGTTGCCCCTCGTGTCCTCTCACCTAATATTTTTTTGCTTCTGGGTGATTTTAACTTGTACGGTGAAAATCAAGAGGACACCTGTGTGGTTGATCTTCTAAGGGACATGGAGACAATTGGACTCCTTCAAAATGTGATCGGGCCTACACATCAAGTAGGCCATACATTGGATCTTATTTTTTCCAGTTCTCATGAAATCCATTGCAAACCCACTTTGCCCTTAATATGGACTGACCACTACCTGATTGAGTTTCAAATTCCTAGTGACCCGATAATTAAGAACCATGGTCGAGAAACGAGTAGAACACAAAGGAACTGGTAAGCAGTCACTCCCAATGCAATGTCTGAAATTCTCATGCCCTCACGTCCCCTTTACATCTTGACATTAACCAGGCCTTGGGAGCTTATAATGGCCTTTTGCCCTCTGCCTTTGACAAAATTGCCCCACTTAAACAAACATCTCAGGTGTTCATCACAGGTCATGCCCCCTGGTATTCTGACGAATTGCGTTAGGAAAAATCCAAATCCAAGCATTTAGAACGCAGGTGGCGCATGATGAAATGTCCTTCAGACAAAGAAATATATAGGAAGTCACAAAAAATTATCATAATCATATTAAGGCAGCACACAAACTTTATATCACAGACAAAATAACCCAGACAGGGAACTCTACTAAGGAGTTTTTTAAAACATTGAATGATTTTGTGAAACCGCGTGCGTATAATCATTCTATCCCCACTTCTCAAGCACAATGCGACTCCTTAGTGGATTTTCTGATGGCAAGATTTATATCATTTATAATCATTTTCCTGTGGCCCATGATCAACAGAGCTTTTACGTAGACCTTAGTCTGCCTTCACTAACTGGTCCCTCGGAATTAGTGGAATTTTAGCATTGCCTCGTTGGAGCAGGTAGAAGCCCTGTTGGTCGGCTCTAAATAGGGCTCCCATCAGGATAGCTGTCCTCCTAAGGTCATGGCCTCCTTAGCTTATTATATTTCTCCCATGGTCACTGACCTTTTTAATCTCTCTCTGGCCTCTGCTTCTGTTCCAGCTGAATGGAAGTCTGTCTTAGTGTCCCCTATACTGAAAAAACCTAATGCCAATCCTAATATCCTTTCCAACTATCATCCTATCTCTTTGCTCCCTCTTCTGTGTAAATGTCTTGAATGACATATAAACAACACCTGTCTGCCTATCTGCAAGAACACAAGATCTTGGACCGCTCACAATTGGGCTTTAGAGCAATGCACAGCATGGAGACCACGCTAGTGGCAGTCACGGATATCATCAGACTGTCACTGGATGCAGATATCCCTGTAATGCTGGTATTGCTTGATCTGTCGGTGGCATTTGACACAATCTCTCATTCCATCTTAATCCACAGATTGCATGATGTGAATATACATGGCAAAGCTTTACACTGGCTCTGGGATTTTCTTAGGAATCGGACCCAAACCATCTTTCATGACTCCTTTAGTTCCCGCAGGATGCAGGTTGATAGAGGAGTCCCGTAGGGGTCTTCCCTGAGCCCAACACTGTCTATTGTCTACATGGCCCCGCCCATGCAAATAGTTAGATCTTGTGGGTTTGAGATCGTGTCTTACCCAGATGACACCCAGTTAGCCATCACTTTGGGCCAGCCTCCAGATAAGGTTAAGACAACTTACCAGGACTGTATGAGGAAAATTGCTGGGTGGATGCCCAATAACTGTCTCCAGTCAAATACTGATAAAACTGAGATAGTGCTGTTTGGCAAGGCTCAGGAGTTGTGGTCACTGGATTGGTGGCCTGTTGAATTAGGCCCTGTCCCTTGTCCAAAACAAGTTGTAAAAAATCTTGGCGTCAAGTTGGATCATACACTGTCTATGAAGAACCAAACTGATGCTATTTGTGGCACTTGTTTCTCCACTTTACTACTTCTGAGAAAAACATTTCCATGGCTTCCTTCCTCTGCCAGATAAACCCTAGTCCAGTCAGTGATTATCACCCGCCTGGACTATGGGAATACACTCTTAGTAGCAGTTAACGATTTGTTAGTGACGAAGCTCTAGGTAGTGCAGAACACTGCAGCTCAGTTAATTTGTAACCTACCTCCCCGCTCTGCTTCAGCTCCTATGCTGCTAGCCTTGCACTGGCTACCTATTAGGAAGCGGGTCATTTTTAAACTGTGTTGTCTGACCCTTAGGACATTAACTAAGGGTCTTATTTGCATGTCAGACTTAGCAAATACCAATCTTCACGTTTGCTTTGTTCTTCAAATCAGGACTTATTAAAACCCCCATCGTACCTGCACCTTCAGATGGGGAGGTAGATCCTTTTCTCATCTTGCTCCTCTTCACTGGAAGAAGCTCCCTCTGCAAATCAGGATGTGTCAGGATTTCTCTAAATTTAAAAAACTTTTTAAAACCTTGTTGTTTTAACTGTTTACTTGCACTTGCTTGTTTCTGGTTGCTAAGCGCCGAGATACACCTTAGGGTGTGAGTCGTGTGCTATAATAGATGATTCTAACATAACATATAAAAAATTATTATACCATGTATATAACATGTAAATTATGCATTACAGAGCCGCAAAGTAAGGAATATTGCCATTACCAATGGAAAGTATAACGCCACAAAATGGTGAGGAAGCCGTTTTCAGAGTTGCTTGTGAAGGTGATCTAGCTATTTGCTCGGAGTGTTGGCGTCACAAAATACGAATTAGGGGTGCAATCAATGGAAACTATAACCATACACTGGCTTTCGGCCAGCCCTCTTCATCCACTGGCCTGTCACTGTGTCATTCACATTTTACTTCCACCCATTACAGCATTCAGCATGGGGCACTGGGTAAGCCCACTTCAGCTATTGGCTATTTTCACTGTGAGGGACAGCATTCTGCTCTGTCACAAGGAGCATACCCTCTCACAAAGTAGTTTCGTTCAGTACCAGGGGCTTCTGTGCCCATGCGTGCATTTTTGCTTTCAGCAATGTTCAGTTTTTAGGTCTCGCCTACGCAGTGCGCATGCGCTGCGTAGGTAAAGAGACCTTTTGTAATCGATTCGGCTTTTCAGCCAAAAACGTGCACGCGTTTCATTGCCTTCAATGGCAACGCGTGCACGTTTGGCGATTCACTTGCGGGAGCGAGCAGCTGGTGCCATATGGTAGCAATTATAGCTCCTGGCGCCGCTCGCTCCCGCAAGGGAATCGCGCAGGTCCCCTCCTCTTCCCCCCCCTGCTGCAGTGCGAGGCGCGCGCGCGCTTGTTTTTCTCCCTACTAGTGATGGTTGTGTGTTCGTGCCTTTGGAGCTTGTCACACTGCCCTTTTCCTGCAATTCCTGAATTAGGATGCCCCTGGCTGTATACAGCTCCTGCACGTATCTACTTATCGGCATTTCCATGACGGGAGCCCATATCCAGGCAACCAATTGCCCTGTACTGACGAGAGAAACACGGTGAAATGTGGTGTGCACAGGGCGCATAGTTCTACTTTTTGCTTCACCTGCCATGGACCCAGCCCCACACACCCTTGACTGTCCCACCGTTTCTGTGCGCCTCCTACTGTCAGACTACGCTTCTTTGAACAGTGGTATGTATCCATTCCCAGCGGCAGGCGTCCAAATGAATCTGGTGGGCCAGTTAGGCGCTGCTCTCGAATTTCCTTGTGGCTTTGCAAATGGAAACACAAACACTCCACTGTTTTTTGTGCTGTGCTTTTTATGCATTACAATCCTTATCACTGGTCACGTACATCTAGAACAAGTCTGCTCGACAAGCCGTGTAAACCTGACAATTTGGTGTCGTGCAAGAGGACGTTGTTTTGCTACTTGGTAATTTGAAAACCACAATTTGATACAGTTATGTTAATCAGTAATTTTGTCAAATTCGCTAATTTTTTGCACTTTTTTAAACGACTTTGCAACACTGGAGCTGTTCAACTAATCGAGTGGCGGCAAGAATTTCAGATTACAAATCTGGCCACTCCTGCTGTTCACCTAGGCCTAATTCTAGGAAAGAAACGCCATCTTGGGTGTGGGGAATCTAAGGTGAATGTCTTCCCTTGTCATCACAAGCCACTTTCTGACTCAAATGCATCTCCTGAACAAATAGGTTGTTGTTCCCCGTGGTTATATTACACTTATGTAACATCGTGTAGACTTTACTTTAATCTGTTGTTTCTTAATTATTCAACAATACCGTGCGTTGTCGCTAGTGATGCACTTTTTACGAAAAGATGAAAGTTCATGTTGGAATACGAACCTTTAACCTACTGGCTGCGCTTAGATTTCGTAAGCAAGCTCGCAGCCCATTGGCCAGCCTTGACTCCTGTAAGGAGAAGGGTGGTGTTGGTGACAGTGCTATTTTTGTCGCTTCCAGCCAGAGCATATTCCGTAACCTTGTTCGAAGGAATGGCCAGTCTTAATAAAGCAGTGACTTGGCGATTCGTTGAGTTTTGATTTCGTTTTAAAGGGACGGGTTGCCAGCTCAGGGCGGCACCTATTGGAGGCCAAGCTGCCTTGTCGCCTCTGGACTTTAGCCAGTGTATACACGGACGAGAGAGTTTGTACTCTCCACAGGCGCTGCAGTTCTTTGTCGACCCAGAAGTTGACGTCAGATACAGCGCTTTAAAATATATATTGTACAGTTTTTGTGGGGCGTGCTTGTTCGAGTTAATGGCCCACACATGTCGAGTAGTGGAACTCTACAGAAGCGCTTCAGCATGGCGCATGGCTTGCCTCTCTCTTGAGGTTTGGCTTCAACTGTATTTCATACAGAAGTGCTTCTGGCTTTGCAGAAAGGCCTGTCAGTTCGGATTTCCCCCTAAGCTGATGACAAATGGAAAGCCTGCTTTTGCTCCCTTCTTTCGAGTAAGTGGCATACGGTCCCTGCTGAGTGTTTTACAAGCCAGTCACGACGAGAACCATATGGGGGTGGGGAGAGTGGGTTTTGGCACGGGTGTTCCCCAGTGCCATTCCTGTGGCATTCCTGTTCCACTGCCGCAGAAGTAGTTGCAGTTCTTGTTGGCATAGTATACGATGCATACTTGAACAGCCAGATCTCAAGTTTTTTTTAAAGAGATTTTCATGAATCTCCATGTTTTTAAGCACTTCCAATCTTTGCGGACATTGTCAGTGACTGGGAGAACAAGCATTGGCATAGCCAATAGGTCTCGCCTTTGGGACCTGCTGCATAACTAAATACTTATAAGGTCCCAAAGGCGAGACCTATTGGCTATGCCAATGCTTGTTATACTAGCAAGGGCGACAGCTCTCCCAACAATAACGTTTTACAAAAAACATAAGAAAACAATTGGTGGCAAAGCTAAAAGGCTGGCATCCAACGCCAGACCTTTTGGCTTAGAAAATATGCATTGAACTTGCATTCTTAGATGCCGGAGTGCATTCTGGAGAAACTATTTGCTTTAGCAAGCAAAGTTCTTGTGGTTTTAACCATAACCATAAGAAAACATAGAAATAGCATTTGGTGCTCTGCTATGGGTTTTGACTTGAAGTAGTTGGCGTAGGTACTATTTGCTATGTAGCATTTAATAATTTGTGTACTCTGCAATGACTCTATACTTCTTGTGTTGTGAGTCATCTAAAAGTCCCCTGGTGAAGGTGCTTTCCGTTATTTGGGGCCATTGAAGTTTTACTAGCTAAAGACAGTAGGACCGTTACTTTAACAACTAGATTGAGAATTTTTTTTTTTAATTTAAATTCTTCATTATCCAAAGTATTTTGAAGTGTACAATAGTTGCTGTTTTCTTGTGTTATATAAGCGAAATGTACTGCTATTCAGTCAAAAGGTGCGATACAATGCACATAGAGGCTGATATATTAAGTCTCAAATATAGGGGCGTAGTTATCAAAATTTCACGCAACGCAGCAAGCCACCCATGGCCCACCCATGTAATGCCTCCCTGGGGCAGGGTAATGCAAAGCAGCAGGGTCACGCAAGGTGGCCTTGTGTGGCTTGGTAAATGTCATCCTAGGATTTGCTTCGCCCTTGAGCCCCTTTCCGTTTCACAAGGGCGACGCAAAACCATGATAAATATGGGCCATAGTATTTATGGACAAAGCAGAATATTGGGTTGGTTTTGCACACTTATTTATCAACATGCAGAAGGTTGTGAAGGCTGCCAGTATTTTTTGTGACAAACTTTTGTAATATATCACAACTTTCTTTATTTGAAGAATTTTGTATTGTGGATGAAGCACTGATGCAAGATTAACCCTCATGTAGGCAAATATTCAAAAGAGAAAGAGATAATGGCATCTTAACCAAGACAAACAAGAATCTACCCTATTATTTTTGTTGACAATCGATTGACAGGAGGAAAAAAAAGACATTTGCCTTCTTCCTCTTCTTTCAAGCGCAAATGTAAGTTCTGTGCTGGAATAAACCTGATGTTTTTTCTTTGCTAGAAAGTATACAAAAAATAATATTTGTAACTTCCAGACCAGGTCCTCGCTGAATCGGACCACAAGCAACCTAGGACTGGTTTCGCCCTGATTAGGGGCCATCAGCCAGGTATAGCCTGGTCCCAGTGACACTGTGCATGGGACCAGTGTCTTAGTCATGCCCGTCCAATTTAGGGCGACACACTGAAGTATAAAAAAAGTGATGGATAAAATGCTTGAACTAATTTCAGCCTCTGGAAATTACTTGGGGCTACATCCTAAATCCATCGTAATTTTGCACACCATGTCACCTCAATTTGCAAGCAGGCATATGCAAATCATTGTTTACCCTGTTTCAATGGGAACAGTCCAGTCCGAACTGCCAGACTAGGTCCTCCCTGAACCAGGACACAAGCAACCTAGGACCGGTTTCTGCGTTGTATGCTTTGCTTCAACAACACTTAGCGCTTGATATTAAAAGCATATATTTATCAGAGCAGACAGGCTGTGTAAGTTGATGCTCGACTTGATACCGAGATAGCATTGTCAGCTATTTAAATTACAGTGCTCTGGTTTTCTTGAGAGTCTTCTGGTTATTACTCTGTTAATAACAGAGGTGTACAATAAAAGTTAGGACTTTGTCGACATGACAAACTTTACAACTTCCAGATGTTGTGAAGTTTGTCACTTTCACAGAACTTCATCTATGTGGAAAAATACCAACAAAAAGACTTTCGTAGAAGAGTTTCCTCACAAAAAAAAACTTTGCACCAAAATCTCCCCATGCAATGTAGACTTTTCTATGGAAGATTTAACTAAAAAAACGATATTTTCATGTTTTTCAAAGTACAGCAACCTTCATAAAGTTAGGGAAAACTTGCTGAGTTTTGTGAAAAGAGCTCCCACAATTTGAAGAAAGAAACCTTTACAACTTCCCAAACTCAATAGCCACATCTTGCAAGGCGGGGAAGGATCTATGTTGTGTATCAAAGGATTCGGAATGCTGGTCGTCGTAGGAACTAACATGTTCTTCAACATTTGGACTTTTTTTACTACTAATTTTGGGTACTAAATTATATACATTATTTAATCTAAAATCTTGACAAAGCGGGTACCTGATTTAATACATATTTTGGCACCATCAGAGCGAGATTTTGTAGTGGCAACAGGCATTTCTCACCAGACCCATGTTTTTTACAGTAACTGAAAAAGCAATTATAGATGAATTGTCATTAGCTATAATATGCAATGATGCAGAGAACACATTTTTCTGGGACTCTTAGGAAATCATCTGACAGGTCATGGTGAAAAAGCCTTTTCAGAAGAGTTTATTCAAGTGATAAAGCCCCTAACACACCGACACATATAGTTTTTATTCCTGTATTTAGTAGCAGCAGTGACAATTGTATCAGAAACTGTTGAGCCTGATACACGTCTGGTAGTGTTTCCCTAAAGTTTTGGCTTTCTCCCCCTGGGTTTTGCTGATTCTCTGTGTGGCGTCCGGGTTCTGGGCAATCTCCCCCTGTTCATACCCGTGTTGAGAAGTGGTGCTGACTCTACATTCTGAAATATGGGCCGGTTTGCAAGCACGGACTGGTGTGTGTGTGCACTGACAGCTATCGTGATTAAACTCATGAGCAGCCTGCCATCGCAGCCCGCTGTATGTGCGCACCTGCACCTACGGTGCCTTTGAATGCATGGGCCATCTGCCATTTCAGGCTTGTGTGTTAGCACTGACACACGTATTAGTTGAACCCATATACAGTCTGCTGGGGCAGAATCAGGCGGGCGCACTTGCACCCCTGGTGTTGGAGAATATGTGGCCAGCCTGCCATCGCAGGTCATGTGCACTAGCGCACATGCGGCCAGGTAGGGAGGAATACCTGTGTGTTTGCACTACCTATGATGCTTGCTCTTCCCATAGGTTAACATGGGGAAGTAGTTGACATTACTTCGGGATGCAATAGTGGATTGCAGTGGAGCAGCCTCATAATGTTTCCTATCAACGGATTTGCCATGCCAAACCCTTTCCAGTGGTAAAGGGTGTTTTGGCATAACTCGCGTAGAAATGTCACATATAGAATATGGACATTTCTATGCTCTAAGAGCCTTGTGGGCCGTGGTGCCTGGCTCCAGTGGACACCAGGGGTTGGGGAAGCTCATCTGTGCATTCCCCAAGTGGCAGTCATAAACCATGGGCATCTCACGAGAATGGCAGTCCTCTGCCATTTGAGGGTCGAATGGGATAGATTGGAGAGAGAGGTTTTGACACTTAGCCTCTAGGGGTCGGATCATGGCCCCACTAAAGATTAAGATCTGCATTCCATGGCCCCATGGCAGACAGGCCTACATTTTAGGGGAGACATCAGTGGTTCAAAGGGAAACCCCTTAAGCCACCCCTAACTTCAAAGACATACAATATTGGGCTACATGTATCAAGCTATTTAGCGTTCGCAAACAGGTCAATTCACAGAATCGGCCCGTTTACGAACGCTAAAAAGGCATTTTACATGTATCAAAACCCATTTCGTATTCGGTAACCTGTTACTGAATCACAAAATGGGTTTGCGATTTGCTATTAGGAAGGGGCATATTTAGGGCGTCTTTAGGAAAGTAGGATCTGCTTCTTATGGTTACCCCCACTTTTTGCTTCATGTAACTGTTTTTGACTAGTCTGACTGGGATCCTGCGAATCAGGACCCCAGTTTATCTGCTTTCTCTCTAAACTGTTATGCCATGTACTTAGGTACACTCCAGATTGGATACTAGGGTACCCTTGTCAGTCCCTAGTATATGATACCCATGTACCCAGGGCATAGGTACCCCAGAGGCCTCCCATAGGCTGAAGCATTTATTATGCCACCCATGAGAGGCCATGCAAAATGAAACTACAGGCCTGCCATTGCAGCCTGTGTAAGATGGTGCATGCACCTCTTACTTTAGTATAGGTTTCCCATATCTAAGGGTCACTGCACTTAAAACCTATAAGTCCCCCCTATAGCAGGCCTTAACAATCCTGAAGGCAGGGTGCTTAGTTCTAAGTGAGCAGGTGCCCCTGCATGAGCAGGACACCCCTGCAGCCTATGGAGTCCATTCTCTCGGGTTGTCAGTGTATCAGCCGTTTACGACCTATAGAGTGGCATTATGCGACCACGTGATGACCATCTCTAAAACGGCTGAAAGTAACCCTATTGTGTTTGGTATCAAACATTGTGGAATCATACCCCCACACCGGTAACCGGCGTGGGAGGTATGATTCCACCCCTCAGAAACGAGCTTTGTGAGGTCCCTGGTGTTCCCTGTACCAGCCTTCTAGTCCCGGGCAGCCCAAAAGGGTTGCTGCTGACCAGAGACACATTTCTGCCCTCCTGCTGCTGAGCCAAGCTCGAGCAGGGGAAGGCAGAACAATAGGCATCCTGTCACAGGGAGGTGTGACCACCTACCAGACAGGATTTAGTGTATTAGGCCTGGGTGGGTGCGCTTGCTAGCGACCGAAAGTCTGCATGAGGGGCACATTTGGTGTCCCTGAGCATAGTCCAGTTCAAACCAGCCCTGGGAGCCGTTGGATCCTGCTCTGGCGCGAAACTGGACAAAGGACATGGGAGCAACCTCCTCACTGTCCTGACCCTCCCCTGAATCAGTCCAACCCTCTCCCGTGGGTACAAAAGGGCTTACCTGGCTGTAGGACCCTAGATTCGAAGTGGACAAGATTCTGAACCAGAAACCACTGAACTTCGACCGTCTGGACACTCTGGGCTTCGCTGGAATTCGTGTGGGCCCGACTTCGTCTCCCTCTCAGTCTGAAGCATCGTCTGTGCCTGTGCACCATACAGGCTCCGTGCAGGACCTGTGGAGCATCAAGGACAACTGAAGACATCTCCCTTGGAGTGAAGGAGTAACTCCCCTGCAACCGCAGGCACCACATTACGATTGATCGGTCTGCTGCTCCTGAGCTCCTACGGACTCCAAAGGCTCCAGCAACACAGGAGGTGGGTTTCCAAGTCCCTCGAGGTCCGAGCTGCCCTCTCACTAGGTTTGAGGTCAGAATCCCTCGTGGGGGCTGCAATACTCGTACCCCTGTGCACCACGTACTTTTGCAAGTGCATATGCTTGTTGGCGTTCACACAACAAGTGCACTGGGCTCGGAGTAGCCCCAACTTCTGGCACCCTTTCCTACAAAGAACTCCGGCCTCCTCGCTCTGAGTGCTCCGTGGGCTGCTGCTTTGTGAAACTGCTCGAGGTCCCCTTGCAACTCATGTGCCTCCGGCCTCTGGGTCCTCTTGAGGGTCAACACTGCTTTTCTTGGGCTCCCCTGGTTGTTCCTGGCCTGCCCTGACTCCCCTGAGTTTGATGAGTCTCCTGGACCTTGCTGGTCCGAACCAAGGCTTGTTGGTGCTCCAGCCGGACACCGACCCCTCAGCACTCAACATCCTTCGTGGGAGAGCTCGCATCCAGATCCTGGTTGCTCTCGACGTCTCCTGGTCCCTGTGGCTGCAGAGTCAAGAACCCCCTCAACTCACCTGAAGCACCAGACACCGGTGGGCATTCGTCTACCGAGCCCCTGGTCACTCCTGAGTGACCCAGACTCTGTCCCCTCTGCTTTCAGGTACTCTTCATCCAGAATTCACCTTTGGATTCCAACAGACACTTTTCTTCTTCCTAGCAGTGGCTCTTCTTCGAAGTCCTCCATAGAGATCGACTGTGGTTTCCGACGCCAATTCAGACCTATGCACCCGGCTTCCCTGGGATAGGTAACTCTGGTACTATGGTATCCACCGGTGGGGTGGCTCTCCAACCTCCTAACTTCCACGGGGTTTCTTCTAAGTCCACTTAGAAGGGTCCTTAAACTGTAAAACTGCAACCGCGACTCTCCCATAGAATTGTACGGCGCCCGCGGTCGTGTTCCCACACTGCACCCGTCCTCCGTGGGGTCCCTACTTACTCAACTTGGGTGGTTCCTTGGGGTCCCAGCGATTCTACATCCTCTAGACCAGAGGTCTTCAAACTTTTGTAGGTTGAGCCCCCCCAGCTGAATTTTTTTAGATGTTGGGCCCCCCCACCACCTGACAGAAATTTCTGGAATCTGGTACACTAAATTACATAATCAACCGCCACGCGCATATCACGGGCCATATCCGGCAAATAATGTTCAACACAATAAGAGTGTTTAGTAAACTGCAGGTTTGTGAGTGGGTGTGGTGAAATGACAGAGGCTTATTACACAGCTCAAAACACAATTTTCCAAGATAAAATGTGCGTAAATAGTTTTTACTAGGATGCTTTGTTTTACACATGTCATAGATTAATAATAACACCACCAACAAAATTGTGACGGGTGTGCCGGTTTTTAGCCACATTGACTGTCAATCTGTGGATGGATTTTTGCTACTGCCATCCCCAGGTTGTTCTCCACATCCAGTCTTGAACGGTACTTAGTCTTTAATACCACAAGTGCTGAGAACCCAATCTCACATAAATAGGATGAGCTGAAAGGCAAGAGAGGTTTGATAGCTGTTTCTCTCACAGCTGAATATTCTGCAGACATTTTCAGCCAAAACAGTGACTGTAAGGGAGACAATGTTATCAGATTTTTCGAGCACTCCCTAGCTCAGAGTTGGTACACGAGAAACAATTCTTCTCTAGAAACCATTAACAAACGTTTTAGGCAGCATTATAATGGGATAATTGCCCACCAACCAGTCATGGATCCGAAGACAAAGGTGAAAGTCCTCAGAGAGGGCACTGAACGAACACCTAATTGAGAATTCCTTAGGGGTACGATAAGTTGCTTGCCTAAAGCAGTGGGGGTTTAGGACACGTCGGGCTTATGTTTAAAAAAATAGAACTGATAATAAATTAATGATGTTGCCTATTTTACTTCAGAGCAATGTTGTCTGACAGACTTTGTGGTGGCAGGGACAGGTTAAGGATTTTGGGTGCCCTGGGCCAATACTATTTTGGGGGCCCCTGTTCAGAACAGCTTTGAGATTAAATTATTCACTTTCAGCTCTGTCATACCCTCTTTAGCCAGGCTACTAACGGTGCACAGGCGCTATGGTCGAAATTCTAAAAGTGTTTACATCTAATATTCAGAGATAGTGATGTGTGTTTTCACACATAGAAGTGTCCAAAATAGCAGGGCATGGTCAACATTTGCAATGACACAGAGAACTGGAAGAGACATGTCTAAACCAATGGTCACCTGTATGTATAACACATATTGTCAGATACTGTAAGAAATGTATATAAGTCAGTCAGTATACATTACAAACATGGATAGGAATGCGTCTGTAACAATTTGCATTTTCATTAACAATTGTTTTTCTCTCTACTTTCAGCTGACCAAGGATATGGTCTGCAGCCATGGCTCATGACCCCAATCGTACATCCCTGGATTGAGCCAGAAAGACACTACAACCATCCACTCATCAAGACCAGGAATGCGGTAGAACGTTCATTTGGTGCACAGAAGTCCTGGTTCCGATACTTTGACATGTCAGGGGAAAGATTGCTATACTCGCCACTATGGTGTGCAAAATTATACTCGTATGTGCCATCCTCCACAACATATGTGTGAGAACTAATGTCCCATGGGACTTGGACCCTGAAGAGACTGAGCCAATAGAGAAGGAGGATGATGGAGAAGAGACCCACCACACAATAGCCTGTCGGCACCAACGCAACCACATTGTAGTAAATTTCTTTTCTTAAATGATCAGAACTGATGGACAAATTGACTGCAATTTTCTGAACCATTCAACATGAGAATAACTGTCTTGACTCACTCGTGTTGCGTTTTATTTCACAGTCAATGTAAACCACAAGTCACTCACATCTTCTCAACTAGAAGTAGGCTTCCAAATGTAACAATCATGTTGGCAGAACCATTGAGCAACATGGGACCATGGCTCAAAATTATAAATCAACCAACGCAGCAATGCAACGTGATGCAGTGTACTGTATTAAAGGGACAGGCCAGACTTGCCACATATCCACATCCAATTTGACTATTCCTAAAATCATGTACTTGAGCAGTGCAGTGCTGCGCATCTAGCAGACTTGCTGTGTTCTGCAGCAGCAAAGTGTGCTTCTGATGGTACTCAGTGAGTGTTGGAATACAAGCCACCCAATATGTCCATACCTGAGACAAACCACTCATTGTCGTGTATCTCACCAATGCGGTAGCATGCAGAATGGCAGCACTTTGCATAAACAAATGTTGCAGATACCATCACAGACCATGAGTGACAGTTGTCAAGGACAAAGGCTAAGCATCATGTGAACATTTAAAAATGTCATTTGTAAAGAAGGCATACATGCATGCGTGGGGATCCTCAGAACACTACACATGTGACTCAATTCCTAGCCAGGCTGTCATATATACCACATCATGCCACAGTTGACAATTCATACATTTTACATGCATTACACAGCAATGCAATGAGGCTCAAAGGCCTGTAACACAACACTATGAACAGATGACCTTGCAATGTGTGGAATTACCTAGAGAAGTAAAGCAATGTGGATGTTCTTGCAACCATCACATCACCTGGAGAATACAGAGATGGCAAAAGTGTGAAGTGTCCTTGTCACAAGTCACACACAAATGCATGTGTACATACACTATCTCATTTAACATGGTACAATGGTGGATTTTGGATATGAACCTACCTCTACATGGTAAGAGTAGTTTAGCCCTGCCCTGAATGTACAAGTGCATTGTTGAGGAGATCACACATCTTGTCACATCCCAAAGGGGATATGGAATTTGAGTATGTGCCACTACATAGGCCTTTGTCAGGGAGTGCAGTCTTCTTGGACCAGGAGTGCCGCACAAAGATCTACCCTCAGAGTAGATGTACTGCTACTGCCTTTGACAGGAGTAAGACAGAGTTAAAGTGGGTTTGGCAGCATTATGTTCAGTGAATAGTAGTAGTGAACCTGACCATGTGACCTTGGCTCACTGCAGTGAGGCCTACTGCCTCACTCACCACTTCTAACGGTCTGTTGATGTGTGTTACACTCACCCCTGTTCAACATCATGTTGAAAATATGTGTGCATTATAAAACCATGTGCAGAGTGCATGTGCAAGACATACACAACACATGTTCCAATGTGGAACAGTGTGCACATGGTGAATGTGTGTGCTGGTAGTGTGTGTCCACCTCACACACTCAAGTACAGTCAAAAGGGAGTGTAGAACCAATCAGTGTGCGGTGACTGAGTGTGTGTGCTGCATGTCATAATGCAGGTGTTAGCCAAAAACATGTGTATCACAGTATTGTTCCATTAATGTCCTGTGACAGTAAACAGAGGGGTATCATGTGAGTATGGCCACAAAATGAAGGGCAAGAAGTTACCCTACTGCACTGCTATGTTGCAATGCATTCCTGCCTTTTCCCCTTTTTCAGGGCCGTTTTGGCTGGCTAGGTCTAACGCAGGCTCCCTTGAACCATGGTGCAAGGGTGCTTCTTTTGCATGCAGGAATGGATTGGTGCATGAAGGTGTGCCTTCCTGCTAAGTAAAATATCCTGTGAGGCATATTCCACCATGCACGTGTACTGCAGAATGCAGCACATATTGAAAGTTGAAGTGACAAGGAGAATCAAAGGTATGACACCTTGTTATCCCACTCCTGGGAAGGTTGTACTCTCTGGTGCATTCCCAGGTTTCCCTAGTGTACTACATCTGGGAATGTGTCTCAAACGATGGAAGTTTCATGGGTACACCCATGCAATGGTCATGGAACCTATCTCTGGTGCTGAGTCAGGCAATGCAGTCTATTCTTTTGCATTGCATCACACAAGACGAATGATTCCTCACAAAGGCTATGCAAGGTGGACATGGCTGGAGAGAATATATCATAAGAGATGTGCATTTCAGATTTACCTTGTTGCATGGTGCAAGGGCCACACAAATCCAGTCATACACATACCCCTGAGTGCTGAAGTGCCTGCGCCACTAGATTACATGGATGACCTTGCCTAGCTTTGTGTGTAAGACATGGTTTGCTCTCAAAAACATGTTGCAATTTGGATTCACACCTGATGGTGTTCAAAAATACTGGACATGTGCAAGCTGGGTGGGACATATACTGGAGTATGGGTGAGCCCATACTTTATTTGTGCTTCCCTAAGTGTGTGTTGCATCTGTGACAGATCACAAAGACGGATTCCCCATACATTGCATGAATAGAGATCCTAACCAGAATAGGGAATACAGTAGCGTTGCACATAGGCCCCAGGAGCCATATTTACTTGCACATATGACTGTGGGAGACATCCAGGTGTGTACCCTGGTAATGGCTGTGAAAGCTGATGTGCGATCCTACAGCCAACAATGTCTGCCTTGCTGTGCTGCAATGCTACCTACTGTTTCCCGTGGCATGGTGATAATGACTGGACATGCATTCCTGGACCCAGTTTGACTCAATGGGCAATCTGCTGCCCCACCTGTATATGCTGCACCACCTGTCATGTAGTTATAGTCACATGACAGACTTAGAACCACCCAGATTAACCACCTGGACACTGTCCTCTGTCACACAGATCTGCCAAGTGGTGCCACCCCAGTCGTGGCCCAATGACAGGGTGCCCAAGGTGTGTGATTCAGTATCACACAGACCTCTACAGTTAAACCAACACATTAGGCCTGTTGTGTGGGTCACAATCCACACATTGTCCCTGTTGCGTGGCGCATCACCACAATTGCATCAATCGGAAGCTGCGCATTTAAGCCAAAGCGTGGAAATGGCTGCAGAAGTGGCACTGCACAGTGCAGGAACAACGCATTGGCCATTTAAGTACCTATGCGACATAAAAAAACGACGCAGTTGTCGAAAACGGGAGGGATACACCCAGGAAATTACGCAATGGGTGAGGCAGGCTGCACACTAGGAAGTGGGAAAGTTAGTTTCATTTTCTCTTACAGTCTGTTAGTTTGTGCTGGGTGTTGGAAGTGTTTTAGAGAGTGGCTGGTGGATTGTGTTGAATTTTGGTGTTGTCGGTGTTTGCTCTGTCCCTGTATTGTGCTAATTGTGTTTATTGTAGTTGTAAATTGTATTGTTGTCATTGTTGTTGTCAGATGTTTGTCCATTTAGGGGTTTACTATTTTAGAGGTACGGGTTAGGTTAAGGGGTGTTTGTTTTGGGTTTAGGGTGTCTAGAGTGGATTTGGGCCTTGTCTGGGAAGGGTAGGGCAAAAGACCTATCTGAGGAAGAGTTTGGGGGCCTGCTGTGGTGGCTGGCCCATTATGTACCCAACATGAGGGCATCCGGAGGTAGGGTCAGCCAGGGCTACCCCACCAAGGGACGCAGCGAGCACTAGGAGAGGGTGCAGTGGAACATGTAAGGGTGTTTAGGGTTGAGCGCACCCTCCACCAGCTTAAGCAGCGATGGGTAGATGTGGTGTCCTGAAAGGATTGGATGTTGGTGGGCCCGTAGGTATGTATGTATGTACCATCTGCATGTAGTTGTGCCTTGAACACATGAAAAAATAGATTTTACATGTAAGGAGTAGATCATTTAAGGGGTACGTTACAAAATTCCAGTGTACATCTGTACAATTGCTATATCCAGGGGACTGTTCAAGGTGTTGTGATTTTTAAATAAATTCACATGCATGTAATTATAAATGTGACCTGAGTTCACATACGTGCTTGCTCAGAGCAAGATCTCATTGTTTTAAAAAACCCTGCCCAAAGGGGAGGAAAGTAATGATCAATCTCATATAATGTTAACCCTCTAATGTGTGCTGCATTGTTCAGCAAACATAGAGAGTTTAATGTGCCTCTGGTAATTTTATTTGTGCCGAAAGGTGGCCTATTCAGGACTGAAAATTGATACCATCTTCAAAGGCATGCACCCTTGCACCATGTTGCAAGGTAGCATGCTTTGCGGCTACTCAGCACTCTTTGCAAAACTGACATAAATAGTCTGATATTGTCCTTGCAATGTTACATACAGTGTATACCTGTCCTTTTCAATCCCAGCCCTACTTTGCCCTGCCTAGGGCCAAAGGTTTCCCCCATGTGTCATGGTGCAAGCTCGCCTGAGATGATGCTGCCCAGCAGTACCCAAAACATCACATTACTGAGGCATATTTCAGGATTGTGATGTGAGATATCTCTGAGCGTCAATATCCAGCCACCTCTGCCATATAAGGTGACAAGCTGCCTCTCATATATAAAATGTATGCATATGTGTGTCCAACGTTTTGGATATACCAGATCACTGAGATGTCATAATACTGTTCATGATATGTAGACAGTGTGTATTTGTAAAATTCACAAAGCAATGTTCAAATTATTGTCTTGAAGGTGGACCTGCACCATACACCACGGGAGAAGTTGAGAGATTCCGGGATCCCAACGCTACCAGTAAGTGTAATAAGTACATGGTTGTAGGTCTGTAAGGTTTGTGTGTGATCTATTATAGGTATAACATTGTGATGTGTATGGGGGTGTATCAATCACCTGTAACCAATTAGCACTCAGTGTACATACACAACTGAACTTGTACACAGAATAATGCAGAATGGACAAGGACGCATGTCAATGTGCATGTTGGGGCAATGTATGCAGACCCACATGAATCATGCATCTTTACCTTCTGTGATGATGTTTTCGCACCTACTGTTTGGATGCGTATGGCCCTTGCACCATCATCTGTCACTAAATCTACAGATGGTACAACGTTTTATTGTTTTACACCCAACACAAGGCACAAATATTACAACCTATGGTTCAATAAATGTTACAGCAAAGTGGAATGAGCTTGGCTGAGCTTGTCTGGAAATGGTGTGCTTGCCTATGTCCATAGTTGAGTGTGAGACTGGTGCTGATGAGGTGGAACACATCACCTAGAGAGTGTTAGTCAACATTAGAGTCTCATGTAATCAGAATTTAGAGTAAGTGTGTGGCAAAATGCAACATATATTATTGTTGTTTTGCATCATACTATGCTCATACATGCTGCATACGTTTAACCTCACCTGCAACATGATTGCAGTGTGAAAGACTATAGGCGTGATCAGAGATTCATGCAGATCAGCAACTAAAATGTTTTGTGACCCATATCTGTTCCAGCAGCTATGTGTGAAGTCAAATGTCCAACTTGGAAAACTTGTGTGACTGTGTCAGCAGGCTAGCCATCACAAACCAACAATTCTTCCTATGATAGATGCTGCAAATGTTGTTGTGACACGGCAAAGTTATTCCTAATCATTGATTGGAGTCATGACAGAGGACATATGGTATCTCAACATGAGTTGCTGTAAGCGTGTTAGTACAATGTCAATAGGAATTATTTTTGTCCCCTCTTTTGCAACCCTTAACCTGAGGTATGGCTGCTGTAATCTGGCCTCAGGGGCTATTGAGCATCCCTAAGAGTAGTCCATATCATACATTTGTGAGAGGGGTGACAGAGGAACGATTGCACAGATGCCATGGAGGCTGTAAGGCTGTAGGCCTGCAACTCTATTTACCATGGTGTTGGACAAATCATCACCAGACTGCCTGTCTGATGCATGTTGCAAGTGTAGATCATGACTGGATGTCAGGAATCCTACCTCAGTGCAGACAGATTATTTTGGATTAAATTGGGCACATGTTAGCAGTCTGCACATGGAAATGTAGTGAAATGCCAAACTCATGGCCTCATGTACCCTATGTACCATTTCTGGGAGGCATTCATACAAGGCCAGGTAGTTGATAATTTTGATGCAATGTGGGAAAGACCACATGTAGGGATGCAGTGTGTCAGCAGCATACAGCCCGTTACACTGCTCACCTACTGGTGTTGTGACTTCTACTGCCTAGCACTAACGCTGTCACCCTTGACTCATGGTGCAAGGTTCCCTGCAACATACACCACAAAGTACTTGTACAGATGAGAGTTCCATAATGCATGCCCACACTCCTTTAGTGCATTGCCTAATTTATTATATGCAGCAAGGAAAGCAGCCTTGGGGAAATGTGTGTACAGACACTAGGATATGTTAAGGTCACCATGGTATTGCCACAACTGTATACCAGAGGCTATATGTTAGGTTTCCTGATCTTTGCCTGAGTCTATATTGGCGAACTGTACAACAGTTATGTTTTACGGGAATTAGCTACCCACTCCCCAATCTATGTTTTGACTACCCAGCACAGAGTCAGTCAAGACAGCAACATGTGTTGCCCTGCATATTTCCAGATGAATAAAGCAATGCAGAGGCACACTACCTGTACTTGCTTGATTTAACTCATTGCACATATGTTAATGAGCAAAAGACAAACCCAGTTTCATGATGCAATACAAAACTCCGAAGTGTCCATATATGAGACTTGGACATATTGGATTTGATATACACCTTTTAAAATAGCAGATTGAAAAAGTGACGATGTTGAACAATTGATTTTAAAATATCTTCTAATTGAGCCCTGAAGAAGTCCCAAGAGGGGATGAAACGCATTGGCTACATCTTGAGTGAAGAAAAGAAAAATAGAAATAAAGGATTATCTTAAAAATTGTGACATATGTCTCCATGAAATTCTTTGAATCTATCCAACTGTAATAAGTTGATTCATGTTCGAAAAGAAGTGTGTGCTGATCATCTTTATGCACCCCGCAGGAATCCCCATGAGAATCGTCTGCATGGGAGTTGCCTGCCTTCCATGGAGACATATGTGCCCTCTTATCTATAAGGGCTATGCACCTGGGCTCTCCCCGGGGTGTGTGAGGAGGGGCTAAGCCTGCCCACTAAGTACAGACCCCAGCCACTGCGTCACATGGAAAAGGAAGCTTGCAAGCCCAAAATCAAATTACTGACCCACATGGGTGTCTACACCGTTACCTGAGCTGAGTTGCCACAGCCTGTACAGACCCCAACTGGAACGTCTCACTCCAGGTGCCACGATCTAAGGCTCTCGAGGCGGCAAAAGGTTCTGATTCAAATGGAGCAGTGCGTGCTGTCAAAGAAGCCTCAGATGCGTCTCTATGGTATGTGCAAGCCGAGCTGAGAGCGCCCTCTAGTGGGTGAAGGCTTGCATCGCACCTAAATATGGCCGCAAGTAATGCAGTAATGGCGCCGCATGCGGAGCGGTGTGATGTGCTCCTGCGGCGGCCCTGTGCTCAGTGGGGAAAGAAAAAGTAGTTAAATACACACTAAGCACTGAAATATACTCAAGAGATTAGGAGGCACTTATTTTATGGCTGTTCAGCAGCGAAGAAAGAGGGGGCAGGACGACAGAGAAAGGACTATTGTTGGACTGCCAGTGCTCCTATTGGTTATTCGTTTTATGTTTCCCTTTCCCTAGGTTTAATGGAAAAGTTAGTTTTACTATGATGTTTTAAAATGGCTGCTGTAAAAATAAAACAAAGAAAGTAAGCATAATCCACGCCTCCGGACCTGACATAGAATTCAATACGTGCTTGCATTGATTACTATTTACAAAGCTAGCAGCTTGGTTTGATGACACTGAAAATCCTCCTGCCTGGCAGCATAGCTCCTCCTACTGTCACAATATTCCTACTGCCATTCTAATTATCAGAAAATCCACAATCCAACCAACCACACATTTTTTAAGTTTAAAAAATGATTGTTCAAATGCTGCTACTGCTGCTGGGTTTGTTCACTGCACACAGGGGCAAGCCAGGAGCCCCAGCTAGCCCAAAGCAACCTTTACCGGGCAAAGTTCTTGATTCATGTATTGGCTCACTCAGTCTTGGGGCAGGATCAGACGGTGATTGATCTGGAAAACCCATGACTGCCTTGTATGGTACTGTGGCCTGCACAACCCAGGACTATGCACATTGTGAGGCACTAGGCAGACTCTCAACTCCTCCATCTTATACCACTCACTACCAGCAATAAGTTTATTGATGATTTCCTTGATTATAGATCTGATCAACTCACTTCCTCTTAGATTCAGTTTTTCCCTTGAGAGGTCAACTTCCATTGGGAAAAAGAAACATACCCACGCATCACTGCTCAAATCTTTCCTATCTGACAGCAACATTGCACCTTTCATATGGACAATAAGGGCTCCACCTAGATCTGACTTCCAGAAAAATCACCATATACAAGTCTCAAACCTTTAGATCGGTTGAAATTGGTGAAACTGAGAGACATCAAACAAACTGACAAATTAGCTCTTTTTATTCCACAAGCTGTAGTACTGGTGTCATGCAAAACAGCAGGCTTGGGCAATAAAGTATAGGGCGCAGACATAGGAAGGTGCTCTACTACATTATCAAGTTCTGAATATCGTGCCCAAGTATCTTCTCTAGAATATTGACTACCACTCTATTGTCAAGGTAATTATATATAGCCAAATATACATTTACTATTCTTGAATCCACATCTTAGTACTTTGATTATATATGTTGTTAAAACTAATAAATCTATATGTACATTGAGGATATAGGGGTATTTGTTATTCTGGAGTTGATAAAATTGCAGGAGCATATTTGTGTTCTTGGTATTGTGCTATACAACCCATAGCAGACACAAAGAACTTGGGTGCACAAAGATACAGCACATACAATCTGTGCGGATCTGAATATGTTTGTTTATGCAAAAAATTTGCACATTAAAGCAAACCTATTAGCTTTGACAATTCTTATTTAAATAAGTGAGTAGTTACACTAAGTGATATTTTAGTGGGCGCACACGAAACTTCCCAGTGCGCCCCATCTTTTGAGATAACTCTTCTGGCAGGCAGTGAAGAGTGAGAATAAGTTTACCTCCCATATCAAACAGTACCACTCATTTTGGATGGGGCTGAAATATTGGATGTAAAAAATGCCCTGGGAAATGTCATTACAGAACAGTTACAGTATTACCCCATGCAGTTTAATTTATTTATTTCTTTTTGAGGGTTATTTATTTATTTTTGTATTTATAATGTATAGAACACACCCTCAGTGGCTTTATGGGATACCAACAGAAAATAAAACAGTAAAAACTTAACCAGTAAATAACAACACTAGGTCAGCAGAAGTGAAATGGTTTTTGAGGTGTTCTAGAGACAAGTCATTCCAGGCTGTGGGACGTAAGAGGGACAGAGACAGGTCCTCAACTTGTGCCTTAAAGACATACAGGTGTGCAATAACGAGCAGGAACTGGGATGCAGGCATCAGGAAGATTTCTTAGCTGTAGAATGATTGCAGAGAAATAAACATTCTGTGCCCTACAAGATTCTGTGAATAATGCAAATTAATGCAAAAAGCTTTAAACTTAACTGTTTGAGCTACTGGTAGCCAGTGATGCTGTCTACAGGCATTAGAAGCATGGTCAGATTGCCTCAGATGGTTTGAGTATGGATGGATATGCTGTATTCTAGTTTGGAGCGCAGTTGGAAGATTCAGGGAAAAGATGTTTCTCTAGTGCAGTCAAGAAAGCACGGATGTAGCTACTATTGGGGAATAAAGGTTAAGAGACACAAGAAGGGAGCACTTTACCAAGGGTTTTCAGTATGCAGAGCAAGAGGAGATGACCACAATGATCTGAAGGAGGAATCTTAAACCAGGTAAACGATAAGAGATTTTAGTTGAGAGGAGATGTGTGGTGGAGTACCCAACGTTATAGACGAGGAGTTATCACCTCTGAGTTTTTGATTTTTTAAGAACATTAATTTTGTTTTTTTTCAATATTAAGCTTAAAAAAATTGTTGGTTAACCAGCTTTGAATGCCTGTCTTCTTAAGCCGTAGCTACAGAGTGTGATAGCGGACCATGTTGAATGCGTTGGAGTTGAGAATGATCAATTTAGCCGCATCGACCTTGTCGGGATAACCAGAGAACTCATCTACTGAGAGGGCCAGTACAGTCTCTGCGCCTCCCGCTGGGTGACCATTATTAAAGTGAAGGGTATACCCAAAATCACTGGGACCTGGGTGTAGGACTGTATAAAGAGTAGTGGTCCCAGTATTAATACATCAATACAGTGTAACAAAATGAAATTCACAACCGTAAATCAAACTAAAGAGAATAAAGAAATGCTCAAGTGTTATTTAATCACACTGAACAAAGGAACACATTTCACGAAGAACATTGAAAACCATCGTAGTTGTGCCCAAAGGATAAAGGGGAAAGGGAAAAGGCAGTGACATGAGTGAGGTAGTGAGGTTAGTGACAAACATAACTCATGAATATAACCATCAAATTGTTGGGCATGCTATTCATTGCCACAAAATCTTAGCATCAAGACAAAAAATTATTTTAAAACAATGAATTATGTAGCCATGTAACAGAACAAATCACAGTGTAAGCATACACTGTTGACGGTACTGGCATCAGTAGTGTGTCGACGTTTCGACCCCTGATAGTGTGTAGGTATTCTTGTAGACCTTACAATCGGGGTCTTCCTCAGGACAAGTGGTAGGTAAATTAATAGTAGGATTGTGGATGACTTCCACTATCGAATTGACGGTTCAACCGCGATTCAAATATAAGCTAATAAGTTTGGGAGACCAGCCCAAATTTTTGAGTGTTCATTTCTCTCTCATCCTTCATATTCTTGGAGCCATTGAGCCTTCTCTGTCCTTGACGACATATTTTGCGCCTTTGAGGACCCTCCTTTAAGTCAGACATGGTGCCCCTTTTTTAGCCACCCTCTCACCTACCACTTGTCCTGAGGAAGACCCCGATTGTAAGGTCTACAAGAATACCTACACACTATCAGGGGTCGAAACGTCGACACACTACTGATGCCAGTACCGTCAACAGTGTATGCTTACACTGTGATTTGTTCTGTTACATGGCTACATAATTCATTGTTTTAAAATAATCTTTTGTCTTGATGCTAAGATTTTGTGGCAATGAATAGCATGCCCAACAATTTGATGGTTATATTCATGAGTAATGTTTGTCACTAACCTCACTACCTCACTCATGTCACTGCCTTTTCCCTTTCCCCTTTATCCTTTGGGCACAACTACGATGGTTTTCAATGTTCTTCGTGAAATGTGTTCCCTTTGTTCAGTGTGATTAAATAACACTTGAGCATTTCTTTATTCTCTTTAGTTTGATTTACGGTTGTGAATTTCATTTTGTTACACTGTATTGATGTATTAATACTGGGACCACTACTCTTTATACAGTCCCGCTGGGTGACAGCTGAGCTGCCAAGGTTCTATGAGATCTCCATTTTCTAAGTAGGTGGCTAGTTGTTTAGTCACAATTTTCTAAGTGGTTTACTCAAGTTAGGGGGCAGGGTAATTGAGGTGTTCTTTCTACCGGATTCAGGTTGAGTTTTTTAGTAGAGGGCGGGTGACCCCTTCCTTCCAGTCAACCACAATGTACAGGGAGAGGTTGATGGGATCCGTGATCCACTTCACATTTGCAGAGGAGAGTGTTTGGAGAATAGAATAAGTCGTTTGGTGAGCCCTTTTCATGGATTACCAGAACTCTGTGTACTTCCACATGGCAGGTTTTGCAGCTGTTTCTACGTTTTCCTTGTAGGAATGGGGCATATGTGCATTCAGAGCATGACAGGATCATAAATCATCATGTAAGGCAGGATCTATTCATGCGTGGCAATTGTCCATGTAGCATTAGCGGAAAATGGCAAGATGCTATGGGCTACTAATTTGAAATTCACACGTGATATTGTAGAAGACAGTTTAAAACAAAGCAATGCACAGGCCATTCCATGGCTAAATTATGTCAAATTATCCCTGCAAGATTTGGGGCTGGCACATCTATGGGCAAACAAAGGAAACATTACCAGACTTACCAAAGCGCAGATTAAGTCAAAGTTCTTAGAACGCAAGGAAAAGCTAAGAATGGAGAAAGCCAATGACATGATAACAGTCCAACAGTATATAGCTCTTTCCACGTGATCTGGCATGGAGTTTTGTGGATTAGAACTCCCCAATATAGATTTTATCTTTCACGTTTTCGTATGAACATGATTCATCATTTAGGGGCATTTCACGACCACCGGTTCATGGTTCGCCTCCTTGCCACCTTGTCAATGCGACGGCATTTTCTGGCAAACTTCTAAGCACTTTATATTATTATGCCCACTCTATGTAGCCTATAGATCCTGATTCTTATGACCAATCCTTAAAGAGAGGTCTATTTAACTCGCATCTTGAAGGCTTGACTTTCTTGCAGCACTTAGAGTCCCCAGTGATTTGTTTCGCTGTTTTAAATTTTATAATTCAGGCCCTGAGACTGAGAAAAAGGTACCCATCATGAAGTTAAATTGGCGTTGTGATGTCTCATGATTTGTTTTGATCTGATGTTTAATTGCATTTTTACTATTCTTTTATTATATATTCCTAAGCCAGAGAAACACGTTTGTATTATGAATTTATACTGGCGATGTGAGATTTTATGATTTTAACTGATATTTAATAGTATGTCTTAAGTTTTTATACTCTGCTGTATATAAATTGTGTTTCCTCTGAGCTTTTATGGTCGTATATTCGACCGAATAAAGTTTTATTGACAAGATGTTTTGACACCAAACGTATTTACTGAAACTGGAAAGCTGGTCCTTCAGGACAAAAATAGTTTTATTCGTGAAAATGATAAGCTTATGTTTTGAGGAATTGAGTTTATTTTTCCAAGGTAAACAGTGTTTACCTGTAAGAGGCTGTAAAATCACCTCGTTTTATGTCACTTTTTTAATAATACTAACAGCGTGTTATAGTACATTGTTCGCTATTAGTTTAAGAAAAATAGAGTACAAATAACTGGAATATGACTTTCCCTGGCAGCTGAGGTAAGTAGAATAAATTATTTTAAATCTGTGTATGTTGTGTGCGTGCTTGCAGTTTTGAGTGTGTTTATGTAAGAGTGTGTGTATGTGGGAATATATGTGACTGTGTAGGCAGAGTGTGTTCATATGTGTGAGTGTGTGTGTATATGTGTGAATGCATGTGTATGTATAAGCATATGTATATGTGAGTAAAAGTGAAAGTGAAGGTCAAGGGGCATATGAAGACCGAGACCGAGGTCCTCATTCTCGGACCCTGCACCTCTGCTTGGGACCACAACTGGTGGCCCACCGCCCTTGGGAGCCCGCCCACCCCCACGGACCACACACGGAACCTCGGCATCATCCTCGACTCCTCCCTCTCCATGAACCGCCAGATCAACGCCGTCGCCTCCACCAGTTTCAACTGCCTGCGCATCCTCCGAAAGATCTTCAAATGGATCCCCCGACTGCAGGAAAACCGTCACCCACGCACTCATAACCAGCAGACTGGACTACGGCAATGACCTATACGCCGGTATCAACAGGACCTTTCTACACAAACTCCATACCGTCCAGAACGCCGCAGCCAGACTCATCCTCGGGACACCACATCACGAACACATGACCCAACACCTACGAGACCTCTACTGGCTCCCCGTCGAGAAGAGGGTCACCTTCAAACTCCTCACCCACGCCTACAAATCACTCAACAACATCGGACCCAAATACCTCAACGAGAGATTATCCTTCCACGTACCCAAGAGAAACCTCCGCTCCGCCGACCTCGCCCTGGCAAAAGTCCCCCGCATCCGCAGAAACAGAACATGTGGGAGAGCCTTCTCCCATATCGCAGCCAAGACCTGGAACTGTGGGAATTGAAAATAATTGCTGTTAGCATGAGCTGAAGCCATCTTGTTTGTGGCATCCATTTTGTTAGCTATCTAATTCTTCCGTCTTCACTGTTTTTTTTTTTTTTTTAATAAACATTTTTATTGGCATTTTCTGTAATGAAGTACTTCCCATCGGTTTTGATGACATTGACATAAAAAGATATATCACATACATGTTACTCCTTGACATGAGGCCGAATATCTGCGTGGTCTATAACCTCTCGTACAGTCTCAGATTAGTGATAGTTCTAAGGAGCAAGTAGTGAGGCAGTATCAGCATTCATGTAAGGCAGCCTATGTTGTGTGTTGGGATGTAAGACGTGCTCTCTCTGTTAGCACTATATCATAAGGGTTGTTATGTGCCAATATTAACATGAACTTAAACAAACCCGGGAGACAGAACTGGGATACACTGTGTCTTGTATTGCTCCATTTGGTGGTAGCCGCCTGATTGTTGCAGTATGATATGGTGGCTAGGTAGGTGTGCGCAGGTGAGAGGGGGGGAGTGTCAGGGTCGCCCTTGTGTGGAGTGTAGCTATGGCCCGCTCGTGGCTGCCAGTTGTGACCCGCCGGGCATCTGGCCCCTCTGAGAGGTACCTTGAGCTGCCGCAGGGGTCATGTGTGCCCTGGGAGAACTGGTAGCTTGAGACTCCGGCGTCGCCAGAGTTTCCTGTGTAAAGGAATTTCTTCCGTCTTCACTGTTGCTTGCTTTTCTATTCTGCTTGTGTCATCAACTCTAGTTAACTCCTTCTGTACTGAGCTAAAAGCAATGTGCTGAGCAAAGGCCTGTAGCTGCTAGAATGCACCTGACTAAAGACATAACTATCAACTGTGTCTTGCAACTGTAAGCAGTTGTGCTCCCCCTCCCACTTTGCTGACTAAGTAATATCCATCTGCCCATGTTTGTAGGTAGTTATTCTTGTGTATGCTTGTACCTTCTATTTGTAACTACATGCTTACCAGTGCAGAAAAAGCTGTATATAAGGCTTGTGCTCTGTGACTTCAGGGTGCCACCTCCTGCAACACTTGAGAGTGTTGATGGACATGGTTCCACTCATGAGAAGGTTAATAAAATTGTTATTTTGAATTCCAGCTTCAGTGTTGATCTCTACTTTGTTGGTTTAAGGACCCGTGGACAGAGAAAGTGACCGCTGCACCGGTGTGCCCCTAAAAAGGCACATTTCCACAGTTGGCGCCCGATACGTGGGGCCTCATCAAGGTCGCGGCCGTCTGAAGGAGTGGTCTTGACGGAAGAGTGGAATATTACTGAGGAGACGTCCTGCATGAGGAGACCCTTGTCTTTGCAGCCAAAGTGACTTTTCCGGTTTTTCCCTCCAGGTGGCGGCCGGTCCTGACTGAGGTATCCTTTGGCGTTATTTTTGCAGTGACCATTAGGTCGACCAGAGATCAGCAGGTGGGAGTTGAAGACTTCTGTTTGGTAAGGTCACTGAAGTGGCACTTTTGATTTGCTTGGCCAAGATTTTGGTTTGGTTTATTATTCATATTTTGCAAAAAGTGAAGGCAGGTAATGTGGGGATTTTTCTCCTTATGATATTTGTTTGAATGGGTATACTTGGAAGAACATGCCTGCATTTAGTAAAATTCGTAAATGGTGATACGGAGCGGTCTTGAGTGTTCCGCCAGGCCAATTGGTAATTCGGTCTCTTCTTGCAAAGGCTTAGGGGTATTACCCTATCTTGTTTTGGGTGGGTCTGCGGACCCCTGTAATAGGCATGCCTTCTGGAATAAGTATGATTTGGTAAAGACACAGAGGGGTCGATTCCGATCTCGGCCGGAAGCGCACCTAACAGTATTCGTCCGGAAAAAATACAAGCCGAACGCGTGTTTCCCGACCGATTCGAACACTCGTCCGAACGAACAAGTACGATGCGCATAACAGCCCAGATTCCGAGCGAGCCGTACTTACCCATTTCAGCTCCTGTTCCCCGCCCGAGCCGGATCCGTAAACGCTGATTCGAGTCGCACGGAAGCAAATACACAGCACCTTCCGGCCGGACTAGTACGATGCGCCTTCCGTACGCGCCAAACCCGTTGCTACGTCCGGCACGTTTGAGCATCCGGGAGAGCCGTACATAAGCTCCGATTCGCGCCACAAGACGATCCACGGCTACGAGACGAACAAGCCAGCGACGAGTACGAGTCGAAGACACGAGAAACCCGAACGAGACGACCCAAGCATGAATCCCATCGCGCAGGTCCTACCAATACTCTACATCTATTACCGGGACCGGCACGGACGCGTACGGTGCAGACGGTAAGTCAAACACCAACAACACAAACAAACGACACGTACCCGAAATATGTCACACACACATAGGGATGCAGAAATGACGTACACAAGCAACAGCAGAACCATAGGGGCGGGATGGCCATCACCAATGCCATACACACCCATAGGGGGATGGATGCCTACCACTACCACCACCCCTACTCAGGGGGGCCTGGATGCCTGTCACTACTACCATCCCCACTCATAGGGGGATCGATGCCTACCACTACCACCACCCCTACTCAGGGGGGCCTGGATGCCTGTCACTACTACCCTCCCCACTCATAGGGGGATGGATGCCTACCACTACCACCACCCCTACTCATGGGAGGCTAGATGCCTGCCACTACCACCACCCCTACTCATGGGGGGCTGTATGCCTGTCACTACCACCACCCCTACTCATGGGGGCTGGATGCCTGCCACTACCACCACCCCTACTCAGGGGGCCTGGATGCCTGTCACTACTACCATCCCCACTCATAGGGGATCGATGCCTACCACTACCACCACCCCTACTCAGGGGGCCTGGATGCCTGTCACTACTACCCTCCCCACTCATAGGGGATGGATGCCTACCACTACCACCACCCCTACTCATGGGAGGCTAGATGCCTGCCACTACCACCACCCCTACTCATGGGGGCTGTATGCCTGTCACTACCACCACCCCTACTCATGGGGGCTGGATGCCTGTCACTACTACCATCCCCACTCATAGGGGATGGATGCCTACCACTAGCACCACCTCTACTCATGGTGGCCTGGATGCCTGTCACTACTACCATCCCCACTCATAGGGGATGGATGCCTACCACTAACACCACCCCCACTCATAGGGGCTGGATGCCCTACCACTACCACCACCCCTACTCATGGGGGGCTGGATGCCTGCCACTACCACCACCCCTACTCAGGGGGCTGGATGCCTGTCACTACTACCATCCCCACTCATAGGGGGATGGATGCCTACCACTACCACCACCCCTACTCAGGGGGCCTGGATGCCTGTCACTACCACCACCCCTACTCAGGGGGGGCTGGATGCCTGCCACTACCACCACCCCTACTCATGGGGGCCTGGATGCTTGTCACTACTACCATCCCCACTCATAGGGGATGGATGCCTACCACTAACACCACCCCCACTCATAGGGGGATGGATGCCTACCACTACCACCACCCCTACTCATGGGGGCTGGATGCCTGCCACTACCACCACCCCTGCTCATGGGGGCTGGATGCCTGTCACTACTACCATCCCCACTCATAGGGGGATGGATGCCTACCACTAACACCACCCCCACTCATAGGGGGATGGATGCCTACCACTAACACCACCCCTACTCATGGGGGCTGGATGCCTGCCACTACCACCACCCCTACTCATGGGGGGCTGGATGCCTGTCACTACCACCACCCCTACTCATGGGGGCTGGATGCCTGCCACTACCACCACCCCTACTCATGGGGGCCTGGATGCCTGTCACTACTACCATCCCCACTCATAGGGGGATGGATGCCTACCACTAACACCACCCCCACTCATAGGGGATGGATGCCTACCACTAACACCACTCCTACTCATGGGGGCTAGATGCCTGCCACTACCACCACCCCTACTCATGGGGGGCTGGATGCCTGTCACTACCACCACCCCTACTCATGGGGGGCTGGATGCCTGTCACTACTACCATCCCCACTCATAGGGGGATGGATGCCTACCACTACCACCACCCCTACTCAGGGGGCCTGGATGCCTGTCACTACTACCCTCCCCACTCATAGGGGGATGGATGCCTACCACTACCACCACCCCTACTCATGGGGGCCTGGATGCCTGTCACTACCACCACCCCTACTCATGGGGGGCTGGATGCCTGCCACTACCACCACCCCTACACATGGGGGCCTGGATGCCTGTCACTACTACCATCCCCACTCATAGGGGGATGGATGCCTACCACTAACACCACCCCCACTCATAGGGGGATAGATGCCTACCACTACCACCACCCCTACTCATGGGGGGCTGGATGCCTGCCACTAGCACCACCCCTACTCAGGGGGGGCTGGATGCCTGTCACTACTACCATCCCCACTCATAGGGGGATGGATGCCTACCACTACCACCACCCCTACTCAGGGGGCCTGGATGCCTGTCACTACTACCATCCCCACTCATAGGGGGATGGATGCCTACCACTACGACCACCCCTACTCATGGGGGCTGGATGCCTGCCACTACCACCACCCCTACTCAGGGGGCCTGGATGCCTGTCACTACTACCATCCCCACTTACAGGGGGATGGATGTCTACCACTACCACCACCCCTACTCATGGGGGCTGGATGCCTGCCACTAACACCACCCCCACTCATAGGGGGATGGATGCCTACCACTAACACCACCCCCACTCATAGGGGTATGGATGCCTACCACTAACACCACCCCTACTCATGGGGGGCTGGATGCCTGCCACTACCACCACCCCTACTCAGGGGGCCTGGATGCCTGTCACTACTACCATCCCCACTCATAGGGGGATGGATGCCTACCACTAACACCACCCCCACTCATAGGGGGATGGATGCCTACCACTAACACCACCCCTACTCATGGGGGGCTAGATGCCTGCCACTACCACCACCCCTACTCATGGGGGGCTGGATGCCTGTCACTACCACCACCCCTACTCATGGGGGGCTGGATGCCTGTCACTACTACCATCCCCACTCATAGGGGGATGGATGCCTACCACTACCACCACCCCTACTCAGGGGGGCCTGGATGCCTGTCACTACTACCCTCCCCACTCATAGGGGGATGGATGCCTACCACTACCACCACCCCTACTCATGGGGGCCTGGATGCCTGTCACTACCACCACCCCTACTCATGGGGGGCTGGATGCCTGCCACTACCACCACCCCTACACATGGGGGCCTGGATGCCTGTCACTACTACCATCCCCACTCATAGGGGGATGGATGCCTACCACTAACACCACCCCCACTCATAGGGGGATGGATGCCTACCACTACCACTACCCCTACTCATGGGGGGCTGGATGCCTGCCACTAGCACCACCCCTACTCAGGGGGCTGGATGCCTGTCACTACTACCATCCCCACTCATAGGGGGATGGATGCCTACCACTACCACCACCCCTACTCAGGGGGCCTGGATGCCTGTCACTACTACCATCCCCACTCATAGGGGGATGGATGCCTACCACTACGACCACCCCTACTCATGGGGGGCTGGATGCCTGCCACTACCACCATTCCTACTCAGGGGGGCCTGGATGCCTGTCACTACTACCATCCCCACTTACAGGGGGATGGATGTCTACCACTACCACCACCCCTACTCATGGGGGGCTGGATGCCTGCCACTAACACCACCCCCACTCATAGGGGGATGGATGCCTACCACTAACACCACCCCCACTCATAGGGGTATGGATGCCTACCACTAACACCACCCCTACTCATGGGGGGCTGGATGCCTGCCACTACCACCACCCCTACTCAGGGGGGCCTGGATGCCTGTCACTACTACCATCCCCACTCATAGGGGGATGGATGCCTACCACTAACACCACCCCTACTCAGGGGGGCTGGATGCCTGCCACTACTGCCATCCCCACTCATAGGGGGATGGATGCCTACCACTACCACTACCACCACCCCTACTCATGGGGGGCTGGATGCCTGCCACTACCACCACCCCTACTCAGGGGGGCTGGAAGCCTGTCACTACTACCATCCCCACTCATAGGGGGATGGATGCCTACCACTAACACCACCCCCACTCATAGGGGGATGGATGCCTGCCACTAACACCACCCCCACTCATAGGGGGATGGATGCCTACCACTACCACCACCCCTACTCATGGGGGCTGGATGCCTGCCACTACCACCACCCTTACTCAGGGGGCTGGATGCCTGTCACTACTACCATCCCCACTCATAGGGGGATGGATGCCTACCACTAACACCACCCCCACTCATAGGGGGATGGATGCCTACCACCCACACAACCCCTACTCATAGGACGGGTAATGCATGACACAACCAGCATACTCCAACATAAGGAATGTCTGAAAATTACATCCCCCAACACCATGACAAGCGTGTGTAGTCTGTGTCAAATGCCTACAACACTGAACATGACATTGAACATACAATGTGACCCCCTATCACATGTGTCACACATAAATGTGTGTGGCCTCCACAATGCAAGCCGACCATGACCACTGTGGCAATGGGGTCGAACACCCCATCATCACAGTGACCAAAAGGTAAGTGTGGGTTCCATAGCTGAAGCACATTTTGAACAGTGTGGCAATGGGCCTAAACCCCCATCATCACAGTGACCAAAAGAAGTGTGGGTTCCATAGCTGAAGCACATTTTGAACAGTGTGGCAATGGGGCCTAAACCCCCATCACCACAGTGACCAAAATGTAAGTGTGGGGTCCATAGCTGAAGCACATTTTGAACAGTGTGGCAATGGGGCCTAAACCCCCATCATCACAGTGACCAAAATGTAAGTGTGGGGTCCATAGCTGAAGCACATTTTGAACATTGTGGCAATGGGGCGTAAACCCCCATCACCACAGTGACCAAAATGTAAGTGTGGGGTCCATAGCTGAAGCACATTTTGAACATTGTGGCAATGGGGCGTAAACCCCCATCACCACAGTGACCAAAATGTAATTGTGGGGTCCATAGCTGAAGCACATTTTGAACATTGTGGCAATGGGGCGTAAACCCCCATCATCACAGTGACCAAAATGTAAGTGTGGGGTCCATAGCTGAAGCACATTTTGAACATTGTGGCAATGGGGCGTAAACCCCCATCACCACAGTGACCAAAATGTAAGTGTGGGGTCCATAGCTGAAGCACATTTTGAACATTGTGGCAATGGTGTCTAAAGCCCCATCACCACAGTGACCAAAATGTAAGTGTAGTCACAACAACAAACACATCAGTGGCATAGTAGTGCTTGTGTCCCATAGCAACATAGATTGGTTGAGGCAAACAGAGCAGTGCCAATGAAACATCGCTTTGGCCATGTGCAGACAAACATCACCCATGGGGGCTCACATTGTCAACATTCACAAATAACACAATGACAGAAGTGACCATCATAATGCAGATCCACATATCTGCACCAATGGACACACAAATGTAGATATCCTGTGGAGACTGTAGATGTCAGGTGAACAAATACCATACCATGGCAGCAATGGGACATACAAACCATGATCATTGTGCTGACTGATGACCTAGGAGTCCCAGGGACAGCAGGGGAAAGCCACCAAACAACATACAGCCAATGGCACACTAAAGATATGCCAATGCAGTGGTGCAAATGCACAAACACAAACAGGCACACTCACACTGCATATCAAACACAACAGGTGAGGGGGGTGGTGTGCCAGTGTCCCCAGGCAAACACACAACACACGAGGAGGCCTGAATCCCTATTACACAGATGTCAACACAGTGCCACACAAAAGTAACTCATGGATCGGATTCCCCTATGTGGGCAATCAGGCATTGTTAGATGAGGGAGCCCAAATTACAAATGTCACACAAGCTTGTAGGAACAGCAACTAACACAGCAAGAGACAGACCCACCACAGCACTACCCCCAGGGACCCCACATTGTGGTGACACTGGCCTGCATGATAATCCCACTGTGATGACAAAGGTAGATGTCGTACACACTGTGAACCACAGTCATGTGTCCTGAGCAACTAACTACCATCACACCTACACAAGCACAAATAAAACAGCACGGCCTGTCAGCCAAGGCCAACATGGAGGTAGGGGTCTAGCCGTGCAACAACTCTCATTTGCACACACTCAACACCACACACCTTGATCTCCACCAATGTGCAGCAGTGAAGCTCACATGGACTGGTGACATTGCACATGCACCCATGACAATCCCAGGGGTGGTTGGGGGAACTAAGGCGGAGATACCCATCACACATGGCCAGTCAACAAGACTTGTGAATGTCTCACACACTGCACAGTACGCTGTACATGGGCATGACGTCAAATCCACACCAACCAATGGGATCCCGGCCACAGTCACACACCAATGAAGAAGCCAAGGTCACCCACAAAGAACACACATAGACAACTTCCAACATTGCAGCTCTGACCCTGAGGAGTGGCAGCAGTCACACACACAATGTGTCACAATCACTGGTAGCTAACACAAACTGTAAATTACATGACTTGTGTAACCAACAAGTGCCAAGGGGAATCCTGACTGTGTCTCATCTGCGTTTGCCCACAAACTCAGCCCTGACAGCAAACACACCTATGGATGACACCCTGATCACCAGTAATGTGCCATGCACCCACATCACAGAGCACCCAGGGAGAAGATTTGGGGGGAACATTGCTCAATTTAGCAAGCATCACAAACAGGAACATCACTAGGGTCCCCAGCCTGCGTAGCAAAATGGAAGTGAACACACACAGACATGCTCACACAACACACACCTTGGGCTCAGGCAATGTCAGGGAATTACACACTGCCATGAGGGGACTCCACTCCTGTGTAAGAAAAGCTGTGCCATACGTTGTCTCTGCAGGGCGCTATCATGTCAGCAGAACACTTGGTCACTCAGTCAACAATTAGCACAAAATGAAGGCTCACGTCACATCAGCCTGGTCATGGCATTGTCACCCAAATCATCTGCACCGATCAAATACACATGTATAGCAAGTTGCACTGATACCACAGATGAGTCCTTCCCCATTGATGCCCAAACATGCATGTCCAGTGGAAATGGTCACACGGTCAGGGAAATAGACCAATTGAACAATGGCAAGCACATCTGATGTGCAGGGGTGTAAGCCACAGATGTGATATTGAAAAAACAGGTAGGGAATCCCATTTGCAAATATGGAAAACATGACACCCTCATATTGCTGCAAAGGATGACATGGCTACACACCAGGATAGGACACATTCCCCCTGGACCACATGGGGTCCTGCACAGTAACACTTCATTTACCTGACATCAAAAATCAACATCACTGCAGCAAGGGCATGGTTAGCATCATCAACATCATGTACATCTGAAGCAAAACCACTAGAGAACTGAAAGTAGCTTTATTCAGCATATGTTATTTGGAAAATTAAAGTCCAGAAAAAACACAAAGGCCAATGGCCAGTCCATGAATAAAGTCCAAACAGGGTGACAGTGGCAGATGTTACCCTTTGCTTGCCTGCACTGCTAGGGACCAGGGACATTCCCCTCGGAGGGGCATACGGGGGGCAGGCCAGGCACCGCAGGATCAGGGCTCACCAGAAGGAGGCAGGGAAGGGGTGGCTGGTGCTGGAGAGTCACTGACAACTGCAGTGGAGGTGTCTGACATGGTGTGTGCCGGCACAACTGGGGGGCATGAGTCAGATGGTGTGGGTGCCGGCACAACTCCAGTGGGCTGGCCAGATGGAGAGGACAGGTTCCCCACTGCAGTGCCCAAGTCAGATGGGGTGGTAGTGGACTCCACTGCAGTGCCCATCTCCAGGGGAGTAGAATGGGGTTCAGGTAAGGTGGGCAGGACAGAGGGGGAGGACACGGTCTCCACACCAGTGGCACTAACATGTGCAGCGGGGGGTGTGGTGCTGGAACAGCAAGTGGGAGGTGGAGAAGGCCGGATCATTTTGGGGATGGTGTATCTGTGGGTGGGGGAACCTGGGGCCGGGTGTGGGGGGGGAACCTGTGTTGTGGGGGCCTGAGGGATGGAGGAAGGAGAATGTGTGGTTGACTTGCAGGGCGGTGGCGGGGTCTTGCTCTTCCGTGACCGGGGGACTTGCGGGTGGGGGCCCCGTCTGTCTGCGCCTGGGGGAGGGTGTCCGGGGGCGAGGGGCACTCCCTCTGTGTGGGTGGACTTCCTCTTCCCCCTGTATGCTGGATCAGCGGGATCGGAGGGGAAGAGGCCGAGGTCACAGAGGAAGAGCTGCTGTGTAGGTGGGGTTGCAGGTGAGGCAAGGGAAGGGGTCTTGGAGGGAGAGGATTTGGAGGACTGCGGAGTGACTGTGGATGCCTGTGTGTGTGTCCGTTCCCCATCCCCTGTGGGTGTGGTATCAGTCCCCTGAGGATGCTTGTGTGCACGTCTTGCCTTTGTTTTGGGTGTTTCTGTGCTGCTCGTGTCTGTGTGTTTGGGTGATCGTGCAGGTGTGCATGTGCTTGGGACAGGTAGGGTGCCAGGAAGTGTGGATGGGCAGAGGTAGGAGGGGTGAGGGACTGTTGGAGGAGGGACACTGCTGCCATCAGGGAGGAGTCCATGGACTTATTGCTCCTCTGTAGGGCAGACATACCCGTCGAGATGCCCTCCATGAACGACACCAGCTGTGTCAACAGAGTGGTGTGTGCATGGAGGACACTCAGCATTGCTGTCTGCCCTACATGGAGATGGCGAAGTAGGTACACAGACTCCTCACTCAGGGCAGCAGGGGACACAGGGGCAGGGGGTGCGGTGCCTGGCACGAAGGAGACACGCTCCCGAACACGGGAGCCTCCACGGACCTCTGGAATGGGAGCCAATGGGAGGGGGGTGGTGGTGGTGGTGGTGGTGGTGGTGGCAGGGCCAGACATACTAGCTGGGGTGTGGTGGCTGCTGACACCCGCCTCCACAAGGGAGTCATCCTTTGAGCTGCTGTGGTCCTCAGCTGAGGTGGATGGTGCCGAGGACTCCTCGGTGTGGCTCCCCTCGCCCTCCGTGCCACTGGGTCCCTCCGACCACTCATCGGCTGTTGACCCAGTCTGGCTCTGCAGCTCATCCTGGTCCGTGGAGCTGTCCCCTCCTGTGGCCATGGACGTATCTGCAAACAATTAGGGAAACAGACAAACATCAGTCACCTGCACTGACCGCACACACCACAGTAAGTACAGCACATTACAGAGCAAGCCCTGGCATCCTTAGTTGAACATTGCCAAAAGTCCTCACACAGATTAGGAGAAGCCAATTGTCAGTCTGATGGTCAACCATGGAACTCACACCCCTCCTGCCCTTGCACCCATCTGTCTGATGCCTGTCTGATGGTAATACCCCAGTGTGGACACATGCACCACCTACACAGTTGTTGGACATTGCAGAGAACACGGTGAAGTATGTGAACATGCACACATCACATCTCTTGCCACTGAGTCAGTACAGGTGTCCGGATAAAGGGATGGCCAGAGTCTAATTAGAAATGCATGTGATGCATACCAGCACCAGACACCATGATGCACCCATGTCCGGATAGTCAATGCCACAATGGGGTGCATGTTGCACATGTCACTCCCCTGCAGGATCACTATTAGGAAGTTTAATGCCATGGCACAGGCATGCCTGCAAAGTCATACATCACTGTCTCCAGTCACATGGGCATGGCAGCCAGCCAACAACAGTCTGCACTGTGTCACAATCCTAGGACAAGGGGAAAGCAAGTTATGTAGCTGACAAGTGCACGTCCATCCCCCACAAACCACATCATCTGAACTCTTATTTGTCCACGTCATACCAATTGGACATATGGGAGACATGAAACACAACTCTCTGAACCTGAGCACCTCACAGTCTGCTGTGAATGAAAAACAGCTGCCTGAAATTCACAGTCGCATACACCTGTGTGCACAGTCAAGTGATCAAACACCTATAAGTCACAGAAGTATCGTCTCTCATGGTCACATCTCAGATGGCATGCTGAGCCCTAACCGATAAACATCCCAGTAGTCCTGACAACGAAGCCACAGCACAATGACACAGAGGCAGACACCTGAGGGAACATTTCACTGATCACAACATGTCAGCTGATACACGGGAGTGGGAGTACAGAGTGTATTGTATGCCCTGGAGGAGGCATGACTGTCCTGCTCCACCTGAAAGAGGGATGAGCCCTGGACAGTAGGCAGGTGGCTAAGCATGTGTGACACACTTGATATACATACTCCTGAGGCCCAAACATTGTTCCCACCCGCAGCATGGGGGTGTGCCAAATACCCCAGGGATATGTGGTGAGTCAGATCAGCAATTGGACCACATATCAAAGTTACACCCAGATTACATGTCAGGACTTAGGCATTGTGTGAGCAATTGACCCACCCATGAAGCACACCACAAAGTCACGGGAACAAATGCTGTCCCCCACCTTGAGCAAAGCAAAATGCAAGGACACAGTACCCAAGTGACACAATTTCCTGACTGTAAGGACCACACCTGCGTATCAGATGAGGAGTGGGCATGTCACAATTGAGGGACATGGGTCCTGGACCACAAGACTGATGTACTGTGGAAGTTTAACCAGGCCAGAGGAGGGCACATAGCATGTTAGACAAAGTTCACAGTGCAGTCATGGACTCACCCCCTCCTTGCTGCTGTCTGGCCTTCAGCTGCCCATCCAGGTCAGGGAAGACCACCGCCAGGATCCGGAGCATGTGGGGGTCAGGGTCCGGTGTCCGCCCCTCCTGCGAGGAGGCGACAGCTTCAGCTGGACCCTTGCGATCCTCCGGGTCCAGACACGAAGGTCCTGCCACCTCTTCTGGCAGTTGCGGATCCGGCGCTTGTAGACCCCCACGGATCTTAGTGCCCGGGCGATGGTCAGCCAGATTTCCTGCTTCTGGTGGGTATCAACCTGTGAGGATGACAAAGTGAAAATGCCATTACTACACATGCAACATATCCGTGCATCACACAGTTGGATATACATGTCTCAATCACAGGGGCATATGATGTACACAAGCAGTGCAACGATGGCTATGAACAGTTTGCCAGCAGTTACTACATGGTATCATTGCATGGGAAGTAAACCTTGTTGGAATGCACTGTTACTGCACTGTACCTGTTCAGTGCATGTGACTACACACTTTGGGGGTGAGAACTACTCAGTGAGCATGCTAGCCAGTGGTATGCACACTGGAAGTCTTGCTAGTCAGACAACATGCACAATTAGTAAGGCAGTGGACAGCACACTCACCTGCTCCCCTGGTTTCCCATACAGCTTGCTGTACTGTGGAAGGAGGCTGTCCAGCAGGGCCTGGTTCTCCTCAAGGCTGAAGGCTGGGGCTCTCTCCACAGTACGTGCCATTGCAGTAGCCAGAGGATGCAGAGACAGCAGCAGTGTTGGTGGCAGATGTCGTCCTGGAGCATGTAGTGCAGGCAAGTGAGCCCTCAGGGGAACAGCCAGCATTATATGTGTGCTGCAGAGGCAGATACTTGCAAAAACAACAGTTGATGGACAGAATGCAGAACAATGTCATACATTCACCCCAGTACAGAGATCTGGGCCTAAATCCATGTTTTTTTTGCTCACCATGCCATTCCAGTTTGAACCCAGCCATATGCAAATCAGTCTTGACCCTGTGCCTCATGGGAACAGTCCAGCCCGAACTGCCAAGCCAGGTCCTCCCTGGACTGGAAACAAGCATCCTAGGACCGGTTTCGGGGTTTCACCCCTCTTCAGCCAGGATAGCTTGATTCCAGTGGCATGGAGAGCACGGGACCCACGTCTGGGCATACCCGTCCCGTTTTTGCAGAGGCAGATACTGTCCCATGTGTCCAAAGTGATAGGTCCAAGTCGTTTGCATCTTCTGAATCTGGCCAATCCATGGAATTGCACCACTAATACACGCCCACAGCATCCTTCAAAAGTTCAACTTCATGACACCCATGAATTTGCAAAATTGTTGTGGCTGGCCAACTGAATTCACTGCATCAGACTCGTTGAAGCTTCAAAAACGTGTCCATTGCCATGCCAGCCCCAGCCAATGCGTGCGCACCGATCGGTCCATTGCTGTACAACGCGTATTCCGGGATACAACGCGTACCCGCTCACAACAGATGCAATGGGCCGTGCGGGCACACCGATCGGTCCATTGCTGTACAATGCGTAACCGCTCACAACAGATGCAATGGGCCGTGCGGGCACACCGATCGGTCCATTGCTGTACAACGCGTATTCCGGGATACAACGTGTACCCGTTCACAACAGATGCAATGGGCCGTGCGGGCACACCGATCGGTCCATTGCTGTACAACGCATACCCGCTCACAACAGATGCAATGGGCCGTGCGGGCACACCGATCGGTCCATTGCTGTACAACGCTTACCCGCTCACTACAGATGCAATGGGCCGTGCGGGCACACCGATCGGTCCATTGCTGTACAACGCGTACCCGCTCACAACAGATGCAATGGGCCGTGCGGGCACACCGATGGGTCCATTGCTGTACAACGCTTACCTGCTCACAACAGATGCAATGGGCCGTGCGGGCACACCGATCGGTCCATTGCTGTACAACGCTGTACCCGCTCACTACAGATGCAATGGGCCGTGCGGGCACACCGATCGGTCCATTGCTGTACAACGCGTATTCCGGGATACAACGCGCACCCGCTCACAACAGATGCAATGGGCCGTGCGGGCACACCGATCGGTCCATTGCTGTACAACGCGTATTCCGGGATACAACGCGTACCCGCTCACAACAGATACAATGGCCAGTGCGTGCACACCGATCGGTCCATTGCTGTACAACACGTACCTGCTCACAACAGATGCAATGGGCCAGTGCGTGCACACCGATCGGTCCATTGCTGTACAACGCGTACCCGCTCACTACAGATGCAATGGGCCGTGCGGGCACACCGATCGGTCCATTGCTGTACAACGCGTACCCGCTCACAACAGATGCAATGGGCCGTGCGGGCACACCGATCGGTCCATTGCTGTACAACGCGTACCCGCTCACTACAGATGCAATGGGCCGTGCGGGCACACCGATCGGTCCATTGCTGTACAACGCGTATTCCGGGATACAACGCGTACCCGCTCACAACAGATGCAATGGCCAGTGCGTGCACACCGATCTGTCCATTGCTGTACAACGCGTACCCGCTCACAACAGATGCAATGGCCAGTGCGTGCACACTGATCGGTCCATTGCTGTACAACGCGTATTCCGGGATACAACGCGTACCCGCTGACAACAGATGCAATGGCCAGTGCGTGCACACCGATCGGTCCATTGCTGTACAACGCGTACCCGCTGACAACAGATGCAATGGCCAGTGCGTGCACACCGATCGGTCCATTGCTGTACAACGCGTCCCTGTACAGGTCACTCGCATATGTCACCATGCTTGTCACTGGTGAACGTATGCCAGCCACATATACTTGCCAGGGACTCATGGGCACATCTACAACACCACACCCAGTCCACACTATATCCTAAGGCATGTAAGGCTGCATTACCTTTTCTGTGAATGGGGGTAAACATGTGGTTTTTGGGGTGGCACTTGGGGGCAGCCACTCCCAGGCTGTGCACGTGTTGATGGGGACAGGATCCTTTGTGTGTTGTGCACATGACCACTGTGATGTGCAAGTGTTCATTTCGGAGCATGTGGCAAGGTCACATTTCCAGGTTGTGTATGTGTATGACATGTCACATACCCCCAGAGTCCCATGTGGGAAGGCATGTACGTCACAGGGTGACCCATTGCCACAATAGTGATGGACCTCCACAGTCTGTGTGCATGTTGTGTTTCCGATGTCTCTGATTCCATGTGCACAATGGGAGACAGTCTCCACATCAACGTTGTTTGTGCATGGACTTTGATGTTGTGCGTGTGTGTGTCACAGATGTCCATGTCTGTCCTGCGGAGGCAACAGGGGCCACTACCTGTGGGAGTCATGTTTGTTTTTCTGACGTGTACATGATACGCCATGTCATGCCAGTGTCCATGTGGCAAGACAGGGTCACTGGGAATCTACCTTTCAATGAGCTGTGATGCCTGTGGCGCATCTGTCCAGACATGTCACTGTGGTGTGTGTGTGGAACGTGACAGCAGTAAATGGGTACTGTGACACAGCCTAATGGTTTCCCATAGCACAACCTGGAACCTGTTGTCAACACATGTTGAACTGAGATGTTAGATGATGTCCATGTAGGTGCCATATATGTCCATACAGAACGGCACACACATCAAGTACTTGTGCCTCGTAATGATGTATCATGTGAAATTGAGTATGGTGAATGGCACATATGTGGGGTGACTGACAATCTTTCTTTCTTCACCTATGCACTGCAGGGCACCAGCTGTCCATAGACCATTCCCTGACCTGGCAACGATGGTGGAACGTGACAGCATCCGACGGTACCGCTTCACCAGGCAGCTGATTGAGGATTTGGCAGGGCGCTTGGTCCCACATTTGCAACCTGGCCGGCCGTACCCTACAGCGCTGACCCCCAAGGTGAAGGTGATGGCAGCCCTACACTTCTTTGCCACCGGTACCTTTCAACACACTGTTGCGACTGCTGGTGGGATGTCACAGACTATGTTCAGCTGTGTGCTACGCGATGTTTTGGAGGCAATGTTGAGATGCCTGAACCAGTACATCTATTTCCCTACACGTCAACAACTCACTGACATCAAGAGTGACTTCTATGCCCTGGGGAGGATGCCACATGTCATTGGCTCCATTGATGGGACACATGTGGCTTTGGTACCACCACAGGCACATGAGCAGGCATACAGGAACAGGAAACATTATCATTCGATCAATGCTCTGGTGGTATGTCTTGCAGATATGAGCATCTCACATGTGTGTGCCCGTTTCCCTGGTTCGGCACACGATGCCTACGTGATGAGGAGTAGTCGCATCCCGAGGATGATGTCACAGATGCAGAACCAGCGTGCCTGGCTTGTCGGTGTGTACTGACTTTGTACCCTTGTGTGTGTTCTGCTATGTTGTATTCCGCCCTCTTTTCCAACTCAGCTAATGTGCAATTGTCTGTCTGTAGGTGACTCCGGATACCCCAACATGCCGTGGTTGCTGACACCCCTCAGGAACCCTGTGACACCAGCCCAGATGCGCTACAATGAGGCACATGGTCGGACCAGGAGAGTGATCGAGCGCACATTTGGTCTCCTGAAGAGCCGCTTTCGCTGCCTGGACAAGACAGGAGGGGCCCTCCCATATGCCCCAGCAAAGGTGTGCAAGATTGTCATTGTCTGCTGCATGCTACACAACCTGGCAGTGCGGAAGGAGTTGCCTCTCATCCTGGATGACGATGACCAACATCCGCCACCTGTGGAGGATCCTGGCCTGGGCCACGATGCCAGTGATGATGATGATGATGATGGTGATGTCCGCACACAGCTCATCACCAACTTCTTCAGCTGAATGTGAGTATCCAGAGATGTCATGTCAATGATGTGTGTTTGCGTGATATGTGTTGGTGGTGCTCTGGTGCTGTTTGAGTGTGGCCATGTGCTACTTGACTGGAAGCGTGCAGCGATGTGTCCTTACAGGTAGTCTGTACTCCCCAACAGTGTTGACATGCTAACTTGGTTTTCTGTGAGTATCTTGTGACATGTATTGGCCATGAGTATTGCAGTTCTATCCCGTTCTTCCGTGCTTTTGACTGTGTGTCATGTCTGTCCTTCACAGGGTACTTTCAGAGTTGTTTGGTGAACTGTGATCCCCCGACACCATGATTCAACTTCCAGGGTGGAAGCAGTTGTTTCCCTACAGGTGATGTGCCACACACCCCTGGACTTTATTTCTTCTACACTTGTTGACTGTGTGGCCACTGCCACGTAGGATTACCTTGCATCTGTAGTGGAAACAACATGTTGCAAATGTGTAATAAACCTGTGCTTCACTTTGGGTTGTGCGTTGTCTGTGGTCACACATCTGACTGACATGTGCTTACTGCACCTGTGGGCTAGTTAACACAGACTGTGAATAGGTGTGGTGTCTGTGCATTCCACTGTATTTCCTGGCAACATCAGTGTAGGCGATGAGTCTGATGGCCCTGGTGTGTATGTGTTGTGTAGCCCTAGTGGTGTGTCTCCCTCATATGTGTCACGTCGCCATGACTCATATGACGGTGTTGAACTTGCTGTAGCAGTTAGCATGCACAGTGTCATTTAGCAGATCACCATCTACATGACAAAAACCACGTTGGAATCACAACAGAGGCAAGTATGGTGTATTAGTGAGTTTATTTACAAACATGTGTGAGGATAGTGCACAGGATGGTGGGTGCTGTACATTGGGATTGGAATCCAAAGTTCCCAGATGAGTTGGAAGGCTTGGTAGCAGAAATGTCCAGAGTAAAGTCCACAGTCATCTGATACATTGGGCCAACTTAAGCTCCCCATCTCATGTGGGAGAGTTGTGTTGCATTCGACAGGGTAAACAGTTTGCACACAAAGGAGAATTTCCAGAACAGGTGTTGGGTTCCTGGGGGATGTACATGGCCATCGGCCTCTCAGTTTTCCTTCCTCGGACGACCCCTCTTCTTCCGGGGGGACCCTCACGTGCAGGCTGCTGCGGTGCAGAGGACTCTCCGCCAGAGTCCTCCTCCCTCCCTGTGGCAGTTGCAGTTGTTGCAGCACCAGATGTTGTGGGCACACAGGGAGGTGTGGCCATGTTGGTGCTAATCTGGCGGAGGCATGTCAATATGTCCCTATGCACCGCTGTCAGTCCTTCCAATGTGTCCCACTTGGACTCCATGCCAGACATGTGTGTCTCCACACGGGACATGTGTGTCTCCACACGGGACATGTGTGAGTCCAAGCGGGCATGATGGGCAGCCTGCTGCTGTTGAATGTCCTTGAGGATCCCCACTACCTGGCTGACCTCTCCGGTGCTATTCTGGTACGCCTCAGCAATGCGTGCCAGTTGTGGGTCATCATGCAGTCCAGGCCCCTCTGCAAACAGCGACCTATGTCTACCACCCCTCCCACCACCCCTGGCGACACGTGCGGGACCTGTGGTGGCACACACAGGTGACCGTAGGCCCACGTGGGGGTTGTTACTGGGCTCGTTGTCCGTTGCTGCACGTTGGGCCAGGGTCCCTGTGCTGTTGTCATCGGTGGTCCTTGGTCTGTCCGTGTTGGCAGGGGTGGTCTGTGTGTTGGCAGTTGTTGGAGGGGTGGGTGCAGGGGGTGCAGATGTTGGTCCTGCTGGTGCTGCATGATGACTCGCACCGGAGGGGCCAGGTAGGTCTTCGCCATCCGAGGAGTGCAGAGGCTGTTCCACACCAGTGAGCTCAGTGTCCCCCGGAGCCTGGGACAGGGACTCCTCTTCGTCTGCTGCTGTGTCCCCATCATCACCTGTTTTTGGAAGAGACACACAATGTATGTTATGTTTCTACGGGCATCAATGGTTCACACACCTGACAGTTGTGACTGTACCTCTGGATGCGGGCCTGTACATTGAAATGAAATTAAATGAAATTTGTACTTGTAAAGCGCACTTATACCCCCAAAGGGGTGTCCTGGCGCTGTACGCATACCGCTGTGGAACCCTTCCTGGCTTTTCCCTGTGATGCAGCGCGTACAATAAAAACTATCCTCCTCCCAGGTTACTTATAGGTCATCCAGGGGCAAACTATATTTCTCATATCCACATGACGATGGGGCCCATAAACATCGCCTAAACACACACACACTCCTGGATTTCCTTTTACACCTTTATGAAATTCTGTACTCCTAGGAGAAGCATGAGAACTAAATGGAGAACACCATTTTGTGTACCGCTGGAAGAGCAAGGATATCTATTTACCTTAATTTGTCACTTTCTTTTAGTTATTTCTTAAGATATTCCTGCTCATTGTTTTGTCGATGAATCATTCATTTAAGAAATTAGTTCATAGTGATTAAGACCAGCTGAATCACAATCAACCAATTACTCATGTCACAATCATTTAGGAAAATAACCACTGAGTCATTTTGGTTTTTAAAGAATCTTAAATTTTATATAATTTTAAAAGCATGAAAAGATTTAATACTTTATTCAATTATTCATTTTTAAATTCACAATTTTATTAAGCATAATCAATTTATTGCAGAAAGGAAATTTTGTCATGAAGCCAAAAACCTTAGTTACCTGCCTAGCTTCCTAATTTAGCCTAATGATTTCTAACCTAACTTTGGGATTAGAAATAGCCTGATTCTCATACTCAACTGTAAAGTTAAGACAGCAACAGCAACTTCAGCTCGTCAGCATCAGCTACCTGCAACCCGTCTCCTCTACTGCAACCACGACTCTCGAACTGCTTGGAACTCTGACTGGAACTCTCTGGAACTTCCTGGAACTGACCCCCTCCCACTAAGAGTAGGCCCTCTTATACCCCAATTCTAACTTTGCTAACTAACTGTTGCAACCTTAATATCACGCTTTTCTCTCATTGGTCCATACATGTCAGCTTATTCATTCTTTAATCAAGTTCTCTTGGATTCAAGGGTCCTTGGATCATTTCCTTTCCCATACGCTTAAACATTTCCATCCGATTCGATCAGTCCATTTGTATCTTCTTTTGACACATTCAAGAACTCCGCAGTCATTGTCCTTTCTCTTGGGCTCCTTTCCCACGGACTCTCTCCTGATCATCACGGCACACTATCAGTTCAATTAGGTCACACCAGCCTTGACCATTTCTTGCATCCTAGCCTCTCAGAGACATCACGAGGCTCCAGATTTCTTCAATCTCATCCCGTACCACGTGTCCCCTTGCGCCTGCGCACATCTTCCCACTGGCGGCCATTTTATCTCGCCACTCGGTTCTACTTTAGAAGCACTAATTTGAGGCAAATAAAACATAATTAAAATAGAGAAAAATATCCCTTTCGTTTCCCTCCCGTCTACGTACCCCAATTAGTTGTTACCTAGCAAAAAGCGACATTTAAGCTGCTCCTTACTTACCATCACTATTGTTTTTGCAACGACACATTTTATTTCTATGAAGCACAAACATGCATTTATTTTATTTAGTACGCTTTTTATTCTTACGTTATGATTAGACACACGGACATTCATTAGTAGATTATTTAGCACGTACATTAGCATATTACCATTCCCACATATACAATGTTGATTAATACATTTAAACGAACATTTTTAATTAATTAATTATATAATTTGTTAGGGGTTACATTTTTTTATTTTTACTGCTCCATCAATCCCCCCTTTGGTGATTTTTAAATCACCACATAAAACCCAAGTCATACTTCTTTTCAGGCAGCATGTCTTTCATCCTTTACTTTCTGTTATTCATATCTCTGTCTCTTCTTCATCTTGCCTTTTAGTCTCTTTATACATGCTTTCTTTCATTTTCTCCAACTCAATTTCACCCATTTCTCTCTCTCTTTCTCTCATTATTCTGTTATTTCTTCTTATCTTATTCTGTCTTACTTTTCTCTTTATACATGTTATTACTATTTTCAATGTCATGGCTAACAATATCACTATAGTTGCTACTATTATAACTTTCCCTATTACTAGTTTACTCATCCTAGTTAACCAATTTGCTACTGAGGAAAACCCTCTACCAAGTTTTCCCAAAACACTTTCAACCTCCAGTGGGACTAATTCTTTGTGCAGACTTGTAATATTTGTAATATACTTCTGTATATTTTCACTGTTATCCGGAATGTAAGTACAACAATGTTGGACTTTCAACATTCCACAGACTCCACCCTCTTTTGCCAAAAGAATATCAAGGGCAAGCCGATTTTGCATCACCATAGCTCTCATGGCAACCATTTCGGTATTTACCATTAAGAACCCTCCCGCAGTATCTGTAGACAAACGATCTACTACTGTGGATAACTTCCGAATTTTAAATGCATTCAAAGATATTCCCACTGCTGGTATCAATGCTCCAAAAATATCTCCTACAATTTCTGAAAAACTTTCCCTCTTTCTACGTTTAAATCTATTAATCATCTTGTATGTTCCCTTTTCTTCTCTGTCCATGTGAAAGATTTTTGGAAAGACCAGGCCTACATAGCAAGTTCCATACCAATGGTCCGGTAACCTGTAATAAGCTCTATTCCCACAAATATAATAGATACCTGGAAATATTGGATCTTTTCCACCTTTGAATCCCCAACCTCCCAGAATTTGATAATTGTCATGGCAGACACTGGAACCTACAAAGTAATTGTCATAGACTGTCTTATTTCTCCTAATGCACAACTTTCCTGTTTGTGGCCAGTCTAATGTCATTGCTGCATTTATCTTTTTCCCTTCATGATTTCCTTCCTCAAACGTCCATAAACGTTTTCCTTCCTCCTTTATTGCTTCTTTTTGAAATTTCATTCTTCTTTCTTCAACCATGTCTAGAAATACTTTTTCTTCTTTCCTTAACTCACAGGTAAGGTTGTCACTAACTATTTCTTCTAACGTTAATTTTCTATGTTCTAAAAAGAATTCTCCTAAAACCTTTGCTGGTTTTACTTTGTTAAGTTCTGGCACTACAGGAATGTTTGCAAATATCTTATCTATATCAGTATAATAAGATTCTAATCTACCTGTTTTATAAAATAAACTTGCTATTACACTACATGTTATTCCATAAGTCAAAGGTAAGTGATGATAAGTCACACCTTCAGATACTGATGCAGGCAATTGCATACAAACATAACAATCTCTCACTTCCATTGTTTTTACGTACTCATACAACAACTTTGTAAAAACATTCTTTGAGAAATCTGTTACTGACCTATCCTTATGCAACTCTGCACTACTTCTTAAAACAACTTGTTCTTTAATATTAGTTTCTTTTTCTTGTTTAGTATCATTCTTTGCTTCTATCACAGCTACACTAATAGGAATTGTGATTGCTAATACTATCCATATGGTCATTAATAACCCTGTACAAAAGCAGCACATTTTGCACCATCTCTTTATAAAATCACATTTATCTCTTCTATTCTCATTATTTTCCATTTTTCTTTTTCTATTTGTTAAATTTTCAGAAAATTGTGTCACTACACCTCAAAATGACTTAGACGCCACTCTGCTTTCAAAAAGTCTTTGCTTGGTACTTTCTTTAATTCTCTCCAGAATTCTTTCGTTGTCACATCCGGTGATTTGTCACATCCAGTAAAATTGTCACGTCCGGCAGAAGCACTTTAAGTCTTCACTTCAGTCCTTTTGTTGCATCTCACCTTTTCCCATCCGACTTCTCAGTCTCTGGTTTCCGTGAGTGTTTTCTTCTTCTCCTTTGTAATCTGTTAGTGCAATATACAGCCACTCAGGTGACTTAAATTTTGAATTTATTTTTCTTGTCCTTTTGGACTTTTGTAATCTTTTTCCACTTGGTTTTTCTTGTCCCTTTTGACTTGTTACTTCATTTACTTGTTCAGCATCTTCATCTTCTGCTCTTATTATTCTATATCTCAATTTTCTTACATAGCTGTTGGGCCAATTATCTCCTTTTCTTGGCCTTTTGACCTCACCCTCTCTTTCTTCTCTTTCCGACCTCCAATTTCTTTTTCTTGATTCAGTCTTTGCTTTTTCCTCTCCTCCACTTTCTTCTGTTTCTGTTTCAACTGTCTCACTATTGTCTCTTATTTTGAAACTTATAATCTCGTCATCTCCTACTGGTGGATCTATCTTCTCCTTTTCGTTTTCCCTTATCACTGTCCCTCCTCGGGGTTCTTCCGATTTGGTGTTTTCCTCCTTACCTGTTTCTGAATTTCCCTGTTCTCCTGTTTTTCTATCTATCCCTATTGCTCCTCGGGGTTCTTCTCGATTTTCTAACTTTTTGTGTACTTCTTTCCCTACTTCATCTATTAATATTGTTTCTGAATGATTTCCACCATAACTTGTACTTGGTTGTTCATCTAACTCAATTTCTTGCTCAGTTTCTTCTCTAATTGGTTTATAACCCCAAGTTCTCTTTCGGAATTCTTCCCAATTTGCAGCTGAATCATCAGATCCTGAAGTTGTGTCAGATATTTCCAGATGTCGACTTACAGGTCGATCTTCAAGTTCTGGAACTTCTGAATTTCTTTCTTCTTCTTCTTCTTGTTCCTCTTCTTCTCTAGAGGTGTTTTCCGTTGGGGTCTCCAGATGTCGACTTTCAGGTCGATCTTCAAGTTCTGGCACCCTTTCTTTTATCTTGGTTGTTCCCGCCGTTAAACTTTTATCCCACACTTCCAGACGCCGACTCACATGTCGATCTGTAGGTTCTGGAATTCTGATTGTGTGGCTGGCATGAACCCAGTTCTTTACTCCTGCACACTTGACAGCAGTCGTTGTTACTAGGATTACCTGTCTTGGCTCATCCCAACGCGGAACTAGACAGTTTCTTCTCCTGTGGACTTTAATACGGACCCAGTCTCCTGGATTCAAGTCGTGGGCTGGTTTTCTTTCAAGAGTGGTCGCATCCGGTCCAACCTGATGAAACACAGAACGCACCACATCAGCCAGTCCTTTGCAATAATCCAGTATTAGATCATCAGTTATTGTCAATAACTTGTTGACTGGTACGTGGGCTTGTCTCATTGCTCGTCCCATGATCATTTCATGAGGACTGAGTCCCGTTTTCTTTTCAGGGATGCTTCTGATGGTCATCAGAACAAGAGGCAGTGCATCTGGCCATTTGAGTCCTGTAGCTTGACACATTTTTCCTAATCTGTTTTTAATCGTTCCATTTATCTGCTCTACTACCCCAGAAGCTTCGGGTCTGTAAGCACAATGTAGTTTTTGTTTAATACTCAATGCTTCACAAATCAATTGGATCAACTCATTTTGAAAATGTGTTCCTCTATCTGTCTCAACTGTGACTGGAAAACCATACCTCGGAATGAACTCTCGTAGCATAAGTTTTGCCACTGTTGTTCCATCATTCCTTCTTGTGGGGTATGCCTCCACCCAACGAGAGAACAAACAGACGACCACCAGAACATATCTTAATCTGTTACTAGGGGGCATCTCAATAAAATCCATCTGTATCCTTGTGAATGGACCTCCTTCTCGTCCTATTGTTCCTAGACTCACTACTGTTTTTCTTCCTGGGTTAAATTGTTGACAAATAAGACATCTTTGACAAAGACTTTCAGCAATGGCTCTGAATTTTGGATTATACCAAGTTTGTCTAAAAAGTCTGATCATTGCATCTCTCCCAATATGAGCTTGTCCATGGTACATCCGTGCCATGTCTGCAATCATGCTATCAGGCATAACTGGTCTTTCATCTCTGTATACCCACACTCCATTATCTTCCTGTCTTCTACATCCTGCTTTAATCCAGTAATCCTTTTCCTCATCTCTTGCTGTTTCTTGTAACTGCCTTACTTCATCCCATGTTTCGACTGCATTAGTGAAAAGCAAAGGACAAGAGACATGCTCCCTTTCTCTATTTCTGTTCAGGGACGCCATGTTTTCCGCACAATATCTAGCGATCTCGTCAGCATAATTATTGCCAACCGCTATGTAATCTTCGTTTTTCTTATGCGCCTTGCACTTCACTACAGCTATTTGTTTAGGCAGCTGTATCGCCTCAAGCAGTTTTTTAACATAATCTCCATTTCTGATAGGTGTTCCTGCAGATGTCAAAAATCCTCTTTGTGACCAAATCTGGCCAAAATCATGTACGATGCCGAAACCATATTGGCTATCGGTCACAATCGTGATTCGTACATTTTTCCCCAATTTACATGCTTGAATCAAAGCAATTAGTTCCGCAACTTGGGCAGACCTAACTCCTTTCAGACAAGACGCTTCCATTACAGTTGCCACTGTGCATACTGCATAAGCTGCGCTTAACACTCCTTCCTTTGTGCGTAAACATGAACCATCTACAAACATGACATAATCGGATTCCTTTAACGGTTCATCTTTTATGTCAGCTCTTGGTTTTGTGCAATATTCCAGCACATTCAGACAATCATGATCTACTTCATCTTGTTCAATTATACTCTCTTCATCTGGCAATGATGTCGAAGGATTTACATTTATGCATCTATCTATGGTCACATTTTCTGCACTCAAGATGACTTTTTCGTACTTAGTCAGCCGACTATGTGTCATGTACTGTGTTTTTGTTCTTGTCAAAAGAATTTCTACTGAATGGGGAACATATACTCTCAGTGGATACCCCATCACTATACCTTCACTTTGTTCCAGACTTACACAAGTAGCAGCAACTGCTTTCAAACATCCAGGCAATGCTTTTGCTATAGGATCTAAAACAGCTGAAAAGTAAGCTATAGGCCTCTTCATGGTGCCATGTTTTTGTACTAGTACTGAAAATGCACATCCATCTCTTTCACTGCAGTATAACTCAAAATCCTTCTCATAATCAGGCATGCCTAATGCAGGGGCCTCACACAGTTTCCTTTTCAATTCTTTGAAAGATTTCATTTCTTCTTTGTTTAACTCAAAAGGGTCTTTTACATCTTTCTTTGTCAATTTTTGTAATGGTTTTGCAATCAAAGAAAATCCACTTATCCATTGTCGACAATATCCAACCATTCCCAAAAACATTCTTACCTCTCTTTGAGTCATTGGTGCTCTCATTCCTTGAATCATTCTTACTCTTTCTGTCGCTATTTTCCGCACTCCTTTCTCAATTTTATGTCCTAAATACTGGACTTCTTTCTGACAAAACTGTAATTTTGAAGGGGACACCTTATGTCCTCTTTTCTCCAAATGGTTCAGTAAAGCAATTGTGTCACTTACACATGCCTCTTTGGTTTTCGATGCCACCAATAGGTCATCGATATACTGCACCATCACTGATTTTTCTGGCATTTTTAAATCTTCCAGAGATTTCTTTAGAATCTGATTAAAAATTGAGGGGCTCTCTGTATACCCCTGAGGAATTCGGCACCATGCCAAAATACGCTCTCCAAAACGGAATGCAAATAATGGCTGGCTATCTGGATGCAAAGGAATAGAGAAAAATGCATGACACAAATCTATCACAGTGTACCACTCAGCTTCATGCGGAATTTGATATAGAATCACTGCAGGGTTTGGCACTATTGGACAGCATGGTACAACTATTTTGTTGATCTTTCTCAAATCCTGTACTATTCTGTATGTTCCATTTGGCTTTTTCAGTCCCATAATAGGTGAATTACATGGACTGCTCATGATTTCTTTCAGAATTCCCTGTTCAATCATCTTATTTATCACAGGAGTTATTCCTTCAATTATTTCTGGAGTTAATTTGTACTGTGGCGTGTTTGGATAACTTATCCCTTCTTTCACTGTCACTTTTACAGGATCAACTTCTCTCATTAATCCAATGTCTTCTCCTGTAAAATCCCACACACTTTCTTTCACTGTACTTTTTAATTCTTCTGGAAGTTTTCCTGCATCAAATGCAGGAAACAACCCATTCATTTCAGGTTCCTGATTCATCAAAGTTACTTTATACAAAGCATCTTCATCTGAAGTCTGAAAACCAATTCCATCTGGTGTACAATAAATTGTGCAATTCATTTTACACAAGAGGTCACGACCTAGAAGATTTACAGGACTACAATCGCACACTACAAATTTATGCATTTTTCTAAAAGAACCAATTTTTACTTCTACCAATTCAGTAAGTGGGGTTTTAATCTGCTGATTGGCAACTCCTACCACTTGGATGCATTCACCTGAGAGAGGAAGGTTCGGAATTTCCACTGACCTAACAGTAGAACGGGTAGCTCCAGTATCGACAAGGAATGTTACGTTTGCTCCATTCACTTCTCCATCCACAAAGGGACCAGACTGATCTACCTCTAGAGTTGCGCCAAGCACGCACTCTTTCCCCTCTCTTGCGCACCGTCAGAAACTTTCATCCGGGTCATCCTCACTCTGATGCAACCAATACTGGGAAATGTTAGCTGCTCTCGGCAACTGTGTTACCTGCTCTCCTCCGTAGAATCCTGTTTCTGTACTGTATCTTTGCTGGTTAACAGTGTTGGGAAGTGGTGGTTGTGGCACCTGACTTTGTTGAACAACTACCTCATTCTGCACCTGTGGAGTTAATGATTGATGTTCCGGATTAGGTTTAGGTGGGAACTTACACTCATTTCTCCAATGCCCTAATTTTCCGCAATTATGACATGGCCATTTCTTCTTTGCCTCTTCTAGACTCACTTGTCCTTTTCCTTTACCTATATTTGGTCGCATCTTATTTTGTCCTGATTCGTTTCCATTATTATTATCCAATTGAGCTTCTTGTTTTTCTGCCACTTTCACTTGTGCCCACATTGCTTTTTCTTTCAACTTACGCTGTTTACTCTCTATTTCATCACTACAATACTTAGCATACCTCAGCACCTCATCTACACTTGCATTCTGCCAGTTTATCATATGTTGCTTAATCATATCACTTATTTCTTGTTTCAAGCCAAATACAAATCGGTATACAAAATGACTCATATCCTTCTCACTTAATTCCTCATAACCACTATACTGTTTGAAAACCAACAACAATCGCTCATAATATGCATGTACACTCTCCTTGCTTTCCTGTGTAGTTCTATCAATCTTAACCCAATCTGTCTCTTTTGGAGGAATCTTATTTTTCAAAAAGGTAATCACCTTGTCGTATTTCTTCATCACATCTGGTCCTGGAGCTCCTGTCTTAGGATCTCTTGGATATTCTGTAGTTGGCCAGTCAACTGTAATCTTACATTCTGACCATAGATCCGTTGGTACCACTATGTCAAACAATCCATCCAAATCTATCCACAACACTTTCGAGACCTTTACAAACCTTTCTACCTGTCGGTACCACTCAACTGGCTTTTCTCTTAATTTTGGAAAGTCATTTGTAAATGACAGGATGTCCTGCCTAGTCCAGGGAACATGCACATAACTACCACCTGGAGTTTCTCTCATAGGGTACTCTTTAACAACATGTTCCTTTTCTGTTATCATAAAAGCCAATGAACCTTTGTCTACACTTTTCTCATTCTTCTTTGTCCATCTAACCTTCCATCTGTCCACATCACCCCATTTTCTCAACAAAACAATCAACTCTTTTATCTGTGTCAGCCTTCCTGCTGTATTCAAATTTTCAATATCTTTTTCACAAAAATCTACTCTGTATGGTTTCTGCAACGTTTTTACTTTTGCAAAATCTATTCCAATCTCACCGGCCACTTCTTCTAGTTTGTCATGTAAATTCTTTGCCCTCCATGTTATACTTTTGCACAGAAACATTATTTCATCATCCTGATAATTCTTTATCTTTTCTGTACCAATCGTTCCTAGAATTAATTCTTCCATGTCAATCTTCAATCTGATCACATCTAATGGTTTTTCTTCCGTTTCTTTTATTTTAAAAGCTTTTATCCACTCATTTAACTCATCAGGAGTCGGACCTATAGGAGTACTATTTATTTCTGTCCAATTTCCACTCTTTTCAGGTGTCACTGTTGCAGATTCAGTTACCATAGGCATTTTCCTACCGCTACACTCATTCACTGTCAAATTTTCAGGTGGACTTGGTCTGTAAGCACTAGTCAAATTGCTCGTACCTGGACTTGTTTCTATTCTTTCCTTTTCTCTTTGGAATTGCGAACTCAAGGGAATCACCAAAGATCGTTCATCAATTTTCTGATTCTCGAAAACTGGTATTACTGGACCTATTGTTACGGGTACGGTAACTGCTTCCATATTCTTTGTTAATTCTCTAATTTTCTCAGTTAGTTCTTTTGTTGTCCTTGCCAATTCTCTTGCACTATCATTTTCTATTCCCTCAATTTGGGAAGTTCTTATTTGTTCTTGTGACCTATTTATTTCTTGTCTTTTTTCTGGACTTTCATTTCGCATAGCTTCTATTGGTGGCGCATTTGGTGTCACCACTGTAGAATTCTGCTGATACGGAGGTGGATTTTTATTTAATATATCTTCCAGCAACTCGTCATCCGTTTCGCTCTCATGCATATACTTTTCTCTCTCTAAATGTTTCTTTTTCTCAGTCCGTTTTTTCTTAGTCCCTTCCTCAACTGTAAAAGCTGGAAACAAACCTCCTGTCATGTTAGCACATCTCCATCGTTTTATTCTGTCCTCATGATTCATTCCCCACATTCTTCCGGGCACGAACTCATAACCTTTCATACCTCTGAATCTTTCTTTCTCGTACATCTCATCTTCCCATTCTGTTAAAGCCTCAAACTGTGTCGGTCTAGGTCTAGGTTCCAATTTAAGCATCTTTTCTTTTAAATTCCGTAAAATCGCTACATTAAAAGAACCATTTTCAGGAAAAGCCAATGCTCCATCATTCTTTGTATATTTTACCCAATTATCCAACCATATGCACGTATGATATCCATATTTCAGCATCATATGTGAAGCTGCTGATTTCGGCGGAGGAATTACTTGTCCCTCTCTAGTCACAACCTTTTTGTCTTTCTTAAAGAAATTCTTCAATTTCGTCGTCCATGACGTTCTCTCCCTTTCATACTCGTAATACGGCATGTTTTCTATTTGTTTTCTCTTTACTCTAACGCTGTTTCTGTGTACGGAACTTCGTCCAATTACAGCGCGATTCACACTAACGTACCAATCAGAACAATTTCCACCGTCCGCGAACCAACCAATCCTAGCGCGGCACTTTTCTACGTCACTCCTGCTCTGTATTCACGTGACTAGTGCACTGACCAATCCTAGCGCGGCACTTTTTCACGTCACTTCTACTCTTTACCCCTCCTTTACAAAATTTATCGGCAATTTTTCTTTTTACAGTTTTCTTCGTTAGTTACAACAAATAAACAATTCCATAGTCTGATTCGCTAAACAAAGTGACAGCTTTGTCCTTTTACACAAGAATCCTGTTTTTCCAGTAGGCAGCGCTTACCTCTACCCTACCACAGAATTATTTACTTTCGCCGATAAAGTAGCACTTCCCTCTACCTTACCCTTCTTTCAAACAAACAATTTACTCGTTTCTCTGGGGATAAGACACATGTGGAGACTAGGCTCCTGAGAATTAAGGCCAAAGTTTCACAAGTAAACGTGATTTGCTATTTCATTTACACACTTTTCACACCGAAATCCCTAACATAACACAACCTGCGTTATAACCAAAATGAATTCAGACCATGTACCAAATTCCATGTGACTTCTCTTGCCACACGTGTTCCACTTCCTACATCCCAGAAGCGTGAAAACTTACATATAACATAACGCGACTCAACATATAGTGTTAGTCATCAAATAATCAATAATCAATAACACAATAATCACTAAACTAATCTATAGAAAACCATAACTCTGCTACCAAGAAATCTGATGCAGCGCGTACAATAAAAACTATCCTCCTCCCAGGTTACTTATAGGTCATCCAGGGGCAAACTATATTTCTCATATCCACATGACGATGGGGCCCATAAACATCGCCTAAACACACACACACTCCTGGATTTCCTTTTACACCTTTATGAAATTCTGTACTCCTAGGAGAAGCATGAGAACTAAATGGAGAACACCATTTTGTGTACCGCTGGAAGAGCAAGGATATCTATTTACCTTAATTTGTCACTTTCTTTTAGTTATTTCTTAAGATATTCCTGCTCATTGTTTTGTCGATGAATCATTCATTTAAGAAATTAGTTCATAGTGATTAAGACCAGCTGAATCACAATCAACCAATTACTCATGTCACAATCATTTAGGAAAATAACCACTGAGTCATTTTGGTTTTTAAAGAATCTTAAATTTTATATAATTTTAAAAGCATGAAAAGATTTAATACTTTATTCAATTATTCATTTTTAAATTCACAATTTTATTAAGCATAATCAATTTATTGCAGAAAGGAAATTTTGTCATGAAGCCAAAAACCTTAGTTACCTGCCTAGCTTCCTAATTTAGCCTAATGATTTCTAACCTAACTTTGGGATTAGAAATAGCCTGATTCTCATACTCAACTGTAAAGTTAAGACAGCAACAGCAACTTCAGCTCGTCAGCATCAGCTACCTGCAACCCGTCTCCTCTACTGCAACCACGACTCTCGAACTGCTTGGAACTCTGACTGGAACTCTCTGGAACTTCCCTGGAACTGACCCCCTCCCACTAAGAGTAGGCCCTCTTATACCCCAATTCTAACTTTGCTAACTAACTGTTGCAACCTTAATATCACGCTTTTCTCTCATTGGTCCATACATGTCAGCTTATTCATTCTTTAATCAAGTTCTCTTGGATTCAAGGGTCCTTGGATCATTTCCTTTCCCATACGCTTAAACATTTCCATCCGATTCGATCAGTCCATTTGTATCTTCTTTTGACACATTCAAGAACTCCGCAGTCATTGTCCTTTCTCTTGGGCTCCTTTCCCACGGACTCTCTCCTGATCCTCACGGCACACTATCAGTTCAATTAGGTCACACCAGCCTTGACCATTTCTTGCATCCTAGCCTCTCAGAGACATCACGAGGCTCCAGATTTCTTCAATCTCATCCCGTACCACGTGTCCCCTTGCGCCTGCGCACATCTTCCCACTGGCGGCCATTTTATCTCGCCACTCGGTTCTACTTTAGAAGCACTAATTTGAGGCAAATAAAACATAATTAAAATAGAGAAAAATATCCCTTTCGTTTCCCTCCCGTCTACGTACCCCAATTAGTTGTTACCTAGCAAAAAGCGACATTTAAGCTGCTCCTTACTTACCATCACTATTGTTTTTGCAACGACACATTTTATTTCTATGAAGCACAAACATGCATTTATTTTATTTAGTACGCTTTTTATTCTTACGTTATGATTAGACACACGGACATTCATTAGTAGATTATTTAGCACGTACATTAGCATATTACCATTCCCACATATACAATGTTGATGAATACATTTAAACGAACATTTTTAATTAATTAATTATATAATTTGTTAGGGGTTAATTTTTTTTTATTTTTACTGCTCCATCACCTGTGAAATGTCCACTCCTGGGCACCCCCAGGGTGAAGCCAGGCATCCCAGCGCTGTTAGGGCCGTTGTGGAGATTAAGCAAGCTATTGCCCAGAGTTGCAGAGTGGGACCCATGATTAGAATAGGCACCGAGGCGAGAATTATCAGGTCCGAGGAAATTGAGCCCAAGACCCGCCGAGGCGGGAATTGAACCCTGGTCCCGGGCCAGATCTCTGCATCAGGGTCTGCCGCTCTAACCATTGAGCCACACTTCTCCAATACATTGCATTGTCCTAAGTTGTCACAGTCAGAGGTTGATATTGGTGTAGCACATTGTCCTGCCAACCTGAAGCTTTTCTATGTGAATGTTGAGGTGTGTGCATGGCCAGCATTGGTGGTATTTGGTGGACATCCGGCCCTCCTTCTCTACCCAGCCCAGTTATCCCACCATGGAACGTGCTTCCATTGCAGGGAGTGCAAGTTGGCTTTTCAGGATGTCAGTCAGTGGTGTCCTGCTGTTGGTTGGTGCACAGTTCCCAGCAGGGGCTTGTGCTCCCCACAGCAGTACCCAGTGTCAGCCATCTTGTCAGTTGTTTTCCACTCCCTGTGATGTGAGCATGGTTCAGAGTGGTGTTGATGGGCCAATTGTGAGGGTGGAGCAATATCTGTGACTACAACTCCCATCATGCTATGGCCTACACCCCTCTTCCCAGCATGCCCATACTTCCTTCCTTTTGAGTGGACTTCACTGTGTGTGAGTGTGACAGCAATGGCAAGATGGCTGACAGTGGTGTCCTGCTGTTGGTTGGTGCACAGTTCCCAGCAGGGCCTTGTGCTCCCCACAGCAGTACCAAGTGTCAGCCATCTTGTCAGTTCTTTTCCACTCCCTGTGAGGTGTGCATGCTTCAGTGTGAGCTTGCTGGGCCATGTGGGTGGGGGATGTTGAGCTGTGACTACCACTCCCATCATGCTATTGCCTACACCCCCCTTCCCAGCATGCACATACTTCCTTCCTTTTGACTCTGCTTCCCTGTGGGGTAGTGTGCCTGTGCTGACAGGATGGCTGACAGTGTTGTCCTGACGTTTGTTTGGCTACAAGTTCCAAGAGTGTCCCTGTGCTTCACACAGCATAACCCAGTGTGGTTGTTCTTTGTGGGATATTTAATTAGAGTGTGAGGCAATGCATTCTCCCAGGTGAGTTGTGTGGAGTTTGTGTTAAGGGGGTGTGTGAGAAAAGCTGCTGGTGACTATGGTCAGAGCTGTCAGTCCTCCTTCCCACCCAGCCAGATATCCCACCATGGAACGTGCTTCCATTGCAGGGAGTGCAAGTTGGCTTTCAGGATGTCAGGCAGTGGTGTCCTGCTGTTGGTTGGTGCCCAGTTCCCAGCAGGGGCTTGTGCTCCCCACAGCAGTACCCAGTGTCAGCCATCTTGTCAGTTGTTTTCCACTCCCTGTGATGTGAGCATGGTTCAGAGTGGTGTTGATGGGCCAATTGTGAGGGTGAGCAATATCTGTGACTACAACTCCCATCATGCTATGGCCTACACCCCCTTCCCAGCATGCCCATACTTCCTTCCTTTTGAGTGGACTTCACTGTGTGTGAGTGTGACATCAATGGCAAGATGGCTGACAGTGGTGTCCTGCTGTTGGTTGGTGCACAGTTCCCAGCAGGGCCTTGTGCTCCCCACAGCAGTACCCAGTGTCAGCCATCTTGTCAGTTCTTTCCACTCCCTGTGAGGTGTGCATGCTTCAGTGTGAGCTTGCTGGGCCATGTGGGTGGGGGATGTTGAGATGTGACTACCACTCCCATCATGCTATTGCCTACACCCCCCTTCCCAGCATGCCCATACTTCCTTCCTTTTGACTCTGCTTCCCTGTGGGGTAGTGTGCCTGTGCTGACAGGATGGCTGACAGTGTTGTCCTGGCGTTTGTTTGGCTACAAGTCCCAAACGTGTCCCTGTGCTTCACACAGCATAACCCAGTGTGGTAGTTCTTTGTGGGATATATACTTAGAGTGTGAGGCAATGCATTCTCCCAGGTGAGTTGTGTGGAGTTTGTGTTAAGGGCCAATTGTGAGTGTGACCAATATCTGTGACTACAACTCCCATCATGCTATTGGCTACACTGACTTCACCAGCATACACAGAATTCCTTCCTTTCAGTGAGCTTCCCTGTGAGGTGGTGTTCTAGTGGTAGAAAAATATCTGACTGTGTTTGTTGGTTAGATTTGTGCCACTGCCTTGCTGTATTTGTAGTTATGTTTGTACATATCTTGACACAGTTACACGTCACTATGAGATGGCATGTATTGTGTTTATCTGACTGACAGACAGATCTTGGGGTGATTATCGTTTGATTGCTGTGTATTTGCTAAGGGTGCATGGTTTGACTATCCCCTTGACAGTGATGTGTGTGTATTGTCACACAATATTGGGTATATTAGTTGTGTACTCACCAGGCTCTGGGATGTTTGATAGTCCATATACGCTCACTGGTGGTAGGATGGCCCGCACCTTCTCCTCCCAGGGCCTGAGGTATAGTGGTTTGGCAGGAGGGCCACTGCCGGTGTGCTGACTCAGGATGTAATCCTTCTTTAGTAGGTCCCTGACCCTCCTGCGCACATCATACCACCTGTTCTGGATGTCTTCCTTTGTGCACAAACATGGTGATTGTGCGTTGACCCTGTCGACGATCCTCTGCCACATCTTGGTTTTCTGCGACATGGGGGTCTGTTGTACCAATGTACCAAACAACTGGGGCTCTACCCTGAGGATCTCATCTACCAGGACTTAAAATTCACTGTCTAGGAACTTTGGATTCTTCTTTAGGGGCATGGTGATGGGTGGTGGTGGGGATTGATGTGTGTGTGTGTGCAGGTGAGGGTGTGTGAGTGTAGGTTTTGCTGGGTGTATGTGAGGGTGCTATTTGTTGAGGTGCTATTGGTGTGTGGCTTGTGTGATGGATGAGCTGTGAGTGTGTCTGTGGTTGCTGTGTGATGGTGTTCTGTGCTGGCAGGTCAGTTGAATTTGCAAAGGATCATGGTAGGGATTTGTGTTTTTTATATAGGTGGAGTTGGGGGTGTGTCCTTGTTCCATGTTTTTTTTTCCTGTATTTATTGACTTTGTCATTGCTTGTTTGGCCCTTTTTTTTGTTTTTTTCCTTAGTATTTTTTGTGCATGTAGGAGACGTTCTTCGGACCGAGTAGGACGCTGCAGTTGTCTCGTGCGAGCTTCTCCGAGTCGTCCACGCTGTGTTTCTGCAGGGTTTCTTGTGCGGCGTACGCGTTGGTCGCCGAGTATTGTCTTCCTTCAGCTGGCTTTTGTATGCGTGTCGGTCGTTCGGCTTGCGCTCCGTGCGACTCGGTCTGGTTTTCCACGCATTGCATCGTACTGCACGGGTCGGAGTTCGCGGGTACGTTTCGGTCGGGTTCATTCCTGGTGTGTGTCGTTCGATTCGCGTGGTTTCCCGGCCGGATAGCTTGTTTCCGTGCGGTTCGGTCGTTCGGCTTGTGTTCCGTACGAGTCGGTCGTGATTCACATGCATTTCATCGTACTTCCCAGGTCGGGCAACACCGGTACGTGTCGGTCGGACTATATTCCCGTACCGAGTCGGTCGGTATTTTTTTCGGCCCGAATCGGAATCGGCCCCAGAGTGTTTGCGAACACTCTGCCAGACCAACTGGTAATTCGACGTATTTTGGAAAAGGTCTGTGGCTAGACCCTGTCTTCTTGAAATTGGAACAGTCTTTGGGCTGTTTACTTGTCTTGGTGCAGTCTCTGGACTGCTTTTGAGAGCTCTTTTTATTTGTAAATATGATTTACAATTGGTTTGGTTTGAGTGCAGTCTGTGGGCTGCCTTTTGTTTTTGTCCTGGTGTTGATTTGTGGTTTGATTGTGTGTTTTAGTGTCTATGAGGTTTGAGGACAGACACCGGTGGTGATGCTTGTGAAGTTCTTGTTTGAGTGAGTAGCGACTGTGCTCTTTGTGTAAGGATGGCTTGCCTTAGCAAGCTGTGTTGTGTGTTATGAGTGTGTGGCCCCTTCTTGAAAATGTCTGGAATGAGCTCAATTTGGTTTGTTGTCGTCATTGTGTTTTGCAGATGCCATTGGAAGAATTACACTTTAAATTTTGAAGAATGAATAAATAATAATACATAAATAAAAATATGGTTTGATCAGAAATACTAGTAACAATGTACATTCGTTTTGACATAGGAAAAGTGCAACTTTTGAAAAATGTAAAGAAGAATGCGCGTTTAAATTGAGACATAATGTGTATCTCTGTGCTTAAAAAGACACGTATTTTAAAAATGCATGTAGGAATGTGGCACTTCGACCTTGGAAGACATTCCGAAGGAGGGGGCCAGAGCGTAGAGAGAGAGGGGAGGCTCTGCTTATTATTTTTGGCAAAAGACCGGGCAGGTTCTATGAAGCCATAAGAGAGAAGGAGGGGCAGCAGCGTCTGTGGGCCATGTACAGCTCCTGACACAGAGAACAGCTCTGCCATGCATACAGAATAATGGTTTCAATTTAAGGTTGCTGTGCCAGGGCCAGATGAGGAGGCAATGAAATAAAGTTTGCATTAATGCACCAGCATGTTAAACAGGAACAATAGCTAAAGGAATTGGCAGTTGGTCATTGGATTAATGTTTTCTAGTTAGCTCAATGTGCTTGTACAGCAAAATTTACAAAGTGGTACAGTCCAATAGTATTGGACATGGCCTCCTTGGTGTGGTTTCCCCTAGCTATTTACCTCCTACAAGTCTGTCCGTGCCCAGCTGCCAAAGGGGGTAACTATTGTCGACGGAAGGTCACCTGCTTAGGTTACCTACTGTCGAAGGGGGGTAGGAGACTAGCTCCTGGGCAAATTAAGGGTAAGCAAAATTAAGTAACACACTGTGTTTGGTATATGTATTATTGTGTCCTTTTTTCTTGGTTTATGTGCCTATTATGTGTATTATTGCGAGCTATTCTGCGTGGAAAGTACGCAGGGCAGCTTGTTGTTGTGTACTCTCTCTCTCTCTCTCGCCTGCCTGAGCTGTCTAGGAACGGCCATGAGATAATCGGTTGGGCTCGTTTTAGTCATTCATTTCACAGGATGCTGTGAATATGTTCTTGAATAAATAGAGACAAAGCACCTCACCAGTGCACGTCTAATTGGCTATTAAGTAATACTGTTTGAACAAATTGTTAGAATTAACAAAATGAATAAATAAATACGCCATGTTACTACCCCTCCTTTCTGTAAACTGATGAAATTGGAATTGGATAAGGATGAAAGGATGGGTAGAATAGACTGATGTTCCCTTTTTTGACCTTTAAGGGGAACTATATGTTGGTGGTTTTTGTTCCAAATTCCCAGGTGGTAACACCATTATTGTTTATGTTTTTGCAGCACTACATAAGTCACAGAGGCATCACGAGTCCCTTATCAGTTAGTCTATGTAATCGAGCTGAAAGCCCTTGCTAGAGTTGGTGAATAGGTTTCTCCCCTGATTATGATGTTACATGGCCCGGATCGTGAAAAGTATGATGCACATGGTTCACAATGCTAGGAAAGATGCCCATATGCCTTTAGCACACATTTTTAAGACCAAAATGTTCTTTGCTTGTTTTCTTGTCTGCCACAAACAAGTTCTGCTGGAAAATTCATGTACCTACTAGGTTATGTTTAATTTATCAGTTATTCATGTAATATGGATCTCTGTTACATTCACAGTTTTAGAGTTTCCCGCTACACCTATAATATGAGAGCATGGTCATAAGCGCAAAACATGCTTGTTCTTATGCAAGGAAAATAATTCCACAGGTGTCTGCAGTTTTTGCACAATAGTGAAGGTTCACAAAGTAGAAGCTGTATCGTGATATCTATGACTTATTAAGTACAAGTTTGTTAAAAGAATAGTTGTTTTGAAATTCCTTTTTGTGAGGTTCTTCAGATGAATAATATAGGGGCGTTTCTGAAATTGAATATCCTCTTTTGATTGATTATTTGTATGTTTTGTCTAAAGATTTCCGTTCTGTTCACTAACAGATATCTGCTGCCCTACAAGCATTGCCAGCGGGGCCAGGATATCAGATCCAACCAGGGGACTAAGCGCAAGTCTAATTTGGAGCCAAGGTGAAGGAACCCAGCCCAGGTGTTGCTGGCCACTATAACAGCGGTGAAGGTGGAAGGCCGGAAGAAACGTGTACCCCTACCACTGTCGGATAATTCTTGGGTGAAAGACGGGGTCACAAATCAGGACGGAGAGCTGATTCCTTGCTTTGTTCTTTTTTTTTATGCCTAGCTAAGAGAGGCGGTGAGCAGTCAAAATATCGAAAATTAAATATTGATATACACTAATATCGAGGTGACAATATCGAAGGGACAGAATATTGATGTTAAGAATATCGATGGACAGAATATCGACCCTAAGGTAAGTAATATCGATTTTTTTATATCGATGTAAGTAATATCGAAGTTAGTAATATCGAAATCAAATATATCGATGTTACTAATATCGATGTTACTAATATCGATATTTGTATTATTGTTATGTATTTTATGTGTATAATATGTATGTGTTATATGTGTTTTTGTTAAGTGTTCTACTTGTCTAAAAATATATGTATACAATTTTTATATGTTAATAATGTTTTTTTTACGTTATTTTTTTTTTTAGTACCGTCACGGGTTGTGGGTTTATAGGGGAATAGGGTGGGAAGTAATTTAATTATACTAAATTAATTATTAATTTTTAGGAATTATAAATTAATTTTAATTATTTTTTGTGTTTAAGTTCTGTAGCGGGTTGTGGGCTTATAGGGGAATAGGGTGGGAAGTAATTTAATTGTAATTAAGTTATAATTTATTTTAATTAATTGGTATTGATAATTATATTATTGTTAATTAATTAATAATTGGTAATTCATTTTTATTAATTGGTTATTAATTTTTATTAATTGATTAATTGATCATTATGTTAAGTGTATTATTTTATTATTGGAGTGTGTTGTGCGTTTATAGGGGAATAGTGTTGGAAGTAATTGAAATCTAATTAAGTAATTATTAAATTTATTGTTGGGTATTGATAATTAATTTATTGGACATTAATTATTTTTTTAATTAGAATTTTTTGGTTTTGAAAATTAATTTATTGTTGTTTTATCATTAATTGGTAATTAAATATTATTACATATTATTTATTGATAAATGTAATTAATATATTAATAAGTAATTATTAATTGGTAATTAATGTTTAATAATTAATATTATTGGTATAAAAAGCATTTAATTGTTCAATATTAGTTAATTGGCAATTAAGTTTTAATAATTAATATGTTTTTGTTATTAAAAATATTTTATTGTTCAATATTTATTATTTGGTAATTAATATTTATTAATTATTATGTATTGGTATTTATTATTAATTTATTGTTAATACATTTTTCATTGGTAATTATGTTTTTAATAATAATTTATTGGTATTTGTAAATAGTTTAGAGTTATTTAATAATTCATTAATTATTTTTAAAAATTATTTTATTTATAAGTATGTAATTTTTACCCTTACGATATCCAACGCTTTCCCTACTGTTGCACTCACTGGAGTGGGAATATTAATTTTTACCCTCCCGCTATAAAACGCTTTCCCTACTGTTGCACTCCCTGGAGTGGGAATAGTAATTTTTCCCCCTACGCTATCCAACACTTTCCCTACTGTTGCACTCACTGGAGTGGGAATAGTAATTTTTACCCTTACGCTATCCAACGCTTTCCCTACTGTTGCACTCACTGGAGTGGGAATATTAATTTTTACCCTCCCGCTATCCAACGCTTTCCCTACTGTTGCACTCCCTGGAGTGGGAATAGTAATTTTAAGCTCTACGCTATCCAACATTTTTCTTACTGTTGTTTTTTTGGGAGTTGCAATAGTAGTTTTATTCCCTCCGCTATTTAATATTTTTTGTATTATTTTAGTTAATGTAGTATATAATTAATTTTAAAAATATTAAAAGTAAAAAAAAAATTTAATTTGTTATACATAATTATTTAATTTTTATTTATGTTATTGTTTTATGTGTATAGATGTATTTGTAATTTATAATATTTTTTAATAATTTATAATTTATTAAAATAATTATTAAAACTGATATTAAGTACGTATATATATTATATGTATATGTTTAATTAATGTTTTATTAAATTATGTATATTACTTATTAATTTTAAACATTATAAAATATTTTTAACTATGTTTATTTTATTTACAAGTATTATTTAGTTTATTTTACATATTTTTTAACAAAAAAACCCCGATATTTTTAATAACGATATTTTTGACATCGATATTTTTTTTCCGATATTTTTGTACTTACCATGTTGTAGATAGGATATCGATATTGTTGACATCGATATTCTTGCTCCGATATTTTTGTAGGTCGGTTTTTTGACCATCGATATTTTGTCAGTGATCCAAGAGAGGCACAGACCGATAACAAGAGCAAGGAGGTTTTGCCTGAGGGGACGCCCTCTGAAACAAGGGTTGCTTCAGATACTCCAGTTTCTGTGCATCAGGCCTCTGAGTCCCGGTCCCCAAGTGAATGCAAGTCTGCACCTTTGTTTGCTGATAAGGAGGTGCCTGGGCACACTAGGTATAATCTGCGGCCCCAACGAAAGAGCAGTACGCCAGCAGGGCAACACAGGAGTTAGGGAAGCAATAGAGTTTAGGGTACAGGTGCTGTGTCTCTGGTGCCTGTTAGATTAGAGTGAAAAATACTGGTGCACTGCCTGAGACACTGGACAGGATCACTGAGGGTGATTGCCCTACCCTGAAAGAAAGACTTTTTCCTTAAGCCTGGGCTGCAATTGTTTTTCTGGGTTGCAAGTTGTGCAGCGCCACCGTGGGAGAGTCAATACTTGATGAACGATAAGAGCCTGCCTGTGAGGCTCAGATGGACACAGGGAGAAGACTTCCCTCTGGCTGGTTGTACAGTGGCTTCAATTCCCCAAGTATTTTTTTTTTGTTTTTTGTCAGCAATGTACCCTTTGGTCGTCCCATTTTTGAGGAGGAGCAGCCCTTTGCGGCTCCTCGCCCTAATTCCCATGGCCCCATTTGGTCCTCCTGGTCCCCCAAAACAAAGATTGTTTTTGTAACAATTATTATGTTTGCTTTAATATTCATATTTGGAATACTGTTTTTTCTGCAAGAAAAATATCTTGTGCATACTTTGATAAGTACTACTCCTCCCCCCCTGAACATATCATTGGTACTCTAGCCCTCATAAAGAAGAACACTGGAAGGTCTATCAAGATAATGTTTTTATTTAGACATTGCATCAGACATGTGCTGTTGGCTATTTCCAAACTGCATAAAATAGCCACTGAAATACATCAGGATTCAGGAACTTGGACTTTGACTGGATGGCTATGGAACATGTTTACTGTATGGGGCTGGAAGCTATTGTCAGCCCTATGTATATTTTTTGCGATTCTTTTCACCTGTTGCCTATGTATCCAATGTGGCCCGATGCTCTGTTCCCTTTGTATTTCTACCTGCACCTCATGTATACCGACTAAACAAAATGTCAAGAATGTAAATGCCCGCCTAGCAATGGACCAGGAAATTAATGAACTCATGAGAATAGATGTACAGGATATCTTCCATGCCCCTTCTAAGTCGTAGAAATGTCTTCAGCCAATGCTAAAAGGGCCGTCTGTGGGAATCGAAAATAATTGCTGTTAGCATGAGCTGAAGCCATCTTGTTTGTGGCATCCATTTTGTTAGCTATGTAATTCTTCCGTCTTCACTGTTGCTTGCTTTTCTATTCTGCTTGTGTCATCAACTCTAGTTAACTCCTTCTGTACTGAGCTAAAAGCAATGTGCTGAGCAAAGGCCTGTAGCTGCTAGAATGCACCTGACTAAAGACATAACTGTCAACTGTGTCTTGCAACTGTAAGCAGTTCTGCTCCCCTCCCACTTTGCTGACTAAGTAATATCCATCTGCCCATGTTTGTAGGTAGTTATTCTTGTGTATGCTTGTACCTTCTATTTGTAACTACATGCTTACCAGTGCAGAAAAAGCTGTATATAAGGCCTGTGCTCTGTGACTTCAGGGTGCCACCTCCTGCAACACTTGAGAGTGTTGTTGGACGTGGTTCCACTCATGAGAAGTTAATAAAATTGTTATTTTGAATTCCAGCTTCAGTGTTGATCTCTACTTTGTTGGTTTAAGGACCCGTGGACAGAGAAGGGTGACCCCTGCACCCGTGTGCCCCTAAAAAGGCACATTTCCACAGAACGAGCTCCCTGTGAACATCAGACGCTCCCCGAACCTGCACACATTCAGGAAGGACCTCAAGACCTGGCTCTTTGACTGAACAGGAGCTGCCCCCCTCCCCCTAGAGCCTTGAGACCCTCACGGGTGAGTAGTGCGCTCTACAAACCCCTGATTGATTGATTGATTGATTGATTGAAGTCACTTCGCTACTCCTGGAATTTTGGTGAATTGTGTCTAATCACTTTATTTATTCACTGTGCTCTTTACAAGGGGATTATTGGTCATATCATATGACTAAGCAGGCCCTTGGAATGGCTGCTAAAGAAAAACGACAAAAAAGAAAATGAAAAAATGAAAAAAACCATGATGTGCCATATGATAGGACCCATGCTATTGCCTTTTCTTAACTGCCTATATCAGCTATAGCTTTGGTGTATTTTTAGTCACACTGCGAAATGCACCATTTTGTCAGCATTATTTCATTAATTCAAAGTATTTTTAGAGTGGTGGACCCCCAACGACCCTGGGAAGGACCCGTTTTCTTGCACACTGTAAAAGTATTTGTAGGTTTCATGATTGTCTCTTCAGAAGTAAAGGATTTTTAGAGATATGTAAAAATTGTATGTAAGAGGCACTATTTGGCCCCGTTTTTCCAAAACGTTCCTCAGGGGTATCACTCCCATGCACCACCCTGGGAACCTTGTGTGCTTACCGTGCGTGCTTTGTGCAGTTCAGGGACAGTATTAATGCTAAAAGTGGTGTTGGCTAAGGACAAGACTGGATCACAGTGTGACAAGTTATGGAGTCCATTTCCTGTCATGTAGCCTGCAGTATTTGATTTATAAATGACAATTATTGCAGTAAAAAAGCTACTAGTGAAACAATCATTGGCAAAGCCAAAAGATCTTGCATTTCCAATACATTGCCTGACTTTTTGGCTTTGTTCGCCTTTTTTATGCTCTTCCGCATTGGTAAAAAGAAACAAAGTTATTGTTTACGATAAGGCACTATATCTGCAGAAACAAAAATAGAACACTGCAGAATTATGGTCCATGTGATGTCACCACACATGCGCACATTTACGTATAACCTGGCTGCCATTTCTGTAACTGCAATGTACTGTGCAAGATGGCGAATGCCAATCTGGGTATTAATAAACATGGGCAAAAGAGCATCAAAGAAAAAGGAACGGCCCAGTAGCATGTTGCAGCTGCCAATTCCTCAAAAAACGTAAATTAAATTAAATTATTTAAATAGTCAGTGATGTGGAGGGTCGAGGGAGTGGTAAAAACACCACATGAGCTGGCGAAGGGGTGAGCAACATGGAGAGCATGGCGGGGTCGTGATTTGTGGCGCTAACTGCATATGGAGGAGAGAGCAAGAAACACATGCACTCCCACACAGTGATTTTCTGGTCTGGAGCCGTGGAAGGATTCAAGTCATAAAATCAAATGAGAGGTACAGAGGCTATGCTCCAGGGGCGGGACAAGCATAATCAAAGGAAGAAAACCATCTAATCAGATTCCAGCAAATGAACTTGCACTAAACTGTTTATTGCATTTGTGTAATACTGGAGGAACTTTTAAAATTAGTTTTAACTGAGTTTATACAGATGCCTTAGCAAGTCCCTTTCCTATGAATTTTACAAGAAATTATGCAGCTTGCACTAAATCGCATAATTGCGCATTTGTACCATTGGAAGCAATCCTTAGAAAGTTCTTATCCCAGTTTTTATTGCTGATATATAGATCTGAAGAGTTGAGATAGAATTTTTGTACAGTGTTGTGTTTTTTATTTAATATTTTATGATTAATGTTAATAGAACAAAGCTAATTTGAGATTTGGGAATGAATGAATGAATATCATTGATAAAGTGTGAATTCTATCAAACCGATGGTAAGAAATGGGCTGGCCCAAAGCCCATTGTATGTATTGATATTGTCCACAATAGGTCGAAGAAAACAGCTAAAAGCAGTATATAGGCAAGACCTAAATAGAAACCCCTTCTATGCCAATGACTTAATGGTTACGTCCTCGGCAGTGGTGATGCTGTGCTGAGGACGTAACCATTACGTCCTGCACCCACCCATGGGGGAAGAGCTGGCGCTCCCCCCTTGGGCCACCCACCTACATGCTCCCACCGGGGGTGGCAGCGGAAGTGCTTCCACTGCCAACCCAATCCCCCCTCGCCGATCTGATGACGTTGGCATGCGCACGGCGCACCAACGTCATCAAAGCAGGCCGGGGACGCGCTGGAAGCCATTGCTTCCAGTGCGTAGGAGAAAAGGTACGTTTTTCCTCCTGGTGGGGAATTGGGGACAGCAAAGAGGCATGGATAGGGAAGGAAAGAGCATTTCCTTCCCTCCGGTGTCCCTTTGCAGTGCATTCCTGCTGCACAATCGCAGCTGGGGCCGCAATCGCGCAGAAAGGAATGCACCCGCTAGGCCACCATGGATTTTTTTTGGCATTGGGAGCGGCCTCTTGGGCAAGGGCCGCTCCCTTTTGCATTTTGGAAACGTTTGGCTGTTTCTGACCCCCTTGGAGGCAGATTGGCCCTATATCTTTTAGGCCAATCTGGCCCCAAGGGGGGCAGAAACCCACTAGACACCAGGGATTCAATTTATTGATATTTTGTAGAACGGCCCCTTGGACGGGTCGCTCCCCATTATGGCGGCAATATTTTGGCCATTTTCTGCCCTCCCGGGGGCAGATCGGCCTTATTTTTAGGCCCATCTGCCTCCAAGGGGGGCAGAAAGCCACTAGACATCAGGGATTTTCTTTATTGTATGTCGGTGAGCAGCTCCTTGGGCAAGGGTTGCGACCCATTATGGGAGCAATATGTTAGCCATTTCCTGACACCCCTGGGGGCAGATCAGTCTTATTTTTAGTCCCATCTGCACCCAAGGAAGGCAGATAGCCACTTGACACCAGGGAAAGTTTATGTGTGTGTGAAGTGGAGTTCAGCTGTAGGTCTGCATGTACTGGCGTTTGGCTGGTTCTGCCTGTACACTGGCGCATGGCTGCCAGTGTGTGTGGACTAGCACTTTGCTGGCGGTGCGTGTGGACTCGCGCTTGACTGGTGGTGCGTGTACACTGGCGCATGGCTGAGAGTGTGTGTTGACTAGCGCTTAGCTGGTGGTGCATGTGGACTAGCGCTTGGCTGGTGGGGTGTGTGGACTGGTGTGTGGCTGACGGTGTGTGTTGGCTGGCGCTTGACTGGCAGTGTGTGTAGGCTGGTGCTTGCTTGTCGGGCAGTGTATGTAGACTGGTGCTTGGCTGGCGGTGTGTGTGGACTGGCGGTGTGTTGGTAGCTGGTAGCCAATATGTGCATGGACTTGCTTGAGATGTGTTTGTCAGTTGTCTGATGTTTGGGTGCTTGGTGATGAGATTGGTGTGTTAGTCTGGCTGGCGTATGAGAGTGATGGGCCATTGAATGGTGCTGTTTGTAAAGTAAAGTGTTGTATTGTGTTGGGCCCGCAGCTGGCAGTGTGAATGGTTTTCTGTGTCTGATGCATAAAAGGCGTGTGAATGGACTGTAATGTGGTTGGTGCCTTGACGTGGCTTTTAAGCTCACAAGCCGTTAGTCAGAGGTTCTTCGATCTAATGTTGTAATTATTAACAATTACTTTTGCGGATTGTATTTAGTAAAGTCATTGGTGGATAACTTTTTTATTTATGAACCATTTACTTACCCTTGTGTCAAATCCAATCATAATGCCTGTGATTGACTAGTGAATGGGCGTGCAGTAATATATATATTTTGTTTGCTTTTTGCCATCAGTGCATACTTTCTCTGAAGTGAACACCTTTTCCCCTCACATCTTTTTGGAAACTGGTCACCAAGGGAATAATGTGTGAAATGTTTTGTGTGGATCCCCCAAGGTTTACTTACCCAGAAGCCCTTGTAAATTTGATTCATTGACAAAAACATATTGTTTCCTCACATTTCTGTGTGGGAAAGTTGTGGGATCACGGGGCCAGCACAAATTTTATACCACCCAGCGTTCTCCCAGGTCTTCCGATAAAAATGCTATCTCACCTGTGTGGGTGGGCCAAGTTCCTGTGACAGGGAAGGGCCCAAACCATATTGTGGAGGCATCAAAAATTATCGATCCCAAAAATACCTGGCTTTGCATGGGGGTCGCCTGCATTTTTGGTCCAGGGTTTGAGGCCATCTAGGGAAACCTACCAAACCCAGGCATTTCTGAAAAGTATCAAAAGGAGTGGGTGTCATACTAGGATCACTCTGAAGAAGATTCTCTTAGGACCATCAAAAGTAATTTTCGGTCAATGGTATGTTTTTCACCATCGACGTACTAATGGTCGGTAGCGTCATCATCGGCTATTTTTTTATCTCCACCAGGAAACAGTCCCCTGCTCGGTGAGACTCTGTGGGATCTGAATCAAAAGGTGATCTAAAATTACCTCCTACCCAACACCTCTAAAATGTAATAAAACAATGTAAGGAAAATGTGACCTTTTAGCTAACTTTGAGGTTTGCAGGGATTTCTGGGTAAGAAAACGTTAGGGGGTCCATGCAAACAATATTTCCCTGGACTCCCCCGGGTGCCTAACTTTCAGAAATGTCTGGGTTTCTATAGATGGCTTCCGAATCTGGGACCAAAAACACAGGTGACTCCTGTGCAAAACCAGGTGGTGCTGTGATCGATAATTTTGATGCCTCCACAATAAGTTTTGGGCCCTTCTCTGTCGCGGGCACTTGGCTCACCCACACAAGTGAGATAGCATTTTTATTGGGAGACCTGGTGGAACGCTGGGTGGCAGGAAACCTGTGCCAGCACGGTGATCCCACAACTTTCCCACACAAAAATGTGAAGAAAATGTGATTTATTTTTAGGTAAATTTGGGGTTTGCTTGGGATTCTGAGTAAGAAAATGTTGGGGAGACCATGCAAGCCATGCCTCCCTGGTCTCCCCAGGGTGTCTAGTTTTCAGAAATATCTGTGTTTTGTAGGTTTCCCTACATGGCCGCTGAGCACGAGACCAAAACCACAGGTTACCCCCTTGCAAAACCAGGTCATTTTGTTATATATCTAATTTTGATGCCTCCACAATATGTTTTTAGCCGTTTCCAGTCACGGGCACTGGGCCTACCCACAAAAGTGAGGTACCATTTTTATTGGGAGACTTGGGAATGCTGAGTGGGTGGAAGTTTGTGGCTTCCCACAGATTCCAGTACTTTCCATCACTGAAATATGAGGAAAATTTGTTTTCTTAGATACATTTTGAGGTTTGCAAGGGATTCTGGGTAACAGAACCTGCTGAGAGCCACTCAAGCCACCCCATCCTGGATTTCCCTGGGTGTCTAGTTTTCTAAAAGAAAATGTGCTAAAACTAATGCATCCACTGTTTTCTATTGACTAAACTTGCTTAATCTTTTGAAAGTGATATTTTTGACTTGTGTATATTGGATTTTTGTTGTTTTGGTCTTGTTTTATTCATAATATTGGCTATTTTTGTAAACTGGTGTGGACTCCTTTTGTAGTGTTTTCACTGAGTTACTGCGTGTGTATTTACAAATGCTTTACACATTGTCTCTGAGATAAGCCTGACAGCTTGTGCCAAGCTGCCAAGGGGGTGAGCAGGGGTTAACATAGCTGTGTGCCTCCCTTACCCAGACTAGAGTGAGGGTCCCTACTTAGGGTGCAAACCACTGCCAACTAGAGACCCCGTTTCTAACTGGCATGAATGCATTGAAGTCTGCTGTGGAATTTCACGTGGTTTAGTAGCTGTCTGCAGATTACCAGGGATTGAGACCTGATGAGATCTTGTATTCTAATCTTGTGTGGATATGTTAAAGTGGTGTATGATACATTAATTTAATTTTGTTGGTCCTGGGGACTAGGTTGGGAGCCTGGTATTCAGGTGCTTGGGCAGCATCCACGTTATGGAGTGTACCTAACCTGTTAATGCTGGCCTTCTCAGTAACTGGGCAGGTTCTATGGCCCCCTCGCCATACTAACTGGAGCAGTTTGGCCATATTGGGTCATTACCATTCACACACCCTGTTTCCAGAAGCAATCACCCCACAGTTTACTAGACAGTTGGGGGAGGATTTACCAGAAATCAAGGAGGTTACTTGAGATGTTCTTCTCTACAGCAGGGTCTCTAATCTTCCACATCTAGTTGCTTCCCTTTCACTACCATAGGCAACCCCTCAATATGATCTCTAGAATTCATAGTGTTTTTGAGTCAGGCCTTATTTAGAGTAGGGCGCTTATTAGAGAAGATAGACCCTCTCCAGCTAAACCCTGGTCATTCAGACCTCTCTATCAGTTATTAATGTCATATCAGAAAGGAGGTCAACCTCCCAAACATGGCATGCCCAGAAAGAAAGAAGGACTTATTGTAAATGTTTGGTCTACCTTCTAACCTTCTCCTCAGAGGCCTGAACAAAGACCACACTTTCATTTGCGTCAAACACTATTCAAACACCCGTCACTGACAATAGAATGATGTTGCGTAATGGCCAGAGCAGTTGACTTTGAAACTGGGGAATCAGGTTTGAGTCTTGTCGTCTGCTCAACATCCTGTGATTCTGGGCAAATCACTTAATCCCCCGGTGCTTACCAAAAAATGAACGTGTCTTTGTGTAACGTAACAGGTGCTCAGGTAAAGCGCTCCAATACCTTTGGGTCGAGTTCGCACTATATAAAACAAAATGCAAAATATACAAGTATTGTGCTTAAAAACTCTTTGACTGGTGTTGGCATGTACGAAAGTCCTCAAAGGACCCTCATCTTCTAATGGCGAGCTCTAAAACATGAATGGCTGGAAAGACCAATGCTTGTCCTGATAAAGCTTGCTGAATTCCAGTGGTGTTCTGGACATGTGCCATGACAGTAGGCTTCAGTTTCCTAGGTCTATTAGTGCTTTGATTGAACTATGTGGCAGATCGCTCTTGAAACCAAACACAGAAAAGGACACTGCGCCTCTCACCGACTTGTCAAAGATATTAAGTTGAACTTTTACAAAAGTCTGGACGGAATGAAAGAGATATGAAAGACTTTCTGAACATCCCTGCAGCGACTCAGTCACAAATAATGAGCATTCTTTAACGAAAAGACTTTCCTTTCTCAGTTGGCAGATTGATGGGTTGGAAAGGGAACAAAAGAGAACTGTGGGAAAACATAAAATATTCATAAGGTATACACACCTCGCTGTATCTCTGTGCGACAGCGGCAAGGGCTCATCACATGAAGACTGCAGAGAGCTGCGTCATGGAAGTTAAGGGGAAGATTTATCAAAATGTCACACACCGTAGCACAGCAAGACACCTTGCTGTGCTGCGCTGTGTTGCGTGGTAGGGAGAGTGCAGGAATGCTCCATATTAAACATTATATGGAGTATTCCTGTCCTCCTTGCGCTGGCGCACTATTGCTGCCTAGCGCCAACGCAGTCACCCATACACCATGAAGCAAGGTTGTCTGCGTTACAGGAAGGGCTGTTTTTGTGCAGTAATGGGCACCTTCCTTCACAAAAACAATACTCTGAGGTTTTTTCCTCATTCTACGTGTGCTGCATTGAGAAAAGAAAAATGAGGAGAAATAAACATATTTCTCCTCGTTGCGCCAACCCGGGGAAGGCGAAACATTTTGATCCATTCCCAGGTCTACCACTCATGGTAAATCTGGGACTGCGCCAAAATCGATGGGTGGATGCATGGGAACACCCACGGTCCACCCATGGAATGCCTCCCTGGGGCACATTAACACAAGGCCGCAACTTTGGCTGACTTGTGTTACTCCAGATTTACAAAGACACGCAGGGCTAGGCAGGGTGGCCTTGCGTGGCTTGGTAAATGTAATTCTAGGTTTTGCGTTGTCCTGCATCTCATTGATTGGTGCAAGGGCAACCCAAAACGTTTGATAAATCTGGTCCTAAGTGGCTCTTCAGCGGAGTGTATGTGAAAGGTATGCGTGTTCGACAACATATTCAGATTTTTATTGTTGTCCTTGCTTTTTTTTTCGTCTTGATTAATATATTTAGGAATCTTTACATTTGAGGCATCGTGACTGACTGTGACAGGCCTATTAGTCATGAGCCGAGGCAAAGCATTCATCTCTTCCCCCAGACAGGACATTATTGTCTGTTTATTAAAAATCAAGGAGTTTTAACGTATGTGTGCAAAGCGTGGCCCGGCTTTGTAATTAACTCCCAATTCAAGCAAGCAGCTCGAGCGGCAATGTGGAAAATGACAGGGAATTGGCATTTAAAATGATTGATTTAGCAAGTTAATTAGGATTTAAATTGATCGGGGAAAAGCGCCGCCGAATGTTTTAGCGCGGTAATTGATATGCAATTGGTGGGCACGCTGTTGCTTTAGGCCTATCGCGTCACAAAGATCCCTCATTGTTTCTTAAATGTAAATTTAAGGGACTGGGCCGCTCTATTTAGTTTTTCTTTGAGTCGGACATGTTAGTAACTCTGGGGCATATTAGCAAGACCCACGTTAAAATTATCGCCGTTTTAGCGGCAGGAAACTGCCGCTAAAACGGCGATAATAGGCTTGCTAATATGCGTTATGGAATTCAATAGAAGCCCAGGTTAGATGTCCTGCACATCTAACCTGGGCTTCTATTGGAATTCTATAACGCATATTAGCAAGCCCATTATCGCCGTTTTAGCGGCAGTTTCCTGCCGCTAAAACGGCGATAATTTAACGTGGGTCTTGCTAATATGCCCCTCTATTTTTTAAAAAGGACCTCCTCTCCCAGGGTTCACAAGTTCAAGTTTTGCAGGGTTCACAAGTTCAAGTTCTGAAACAGCCTGTGGCTTTATAAAAAAAAATCACAGTTAGTCACCATTAAGCTCAATTTAGTTTCAAGAGGCCTCTCATAGTGTTTTTTCCACATCCACACTCTGGTTCTCATTTATGAAAAATGTGTGCGGCTGCACGCACAACTCAGTTTTTGATAGACACTTCTAACCGCTGATTCCTCACCTTTTGAATATTTCTCCAGGTGTTAGACTGGATCTGCAAACTTTTGAGCATTACCTCTTTGAGCTGCTAGGTGGTGCAGTGCTGCTCCACACTGATGTCATTCGGCAGGGGCGGCTCCTCTGCTAAGGCGGAGGAGCATCCCCGCACTGAGCAGGTCAAAAAGAAAAATAATAAAATGATAATAGCTCATTGTTATTATCATTTTATTTTTCCGTTGTTGCTCATCTGGGTAGGGGCAGGGCGGGGCTGGGCTCTTCCAGATGAGCTGGAGGAGTGGTTTGCACTCCCTTAAGTGCGCATGACGGTTTGGCCGGCCGTCTCTGGCCGGCCAAACCATCATGCGCACTTTGCATGTTCTCCACCCAGGCTGCATTACAACCTGGATGGAGAACATGCCCAGGCTCCCTGTCCCCGTCTCAGACCAATCACACCAATAACACTACATTGCAGCGTTGTAATTGGCTTAGGGGAGCCTGGAAGCCTGGGCGCTTCCTGTTCCTGCTCCCTGCCCTGGGGTCCTGGAAGCGGGCTAAGAGGACCGAGCGGCGGTGGCACACAGGTAAGTAATTGTTTATTTTTTTTCTCATTCCCTTCCTCCTCCCCCGCGACCCGCACCCCCACCACCATTAAATAGCAGCCGCCACTGCAATTCGGAGCCAATATAGGTGCAAATTCTGCATGCTGACATCAGTTCCTTTCTTTCCGTGACTTTAGATGCCGATCCGGATCTACCTCTTGTCTCTTCGAGACTACCTCAAATTGTTTTTTTTAACTAAAACCAGTGTGTTATGGAAAATGTCAACTCCCAAGATGACAGGGTTTAAATCTTGTAGGGACTGTTGCAAGAAAATGTCTGTGACAGATTCCTATCAGATTTGCCTGCGGTGCCCGTGGTCAACTCACAACTCTAAGGCCTGCAGTTACTGCACTTTTATGAATCCAAAGACTATTCAGAACCATAAGACAAAACTCCACATCGCCAAGCATCAGTAGACCCCATGTTGGAACCCGTTGAAGTCCCAAAGTTGGTCTCGATCCTGTTCCTGGTCAAAACGTCTGTCCTGAGGTCGCTCGTTGTTGCGCTCCAAATCTTTAGGTAAGTTGAAGAAAAATCATACGAAGAAAAGGCATAAGAAATCCAAGAAAAAGCATAAGAAATCCAAGAAATAAGAAACCCAAGCAAGACTCAGCCTCTTTCTGCCACTTTTGTACTCTCATACTTCTGAGATGACACAAGGGCGTCATCATGCCTCTTGGTTTCGCTCCCAAAGTTGGTCAACTTCATAGCCAATCCCACAACTTTTCCCAGCACAACCCAAGTTTACGGGGCCATCAGCGACACTGAGGCAGATCCAAGAGTTCCATGAGTCCATGCTCCAACTCTTTGCATCCCTTCCAACTACCTGTGGTGTGCTTACAGGCCCCATAGATCCAAGAGGTCCTCCATCTGGGATACTGCTGATGGGTTAGGCATAGGCACCAGTTAAATGCTCTGAGCCAGCCACCGGGCCCTTACTGCCATCTCTGCTGACTCCACGTTCCATGCCCGTCCCCGGAACATTGAAAGCGATGCTGTCCTGACTTTGACTGAGGCCGCCCTTGGTGTCCATTGAGCAGCAGCCCTTGCCTGCTCCACCTGAGCTTCCCAGCATCCCGGTTCCGTGGTATAGACGTCATACAATACATTCCCTATTTGGGACAGACTCTGGCAATGACTATGATGCAGGAGATGAGTTTGGGCAACCCTACCATGAAGACATCTAGTTTGAGGACTTTCAGGCTGTCAGTGGCCTCAACACATTGTCCTAGTCTCCCCTCCAGGTCCTGCAAATGGTCATGTGGAGGTTCTCCAACCATGGCAGACCAATACTGAGCCCTTGTTGCCCTTTAATGAGGTCCTCACAAACTCTGTTTTAGGGCCTGGACCAAGCCTTGCTATGGTCTTCCAGTGAATCACTAGATTGTGCTGCACCATTGCCCTGCCCTTGGCAACCCTGCTTTTCTGACTCAGCATACTTCTCCCAAGAGTATTGTGGTGCAAGCTTCTACCAGCAGTACAAACCTTATCGAGTACTCCTCCAGATCGGGAGTCTAAGATGGTAGAGACCTTTGGGAAGAAGGTATTTTCTTTCACAAGTTTGGCTCTCTGGTTGGTCAATGCCAGCTGTCTTTTGGGCCTCTATCCCCATGCTCTATAGGACTCTGTAGTGCAAGTTCTCCCATGGGTTACAGACCTTCATTCCATACTGACCCAAGTCCTACTAGATGACTGCGACACTGCAAAGTTTACTATCTGTTGTGGCCTGGATACCAGGGATTTAATTGGTTGAATCAATGGCACTATCATCGCTATCCATCACCATGCCTGATTGAGATCTATGGGTTTCTCTGGAGATATACGGTCATCCCTTATGGACATGACTCATCTTTTGGGGACAAAGTGGACTCTTCCCTGGAGCATTTTAAGGAAAGGAGTGCCATAGCACGCTGCTTGGGCTTGTCTGCCATGCCCTGACAACCTCACCAGCCTTTTTGACCCTTCCATAGCTCTGGCAGGGGCATCCCATACAGACAACCACTTCAGCAGGGTTCCCAGTCTTTTCATGGCCGAGGCTGTGGCACCCACCGTTCCCACGTTCAGGGACAGTCTGCCCTCAACCCTGGAGACTGGATGGTAGCATTGAACTTGCAGGACCCTTATTTTCACCTTCCCATCTTGTGGGCCCACAGGTGCTAGCTGAAGTTCATGGTGTTACAGGAGGATTTTTGGTTGGTGTGCTCCTCTTTGGTCTCACCAGTGCCTCTTGGGTATTCAAAAAAGTTATGGCTGTGGTGGCAGCACATTTTCTGAGGTCAGAAGTACCTGTCTTCCCCTAGCTTGACAACTGGCTGCTGAGGGAGGGCTCGCCCCAGGCAGACAACACCCACCTCCAGACTACGGAAAATTTAATGACATCAGTGTTCATTATCAACGTACTGAAGTCGCATCTGACGCCTTTTCAGATGCTCCCTTTCATCTGAGCTATTCTGGGTATGGTCTGGTTTCATGTTTTTCCACCTGGAAAGGATAGTTCAGGACATTCAGGCTATGATCCCAATCTTTCAGCCTCTGTCCTGAATTTCAATGATGTTGACTCTGAGGCTGCTGAGACTGATGTCCTCCTGCATCCAAAGGCATATGCGAGCTCTGCAGTGGGATGGTAATTCTTAGAAGGCCCTACATTAAGGGGATCTCTTCAACCATGTCCAGATCTCAGAGGAGACTGCAAAAGATCTGAAGTGGTGGTCAATCAACAACAATTGGATCTGTGGCAGGGCCCTCTCCCTACCTCACCTAAAGCTGACAGGGGTGACCCCTGCATTGCTTCCAGGCTGGGGTAGCCACCTGGGAGAGGTGAAGATTAGAGGTCTGTGAACTCCGGCGAAGACCCAGCTCCATATCAATCTTCAGGAGCTGAGGGCCATCTGCTTTGCGTTGAAAGCCTTCCTGCCGTCCATCAAGAGAAGCCTGATGCAGGTGCTCACAGACAACACTACCAGCATGTCATATTGCAACAAACAGAGGGGTGTGGGGTCGTGGACCCTGTGCCAGGAGGCTCAGCGCTTCTGAAAATGGCTGGATCATCAATGGATCTTCCTAGTTGGTAACCACCTGGTGGGATCTTTGAACATCAGAGTGGGCAAACTCAGCCATTGATGTCTAGCAGATAAATAGTGCCATTGTCGCTCAGAGGTGGTACAAGGTCTCTTTTATGCAGCAGCAGAACCTTGGTTCAATCACTCTGCCACCGCTGAGGATGCACAATGTCAGCAGTTCTTCACATTGGCATTTTCCAAGGTGCCTCTCTCTCTCTGAGACGCGTTCCACTTACCTCGGGACTCGGTAATCCTGTATGCCTTTCTACTGATACCTCTCATGCTACAAGTTCTGATGAAGATCAGGAACGATCGGGCTCAAGTCATCCTAGAGATCCTTAATTGGGCACAGAGAGTATGGTGTCCAGAGCTCCTGGGCATGAGCATCTTCCTTCAATAAGGTTGCCCCACCAGGGGGATCTGCCGTTGCAGCAACAGGGCAGGGTCTTCCACCCGGCACTCCCCAATCTCCATCTTCATGTTTGGAGATTGAGCGGCAACAGCTGAACACTTTTGACCTTGGTCCAGAGGTAGTTGATGTCATCTTGGCTGCCAGACGTCCCTCGACAAAAACTGTATACGCCTATCATTGGGATACATTTTTGGTCTGGTGCTGCACGAGACAGACAAACAGCCTTCAGGCCAATTTGCCTGATGTTTTGCTGTCTGTTCTTTCCCTTGCCCAGCAAGGCTTTGCTGTGGGTACTGTCAAAGGGGACCTTTCAGCTCTTTCTTCCTTTTTGCTGTCGCTTGACCAGCCCTAATTATTTAAATCACCTGTTGTGATGTGTTCTTTGAAAGGATACCAACAGTGTTTCCTCCTGCCTTTGTTATGCTGCAGTGGGATCCTAACCTGGTTCTCACATATATGATGTGTACTCCCTTTGAGCCTTTATGCAGCTACCCGTTGTGACTTCTCACCCTCAAGATAGTGTTCTTCTTGCCATAATATCAGTGTGGTGGGTGATTGAGCTCCAAGCACTTTGTGTTAATCTGTTGTATAGCACATTATTCCCAAACTGGCATCCTTTTTTCCCAAAGTACGGACCCCGTTCCACGTAGGTCAAACCATCACCTTACCGGCATTCTATGCTCGGCCTCACCCCTCTAAGGAGTAGGAGAGACGCCATCACCTAGACCCAAACAGAGCGCTGGGCTTTTACATCTATCGTACCAGAGAATATATAGTGGACGATAGGCTCTTTGTGGGGTTTGCAGGAGCAAAGAAGGGAAATGTTGTGTAGAAAAAGACGACCTCGTACTTGATCATACTCTTCATAAAGATCTGCTATGCATTGGCCAAGAAGCAGCCCCATGAAGGGTTATGTGCTCATTTTACTAGAGCCAAGGCTGCTACCACTGCATTGGCAGGTCAAGCTTCTGTTGTGGACATTTGCCAGATGACTATGTGCGTGTCTCTCCGCATGTTCACAAATAATTACTTTCTGAGTAACGAGAGGGACAATTTGCCTGCTCTGTCCTACAGGATGTTTTGGTTTGAGCCACTTCAGAGACCCAACTAGGAATAGTTATTGCTTTGGTATCTATTGAAAAGATGAGGAATCTGTTGTTAGAAGTCTCTATCAGAAAAACAAGTACCTTACCTTCGGTCATGATCTTTCTGGTAAAAGCTCTATCTAACAGCAGATTCCTCATGAACCCTCCTATCCTCCCTGTTCTGTGAATCGGACTCTGCCACTTGAAAGATACCAAGTCTAGGAACCTACGCACTGGTCAAAGTCAATTTTCTGTTGGGGCCTTGCACCTGGGGGTGCAGACTGCCTCAAAACAGGGGTGTCGCTTCAGAGGGGGTGTTTGGGGTGTTACACTGCCTATTAATGTATTTTCTGATACATAGTTGGGTGCAGGGGATTTCAGTTGTGTATGGTGAAGTGTCTGTTGGATTTCACCAGGAATGTTTACATACACACACACAAAAACGTACACACTTTCTCCCTCTCTCTGTTTTGAAAGTCCTAAAAACTGTTAGATAATTTACAAAAATTATGTTTTCTCTCACTTAGTATTCCTACCAATCCACACTCCACTCCCTTTCCACTGCCCCATAAGTCCCTCTCATGCACCCTGCTTCTCGCATAATGTATTTTAACATGATATGCCAGCATGATTATTGGAAAATATGAAGCTCACACCCCCCCCCCATCTTACTGACCAGCTACGCCCCTGCCTTGAAAGTAACTGACGTCAGCGGGCAGAAGTGGCGCCTCTATGTTCGTCACCAACCGGCACGCCACAGTACTGCTCAAAAGTTTCGGGATCTAGTCTGATGCCTTGCAAATTATGTAGGAAAGTGGGTTTCTGTTGCAGTATCCCCCACTTTTTGCTTGATTCTGATGCGTCTTTGACTGAAATTGGAAGGGTATTGATCATCAGGAAGTTAGGAATTAACTTACCTGTAAAATAACATAAAAAGCATAAATGTAGCTAGTGTAGGGTTGATCGGTAAGGTTACTTACCTTTCAAAAGCAATCTAGGTTAAAAATTATAAGTAAGAGTCTACAAATAGGCTCAGAATCATCATTAGATAGCAGAGATAAAGAAAGTATACTTAACTGTCCAGGAGCAGCGAATAAAAGAGGAAGATGCATAGTTACCACGACGTTTTGTTATGTTCTATGGAATGTTTTACTTATGATGTAATACATGTTCTTTAAAGGGCTGCATGTGTGGGCAGCAGTAAAAGTTATTGCATAATGTTAGCCTCCATTGTCTTTAATGAAATCAAGATTCTCTCTGTATGTTAATTGGAGAATTGTCATTCTGATGCGTCTTTGACTGAGTGTGCACTGGGTTCCTGATAACCAGGTCCCCAGTGCCTGTGTTCTTTCCCAAAACAGTACAATTGTTTCCACAATTGACACACCTCTGGCTCACATATAAGTCCCTTGTAAAAGGTACCAGTGGTACCAAGATCCTTGTGACTAGAGAGGGTCTCTAAGGGCTGCAGTATGTATTGTGCCAACCTAAGAGACCCCTCACAAAACACAGGCATACTGTCAATGCAGCCTGCATGTTTTGGCGCAGATAGAAGTGAAGAGTCAACCTGGCACATATCCCTGCGTGCCAGGCCTACCAGCACTGCAAGAGGCATAGCATATGGTTGCTTTGCATTACTTAGTGCCAAGGGGGCATTCCATCGGTAGTGCATGGGCGTTTCCATTTTTGAAGCAAAACCCTATTTACTTAAAAACGTAGCCAGGGTTTTGCAGCGAAAACAGCACCTATTTCACATAGTCACTAACAGGGAGAAATGCTTTTATTTCTCTTTTCTTTTCCGACTTTGCATGTGTGCTGCAATATACATCACACATACAAAGTTTTCTGACGCAAACATGGCACACAATCTTAGTAAATCAACCCCTTGATGTCAAGGCTGAAGGGATGCAAAGCGAACTTTACGACATTTTGAAGGACCTGGGGCAGACTAAACAAAAGAATCTAAAGTTGGTGACTGATGAATTGTAGTAAACATTTGAGTGATTAAAATTATCAGAGGGGATTCTGTGAGAGTTGATTGTCTATTATTAAAGAGCATCGTGAACTGGCTTATACTAACATTAGGTTGTGTTTACACTGGGCTCCATCTTGCCTCAACATCACAGTATACCACATGACGACTACTGCTGATTTTTTCAATAAAAGTATTATTAACGTTCGCATAACTAAAGCAGAGAGTTTTTCCAGAGATGTTTCTCACCATACTGTATCAAGGACATATCCGACTGTCTCTGGCTCTTGTTTAAACAACGTATCTGTTCACTTGTTCACCTGCAAACTGTGAGAACGACTGAATCCTAATGTATTCCTATCCTGAGTACCTTCTTGAATGTATATTGTAGTAAGTTGTATCATTTAGTTTGTTCCCCATTGGTACAAGATCCTTAGAGCCATGTATTCCTACATAGGGGTCGAATCCGATTCGGGCCGGAAAAAGCACCGACCGACTCGGAGCCGGAAAAATTACCGACCGACACGTACCAGTGGCGCCCGACACGCCAAGTACGATGCAAGCCGCGATAAATCCGACCGACACGTTAGGAAACCAAGCCGACCGACCGAGCCGCTCGGAAAATAGCAATCCGGCCGGAAAAACACGCTAATCCAACCGACCGACACGCATCCGGAACAAATCCGACCGAATCGTACCCGCCAACTCCAAACCGCAAAGTACGATGCAAGGCGCGAGAAACACGACCGAGTCGGACGGAGGACAAGCCGTACGACCGACACGCATACAAAACCGAGCCGAAGCAACACAATACACCGCGACCGACGCGTACGCAGCATACAAAACTGCACAAACACAGCGTGAACGAAGCGGAAAACACCGTACGAGACCAATGCAGGGTCCGACTCGGTCACAAGAACGTTTCCAACATACACAAACAGCACAAAGGAAAAATCAACCAAAAAAGGCCAAACAAGCAATTACCAAGCCAATAAATACTGGGGGGTGGGGACAGAGAACAAAGATACACCCACAACTCCACCTATATAAAGGACACAAATCACAACCATGAGCCTTTGCAAATGCCATTCCACTGCCAGCACCCAAGAGAAAGCAACCACACACCCACAGCTCATCCCTCACACAAGCCACACACCATCAGCACACCAACAAATACCCACCTCACATACACCCAGCAAAACACACACTCACACACCCTCACCTGCACACCAACACACACATCACTCACCATCACCACCCATCACCATGCCCCCCAAGAAGAATCACAAGTTCCTAGATTGTGAATTGGAAGTCCTGGTAGACGAGATCCTCAGGGTAGAGCCACAGCTGTTTGGCACATTGGTCCAACAGACCCCCATGTCGCAGAAAACCAAGATGTGGGAGAGGATCATCAACAGGGTGAACGCCCAATCACCATGTCGGCGCACAAAGACCGACATCCAGAACAGGTGGTATGACGTGCGTGGCTGGGTGGGAAGGGGGACTTGCAGCACTGACTATAGTCACCAGCACCTCCCCTCACCCCCCCCCAACACAAACTCCACAGTACCCACCTGGTAGAATGCAATGCCCTCCATCCTAACACAAGATCCCACAAAGCACCACCACCCTGGGTTATGTTGTGTGAAGCACAGGGACACTCTTGGGACTCTTAGCCAAACAACTGCCAGGACAACACTCCCAGCCATCCTGTCAGCACAGCCAGCCCACCCCACAGGGAAGCAGAGTCAAAAGGAAGGAAGCATGGGCATGCTGGGAAGGGGGTGGAGGCAATAGCATGATGGGAGTCGTAGTCACAGACATTGCTCACCCCCACAACTGTCCCATCAACACCACCCTGAACCATGCTCACATCACAGGGAGTGGAGAAGGACTCACAAGATGGCTGACACTGGCTACTGCTGTGGGGAGCACAAGGCCCTGCTGGCAACTGTGCACCAACAAACAGCAGGACACCACTGACTGACATCCTGAGAGACAACTTCCACTCCCTGCAATGCAAGCACGTTCCATGGTGGGATATCTGGCTGGCTGGCTGGGTGGGAAGGGGGACTTGCAGCACTGACTATAGTCACCAGCACCTCCCCTCACCCCCCCCCAACACAAACTCCACAGTACCCACCTGGTAGAATGCAATGCCCTCCATCCTAACACAAGATCCCACAAAGCACCACCACCCTGGGTTATGTTGTGTGAAGCACAGGGACACTCTTGGGACTCTTAGCCAAACAACTGCCAGGACAACACTCCCAGCCATCCTGTCAGCACAGCCAGCCCACCCCACAGGGAAGCAGAGTCAAAAGGAAGGAAGCATGGGCATGCTGGGAAGGGGGTGGAGGCAATAGCATGATGGGAGTCGTAGTCACAGACATAGCTCACCCCCACAACTGTCCCATCAACACCACCCTGAACCATGCTCACATCACAGGGAGTGGAGAAGGACTCACAAGATGGCTGACACTGGCTACTGCTGTGGGGAGCACAAGGCCCTGCTGGCAACTGTGCACCAACAAACAGCAGGACACCACTGACTGACATCCTGAGAGACAACTTCCACTCCCTGCAATGCAAGCACGTTCCATGGTGGGATATCTGGCTGGCTGGCTGGGTGGGAAGGGGGACTTGCAGCACTGACTATAGTCACCAGCACCTCCCCTCACCCCCCCCCAACACAAACTCCACAGTACCCACCTGGTAGAATGCAATGCCCTCCATCCTAACACAAGATCCCACAAAGCACCACCACCCTGGGTTATGTTGTGTGAAGCACAGGGACACTCTTGGGACTCTTAGCCAAACAACTGCCAGGACAACACTCCCAGCCATCCTGTCAGCACAGCCAGCCCACCCCACAGGGAAGCAGAGTCAAAAGGAAGGAAGCATGGGCATGCTGGGAAGGGGGTGGAGGCAATAGCATGATGGGAGTCGTAGTCACAGACATAGCTCACCCCCACAACTGTCCCATCAACACCACCCTGAACCATGCTCACATCACAGGGAGTGGAGAAGGACTCACAAGATGGCTGACACTGGCTACTGCTGTGGGGAGCACAAGGCCCTGCTGGCAACTGTGCACCAACAAACAGCAGGACACCACTGACTGACATCCTGAGAGACAACTTCCACTCCCTGCAATGCAAGCACGTTCCATGGTGGGATAACTGACTGGGTGGGTGGGTGGGTGGGAAGGAGGTCTGGCTGTCAACCAAACACAATCAATGCAGACCATGTTCACACCCCAGAGAATACATAGAAATGCCCAAATAATGCAGGACAATGTGCCACACCAATATCAACCCCTGACTGTGACGACTTAGGACAATACAATGTACAGGCCCGCACCCCGAGGCACAGTCACAACTGTCAGGTGTGTCAACCACTGATGCCTGCAGAAACATGAAATACATTGTTTGTGTCTCCCAAAAACAGGTGATGATAGGGACACAGCAGCAGACGCTGAGGAGTCCCAGTCCCAGGCTCAAGAGGATGCCGAGCTCACTGGCGTCGTACAGCCTCTGTCCTCCTCGGACGATGAACAACCTGGCACATCCGGTGCAAGTCAACTTGCTGCACCAGCAGGACCACCAGCTGCAGCACCAGCAGGTCCACCAGCTGCACCCCCTGCACCCACCCCTCCAACGACTGTCACCACGAATACCATCCCTGCCGACATGGACAGAATAAGGAACAACACCAGCGCAGTGACCCTGGACCAACCTGGGGCCATGGACACCACCACCACCACCACCCCCAAGGTGGACCAGGGTTATCTGTGCGTGCAACTGCACACACTGCACATGTCAGCAGGGGTGGTGGGAGGGGTGGGAGACAGAGGTCGCTGCTTGCAGACGTTGCTGGTGTGCATGAAGACCCACAACTGGTACGCATAGCTGATGCGTACCAGTCCAGCACCGGAGAGCTCAGCCAGGTAGTGGGGCTCCTCAGAGACATCAAACAGCAGCAGGCTGCCCATCATGCCCGCTTGGACTCCCACATGTCCCACGTGGAGTCACACATGTCACGTGTGGACTCCCACATGTCCCGCGTGGAGTCCAAGTGGGATGTACTACATGAGATGACGGCGGTGCACAGGGACATTTTACAATGCCTCCGCCAGATGAACAGCAACCAGTCCACACCTCCCTGTGTGCCAACAACATCTGGTACCGAACAAACTGCAACTGCCACAGGGAGGGAGGAGGACTCTGGCGGAGAGTCCCCTGCACCGCAGCAGCCTGCACTTGAGGGCCCCCCCCAAGAAGAGGGGTCGTCCGAGGAGGGGAAAGTGAGAGGCTGATGGCCAAGCGCAACTCCCAGGAAGCCTGAACCTGTTCTGGATTTTCGCCTTTGTGCACAGACTGTTCACCCTGTTGATGGCAACACTACTCCCACACATTGCATGGGGAGTACAAGTTGGAACAATGTGTCAGACAACTGTGGCCCCGATACTGGGGATCCTGTCTACCTGGACTTTCAATTCACCTAGGAACTTGGGATTGCAAGATTCATGTACAGCACAATCCATCCTATGCACTATTAACACAGATGTATCACAATAAACACACTAATACACCATACTTGCCTCTGTCGTGATTCCAACGTGGGTGCTGTTATGGGGATGATGAACTGCAAAATTACACTGTGTATGCGAACTGCAACAGCAAGGACAACACAGGCATGTGAGTACAGGCAACGTGACACATATGAGGGAGACACACCACCAGGGCTACACAACACATACACACCTAGGCCATCTGACTCATTGCCTACACTGATGTTGCCAGGGAAGACGGTGCAATGCACAGACACCACACCCATTCCCAGTTGTAGTCAAGTAGCCCACAGGTGCAGTAAGCAAATGGCAGTCAAATGTGTGACCACAGACAACGCACATCACTAAGTGAAGCACAGGTTTATTACACAGTAGCAACATGCCGTAACCACTACAGATGCAAGGTAACCCCACCTGGTAGCGGGCACACAGTCAACAACTGTAGACGGAAGGAAGTCCATGGGTGTGGCGCACATCACCTGTAGGGACACAACAGCTACCAGCCTGGATGTGCAATCACGTCGTCGGTGGACACAGTTGACCAAACGAATCTGAAAGTACCCTGTGAAGGACAGAAATGACACACAGTCAAAAGCAATGCAGTACAGGACAGATCAGCAAAACTCATGCACAATACATGTTACAAGATACCCACCCAGAACCAAGTTAGCATGTCAACACTGTTGGGGAGTACAGCCCACCTGTCACCACACATCGCAACACACATCCTGTCAAGTAGCCCATGGACACACTCCAACAGCACCAGAGCACCACCCACACATCATGCCAACTCACATCATTCACATGACACCTCAGGATACTCACATTCAGCTAAAGAAGTTGGTGATGAGCTGTGTGCGGACATCACCATCACCATCATCATCATCATCTCGTCACTGGCATCGTGGTCCAGGCCAGGATCCTCCACAGGTGGCGGATGTTGGTCATCGTCATCCTGGATGAGAGGCAACTCCTTCCGCACTGCCAGGTTGTGGAGCATGCAGCAGACGATGATAATCTTGCACACTTTCGCAGGGGCATATGGGAGGGACCCTCCGGTCTTGTCCAGGCAGCGGAAGCGGCTCTTCAGGAGACCAAAGGTCCGCTCAATCACTCTCCTGGTCCGACCATGTGCCTCATTGTAGCGCATCTGGGCAGGTGTCACAGGGTTCCTGAGGGGTGTCAGCAACCACGGCATGTTGGGGTATCCCGAGTCACCTACGGACAGACAAGTGCACATCAGCTGACTTGGAAAAGTGGGCGGAATACTACAGATCAGATCACACACAATGGCACAAAGTCAGTACACACCGACAAGCCAGGCACGCTGGTTCTGCATCTGTGCCATCAACCTGGGGATGCGACTACTCCTCATCACAAAGGCATCGTGTGCTGAACCAGGGAAACGGGCACACACGTGTGTGATGGTCATGTCTGCAAGACACACCACCAGTGCATTGACCGAGTGGTAGTGCTTGCGGTTCCTGTAGGCCTGCTCCTGGGCCTGTGGTGGTACCAAAGCCACATGTGTCCCATCAATGGAGCCAATGACATGCGGCATCCTCCCCAGGGCATAAAAGTCACTCTTCACGTCAGTGAGTCGTCGCAGTCTAGGGAAATATATGTACCGGTTCAGGAAGAGCAACATTGCCGCCAAGAAATCGCGGAGCACACGGCTGAACATGGTCTGTGACATCCCACCAGCAGACGCCACAGTATGTTGGAAGGTACCGGTGGCAAAGAAGTGTAGGGCTGCCATCACCTTCACCTTGGGGGTCAGCGCTGTAGGATACGGCCGGCCAGGCTGCAAATGTGGGGACAACTGCACTGCCAAATCCTCAATCAGCTGCCTGGTGAAGCGGTACCGTCGGATGCTGTCCCGTTCCACCATCGTTGCCAGGTCTGGGAATGGCCGATGGACAGCAGGAGCCCTGCAGTGCAGAGGAGAAGTAAGCAAGATCGTCAGTCACCCCACATATGCGGCATTGAACACACTCAAGTTCCCAACATACATCATCATGAGGCACAACTACATGAAGTGTGCAGTACCGGAACGACATGTATGGTACATACATGGCCAACATCTGTCAACACGGTCCTACAGGTGGCATCAATTTGTCCCAGGTTGGCCCATTGGATATCATGATGCTGTGTCAAAGTCACCCCCCCAGTGACATGTGAGGACAGATGTGCCCCAGGCACCACAGCTCAACGACAGGCACATTCCCAGGGACCCTGTAATGCCACATGGACACTGGCATCACCTGGAGTATCATGTGTACACCACAGCAAAACAAACATGACCCCCACAGGTAGTGGCTACACTTGCCATGGCAGGAGAGCCATGGACGTCTGTGACACACACGCACAACATCAGAGTCCATGCACACACAACGTGGATGTGGAGACTGTCTCCCATTGTGCACATGAAATCAGAGACATTGTAAACACTACATGCACAAAGACTGTGGAGGGCCATCACTATTGTGCCACTGGGACACCCTGGCTCAAACATACCGTCCCACATGGGACTCACGGGGTATGTGACATGACATACACAAACACCACTGTGAAATGTGACCATGACACATGCACAGATATGAACAGTTGCACATCACAGTGGTCACGTACACGTAACACCCAGGATCCTGTCCCCATGAACACGTGCACAGCCTGGGGGTGGCTGCCCACAGGTGACACCCACAGGACAACATGTACACCAACATACACACAATAGGAAATGCAGCCTTACATGCCTTATGATAAGGTTTGGACAGGCTGTCGTGATGTAGGTGTGCCCCTCACTCCCTGGGAGCTATCTGTGGCTGGCATATGTCCATCTGAGACAGGCATGCTGACCTATGCCAGTCACATATACAGTGATGCGTTGAACAGCAATGGACCGATCGGTGCCTCCGGCCGGCCCATTGCTTTCAATGTGTGCGGGTACGCGTTGTACCCCTGTGCGCGTTGAACTGCAATGGACCGATCGGTGCCTCCGGCCGGCCCATTGCTTTCAATGTGTGCGGGTACGCGTTGTACCCCTGTGCGCGTTGAACAGCAATGGACCGATCGGTGCCTCCGGCCGGCCCATTGCTTTCAATGTGTGCGGGTACGCGTTGTACCCCTGTGCGCGTTGAACAGCAATGGACCGATCGGTGCCTCCGGCCGGCCCATTGCTTTCAATGTGTGCGGGTACGCGTTGTACCCCTGTGCGCGTTGAACAGCAATGGACCGATCGGTGCCTCCGGCCGGCCCATTGCTTTCAATGTGTGCGGGTACGCGTTGTACCCCTGTGCGCGTTGAACAGCAATGGACCGATCGGTGCCTCCGGCCGGCCCATTGCTTTCAATGTGTGCGGGTACGCGTTGTACCCCTGTGCGCGTTGAACTGCAATGGACCGATCGGTGCCTCCGGCCGGCCCATTGCTTTCAATGTGTGCGGGTACGCGTTGTACCCCTGTGCGCGTTGAACAGCAATGGACCGATCGGTGCCTCCGGCCGGCCCATTGCTTTCAATGTGTGCGGGTACGCGTTGTACCCCTGTGCGCGTTGAACAGCAATGGACCGATCGGTGCCTCCGGCCGGCCCATTGCTTTCAATGTGTGCGGGTACGCGTTGTACCCCTGTGCGCGTTGAACAGCAATGGACCGATCGGTGCCTCCGGCCGGCCCATTGCTTTCAATGTGTGCGGGTACGCGTTGTACCCCTGTGCGCGTTGAACAGCAATGGACCGATCGGTGCCTCCGGCCGGCCCATTGCTTTCAATGTGTGCGGGTACGCGTTGTACCCCTGTGCGCGTTGAACAGCAATGGACCGATCGGTGCCTCCGGCCGGCCCATTGCTTTCAATGTGTGCGGGTACGCGTTGTACCCCTGTGCGCGTTGAACAGCAATGGACCGATCGGTGCCTCCGGCCGGCCCATTGCTTTCAATGTGTGCGGGTACGCGTTGTACCCCTGTGCGCGTTGAACTGCAATGGACCGATCGGTGCCTCCGGCCGGCCCATTGCTTTCAATGTGTGCGGGTACGCGTTGTACCCCTGTGCGCGTTGAACAGCAATGGACCGATCGGTGCCTCCGGCCGGCCCATTGCTTTCAATGTGTGCGGGTACGCGTTGTACCCCTGTGCGCGTTGAACAGCAATGGACCGATCGGTGCCTCCGGCCGGCCCATTGCTTTCAATGTGTGCGGGTACGCGTTGTACCCCTGTGCGCGTTGTACCTCAATGGACCGATCGGTGCGCACCCATTGACAATGGGCTTGCCTGGCAACGGACGCGTTTTCGAATTTCGAACGAGTCGGTTGCTGGAAAATCAGTTGGTCACCCACAACAATGTTGCAAAATCATGTATGTCATGAAGTTGAAGTTTTGAAGGATGCTGTGGGCGTGTTTTGGTGCTGCTATTCCATGGATTGGCCAGATTCAGAAGATGCAAACGACTTGGACCTATCACTTTGGACACAAGGGACAGTATCTGCCTCTCCAGCACATATATATTGCTGCCTGTTCCCCTGAGAGCCCACTTGCCTGCACTACATGCTCCAGGACGACATCTGCCACTGCACTGCTGCTGTCTCTGCCCCTCTGGACCCTGCAATGGCACGTACTGTGGAGAGAGCCCCAGCCTTCAGCCTTGAGGAGAACCAGGCCCTGCTGGACAGCCTACTTCCACAGTACAGCAAGCTGTATGGGACACCAGGGGAGCAGGTGAGTGTTCTGTGCACTGCCTTTCTGAATGTGCATTTTGTCTGACTAGCAAGGCTGAGAGTCAGCACACCACTGGCTAGCAGGCTCACTGAGTAGTTGTCACCCCCCATAGTGTGTAGTGACTTGCACTGGACAGGTATGGTGCAGTGACAGTGCTTCTGAACAGGGTTTTACTCCCCATGCAATGATACCATGTAGTGACTTCTGGAAAACTGTCCATGGGCAGCCGTGCACTGCCTGGGTACACCATGTGCCCCTGTGATTGCGACATGTATATGCAACTGTGTCATGCACGGATATGTTGCATGTGTAGTAATGGCCTTATCACTTTGTCATCCTGACAGGCTTCTGCCCATCGGAAGCATGAGATATGGAAGGACATCGTCCGGGCTGTCCGGTCCGTGGGGGTCTACAAGCGCCGGATCCGCAACTGCCAAAAGAGGTGGCAGGACCTTCGGGGCTGGACCCGGAGGATTGCACGGGTCCAGCTGAAGCTGTCGCCTCCTCGCAGGAGGGGCGGAACACGGACCCTGACCCCCACATGCTCAGGATCCTGGCGGTGGTCTTTCCAGACCTGGATGGGCAGCTGAAGGCCAGAGAGCAGCAAGGAGGGGGTGAGTCAAAGACTGCACTGTGTACTCTGTCTAACATGCTATGTGCCCTCCTCGGGCCTGGTTAAACTGCCACAGTACAGCAGTCATGTTGTCCAGGAGCCATGTCCCTCTATTGTGCACTGCCCACTCCTCATCTGATACCCAGGTGTGGCCCTTACATGCAGGGAATTCTGTCACTTAGGACTGTGTCCTTGCAGTTTGCTTGACTCAAGGTGGGAGACAGCATCTGTTTCCCTGACTCTGTGGTGGGCATCATGGGTGGGTCCATTGCTTACACAATGCCTGTATTCTGACATGTATTCAGCGTGTTACTTTGATCTGTGGTCCAATTGCTGAGCTGATCCACCACATGTGGCTGGGGTACCTGGCACACACCCATGCTGCGGGTGGGAACAATGTTTGGGCCCCAGGAGTATGTATATGACGTGTGTCACACATACTTAGCCAGCTGCCTACAGTCCAGGGCTCATCCCTCATTCATGTGGGGCTGGACAGTCATGCCTACTCCAGGCCATACAATACACTCTGTACTCCCACTCCCGTGTATCAGCGGACACATTGTGCACAGTGATTTGACCCCTCAGGTGTCTGCCTCTGTGTCAGTGTGCTGTGGATTAGTCGCCAGGACTGCTGTGGAGTTTCTTGGTAGGGGCTCAGCATGCCACTGGAGATGTGACCATAGGAGACGATACTTGTGTGACACATAGGTGTCTGATCAGCTGCCCATGCAGACTGGGGCATGTAAATGTGAAGTTCAGGCAGCTGTTCCCCATGCACAGCAGAGTGTGAGGGGCTCAGGTTCAGAGGGTAGTGTCACAGGTCTCCCATATGTCCAATAGGTATGACCTGGACAGATGAGGGTTAAGAGGATGTGTTGTGGGGGGATGTACATGTGCACTTGTGCAGCTCCAGGACTTGCATTCCCCATGACCTACTATTGTGACACAGTGCAGAGTGTTGTTGTCTGGCTGCAAAGTCATACATCACTGAGCCAGTGATGTATGACTTTGCAGTCATGCCTCCGCCATGGCATGTGTCTACTGATTGGTGAGCCTGCAGGGGAGTGACATGTGCTACATGCACACCATAGTGGCGCTGGCTATCAGGACATGGGTGCATCATGGTGTCTGTCGCTGGTATGCATCACATGCATTTCCTATTTGACTCTGGGCATCCCTTACATCCGGAAACCTGTACTGACTCAGTGGCAAGAGCTGTGATGTGTCCACACCGTGTCCTCTGCACTGTCCAACTACTGTGTACTTGGTGCATGTGTCAACACTGGGGTGTTGCAATCCAACAGACACCAGACAGATGGGTGCAAGGCCATGTGGGATGTGAGTGCCATGCTTGGCATCAGACTGACAATTGACTTCTCCTGTTCAATTAGTGCACTTTTAGCAATGTACAACTAATGATGCCAGGGCTTGCTCTGTGATGTGCTGTGCTCACAGTGGTGTGTGCGTTATGTGCAGGTGACTGATGTCTGTCTGTTTCCCCATTGTTTGCAGATACATCCACGGCCACGGAAGGGGACAGCTCCACGGACCAGGAGGAGCCGGAGAGCCAGACTGGGTCAGCAGCCGAGGAGTGGTCGGAGGGACCCAGTGGCACGGAGGGCGAGGGGAGCCACACCGAGGAGTCCTCAGCAGCATCCACCTCAGCTGAGGACCAGAGCAACTCGGAGGATGACTCCCTTGTGGAGGCGGGTGTCAGCAGCCACCACACCCCAGCTAGTGTTGCTGTCCCCGCCACCACCAGCACCACCACCGCCCTCCCATCGGCTCCCATTCCCCAGGTCCGTGGAGGCTCCCATGTCCGGGAGCGTGTCTCCTTTGGGCCAGGCACCGCACCCCCTGCCCCTGTGTCCCCTGCTGCCCTGAGTGAGGAGTCTGTGTACCTCCTTCGCCAGCTCCATGTAGGGCAGACAGCCATGCTGAGTGTCCTCCATGCGCACACCGCGCTGTTGACTCAGCTGGTGTCGTTCATGGAGGGCATCTCATCGGGCATGTCTGACCTACAGAGGGGCAATAGGTCCATGGACTCCTCCCTGACGGCAGCAGTGTCCCTCCTCAAACGGTCCCTCACCCCTCCTGCCTCTGCTCCATCCACACTCCCCAGCACCTTACCCATCCCAGGCACACACACACCGGCACAGGCACACACCAGCACACACACATCCAGCACACTGACACACACGCCAATGACAAAACGCACACGCACGCACATTCAGGGGACTGAAGCCAGACTCACAGGGGATGGGGCCCTGGAACACACACACGCATCCACATGCACTGCGCAGTCCTCAGTTCCCTCTCCCTCCAAAGCACCCTCCCTTGCCTCACCTGCAACCCCAAAGTCACAGCAGCTCTTCCTCTGTGACCTCGGCCTCTTCCCCACCGATGAAGCTGCTCCAGCATCCCGGGGGAAGAGGAAGCCCACCCACACGGAGCAGAGTGCCCCTCGCCCCCGGACACCCTCCCCCAGGCGCAGACGGACTGAGGCCCCCACCCGCAAGTCCCCCCGGAGTGGTAAGAGCAAGACCCCGCCACCGCCCTGCAGCTCAGGCACAAGGTCTCCGTCCTCCATCCCTCAGGCCCCCACTGCACAGGTGCCCCCACCACACCCTGCCCCAGGTTCCCCCACCCACAGATATACCATCCCCAAGATGCTCCGGCCTTCTCCCCTGCCACTTGCTCTCCCAGCACCACACCCCCGCTGCGCTTGTCTGTGCCACTGATGTGGTGAGGGTGTCCTCCCCTCTGTCCAACCCACCTTGCCTGTTCCCCATTCTCCTCCCCTGGAGGTAGGCACTGCAGTGGAGTCCACTACCGCCCTGTCTGACTTGGGCACTGCAGTGGCGGACCTGTCCACCCCATCTGCAGGGTCCACTGCAGTTGTGCCGGCACCCACGACATCTGTGTCATGCCCCCCAGTTGTGCCGGCACACACCATGTCAGACACCTCCACTGCAGTTGTCAGTGGCTCTCCAGCACCCACCACCCCTTCCCTGACTCCCCTGGTGAGCCCTGATCCTGTCCCTGCGGTGCCTGGCCTGCCCCCCGGTTGCCCCTCCTAGTGGATTGTCCCTGGTATTGTGCAGGCATGCGTAGGGTGACATCTGCCAGTGTCACCCTGTTTGAACTTTGACAATGGACTGGCCATTGGCCTTTGCTCTAATTTCTTCTGGACGTCGTTATCAAACAACACATATGCTGAATAAAGCAACTTTCTTTTCTCTAGTGCTCATGCTTCAGATGTACATGTTGTTGGTGCAGCTAACCATGCCCTTGCTGCAGTGATGGTGATATCTGGTCTCATGATTATGAAGTGTTACTGTGCAGGAACCCATGTGGTCCAGGGGGAATGTGTCCTATCATGTGGTGTATCCATGTCATCAATAGCAGCATCTGAGGGTGTCATGTGTTCAGTATTTGGCAATGGGTTTCCTACTTACATTGGCAATTTCATATCTGTGGCTTCCACCCCTGCACATCTGTTGTGCCTGCCATCGTTGCATTTGTCTACTTCCCTGACCGTGTTGCCATCTCCAGTGGACATGCAGGTTTGGGCATCAATGGGGAGGGACTCATCCGTGTAGTCAGTGCAACATTGCTATACAAGTGTGTTGGATCTGTGCTGATGATTCCGTTGGCACATCCATGACCAGGCTGATGTGATGGGAGCCCTCATTTGGTGCTAATTGTTGATTGTGTGACCAAGTGCTCAGCTGACATGATGGGGCCCTACTGAGGCAACATATGGCACAGCTTTCCTCACACAGGAGTGGAGTCCCCTCATGGCAGTGTGTACACGTGTGACATTGCCTGCGCCCAAGGTGTGTGTTGTATGTGCATGTCTGTGTGTTCACTTCCATCCATCTGCGCATGCTGTGATCCCTAGTGTTGTACCTGTTTGTGATGCTTGCTGACTTGAGCTATGTTCCCCCAAAGTCTTCTCCCTGTGTTCTCTGTGATGTGGGTGCATGGCACATTACTGGTCATCAGGGTGTCACCCATAGGTGTGTTTGCTGTCAGGGCAGAGTTTGTGTGCAGACGCAGATGGGTCACAGTCAGGTTTCCCTTTGGCACTTGTTGTTTGCCCCTGTCATGTGATTTCCAGTTTGTGTTATCTTTCAGTGATTGTGACACGTTGTGTGTGTGACTGCTGGCACTCCTTAGGGTCCGGGCTGCAATGTTGGTTGTTGTCTATGTGTGTTCTTTGTGGGTGACCTTGGCTTCTTCATTGGTGTGTGACTGTGGCTGGGATCCCATTGGTCGGTGTGGTATTGCCGTCATGTCCATGTACAGCGTAGTGTGCAGTGTGTCAGACATTCAGGAGTCTTGTTGAGTGTCCATGTGTGATGTGTTTCTACACCTTGGTTCCCACCCACCACCCTGGAATAGTCATGGGTGCATGTGCAATGTCACCAGTGCATGTGTACTTCACTGCTGCACATTGTTGGAGGTCGAGGGGTGTGGTCTTGAGTGTGTGCAGATGAGAGTTGTTGCCCGGCTAGTCCCCTGCCTCCATGTTGGCCTTGGCTTACTGGCCATGCTGATTGATTTGTGCTTGTGTAGGTGTGATGGTAGTTTGTTGCTCAGGACACCTGACTGTGGTTCACAGTGTGAACGACATTTAGCTTTGTCATCACAGTGGTATTTTTATTCAGCCCAGGGTCACCACATTGTGGGGGCCCTGGGGGTGGTGCTGTGGTGTGTCTGTGACTTGCTGTGTCAGTTGTTGTTCCTACGTGCCTGTGTGACATGTGTGTTTTGTGCTCCCTCTCACCTGTCAATGCCTGCTTGCCCACATAGGGGATTTGGATCCATGAGTTACCTTAGTGTGGCAGTGTATGCACATCTGTATGATTGGTATTCAGCTCTCCTCATGTGTTGTGTTGTTGCCTGGGGACACTGGCACCCCCACCCTCACCTGCTGTGTATGATGACAGTGTTGGTCTGCCTGTTTGTGTTTGTGCATCTGCACCACTGCATTGGCATATCTTGGGTGTGCCATTGGCTGTATGTTGTTTGGTGTGTTTCCCCTGCTGTCCCTGGGACTCCTAGGTCATCGGTCAGCACAGTGATCATGGTTTGTGTGTCCCATTGCTGCCATGGTATGGTATCTGTTCACCTCACATCTGCTGTCTCCACAGGGTATCTGCATTTGTGTGCCCATTGGTGCAAATATGTGGTTCTGCATTCTGATGGTCACTTCTGTCATTGTGTCATTGATGACTGTTGACGGTCTCAGCCCCCATGGGTGTTGTTTGTCTGCACATGGCCAAAGGAATGTTTCATTTGCACTGCAGTATTTGGCTCCCCCAATTTATGTTGCAATGGGACACATACACTACTTTGCCACAGATGAGTTTTTGGTTCTGTGACCAGGAATGATCCATGCAGTTTGGCAGTTGCAGCTCTTTCTTTGTCAACAATTACCTTTTGGTCACTGTGATGATGAGGGTGTAGACCCCATTGCCACAATGGTCAAAATGTGCTTCAGCTATGGACCCCACACTTGCCTTTTGGTCACTGTGATGATGGGGGTTTAGACCCCATTGCCACAATGGTCAAAATGTGCTTCAGCTATGGACCCCACACTTGCCTTTTGGTCACTGTGATGATGGGGGTTTAGACCCCATTGCCACAATGGTCAAAATGTGCTTCAGCTATGGACCCCACACTTACCTTTTGGTCACTGTGATGATGGGGGTTTAGGCCCCATTGCCACAATGGTCATGGGCTGCTTGCATTGTGGGTGCCACACACATATATGTGTGGCACATGTGCTAGGGGGTCACATTGTATGTTCAAAGTCATGTTCGGTGTTGTAGGCATTTGACACAGCCTACTCACACGCTTGTCATGGTGGTGGGGGGATGTCTTTATCTTGCATTCCCTAGGTTGTGGTGTGCTGGTTGTGTCATGCATTGTCCATCCTATGAGTGGGGGTGGTAGTAGTGGTAGGCATCCTGCCCCCCTGGCTAAGGGTGGTAGTAGTGGTAGGCATCCTGCCCCCTGGCTAAGGGTGGTAGTAGTGGTAGGCATCCTGCCCCCCTGGCTAAGGGTGGTAGTAGTGGTAGGCATCCTGCCCCCCTGGGTGAGGGTGGTAGTAGTGGTGGGCATCCTGCCCCCCTGGCTAAGGGTGGTAGTAGTGGTGGGCATCCTGCCCCCTGGCTAAGGGTGGTAGTAGTGGTAGGCATCCTGCCCCCCTGGGTGAGGGTGGTAGTAGTGGTAGGCATCCTGCCCCCTGGCTAAGGGTGGTAGTAGTGGTGGGCATCCTGCCCCCCTGGCTAAGGGTGGTAGTAGTGGTAGGCATCCTGCCCCCCTGGCTAAGGGTGGTAGTAGTGGTAGGGCATCCTGCCCCCTGGCTAAGGGTGGTAGTAGTGGTAGGCATCCTGCCCCCTGGCTAAGGGTGGTAGTAGTGGTAGGCATCCTGCCCCCTGGCTAAGGGTGGTAGTAGTGGTGGGCATCCTGCCCCCTGGCTAAGGGTGGTAGTAGTGGTAGGCATCCTGCCCCCCTGGGTGAGGGTGGTAGTAGTGGTAGGCATCCTGCCCCCTGGCTAAGGGTGGTAGTAGTGGTAGGCATCCTGCCCCCTGGCTAAGGGTGGTAGTAGTGGTAGGCATCCTGCCCCCCTGGCTAAGGGTGGTAGTAGTGGTAGGCATCCTGCCCCCCTGGGTGAGGGTGGTAGTAGGTGGGCATCCTGCCCCCTGGCTAAGGGTGGTAGTAGTGGTAGGGCATCCTGCCCCCCTGGCTGAGGGTGGTAGTAGTGGTAGGGCATCCTGCCCCCTGGCTAAGGGTGGTAGTAGTGGTAGGGCATCCTGCCCCCCTGGCTAAGGGTGGTAGTAGTGGTGGGCATCCTGCCCCCTGGCTGAGGGTGGTAGTAGTGGTGGGCATCCTGCCCCCTGGCTAAGGGTGGTAGTAGTGGTAGGCATCCTGCCCCCTGGCTAAGGGTGGTAGTAGTGGTAGGCATCCTGCCCCCCTGGCTAAGGGTGGTAGTAGTGGTGGGCATCCTGCCCCCTGGCTAAGGGTGGTAGTAGTGGTAGGCATCCTGCCCCCCTGGCTAAGGGTGGTAGTGGTAGGCATCCTGCCCCCTGGCTAAGGGTGGTAGTAGTGGTAGGCATCCTGCCCCCCTGGCTGAGGGTGGTAGTAGTGGTGGGCATCCTGCCCCCCTGGCTAAGGGTGGTAGTAGTGGTAGGCATCCTGCCCCCCTGGCTAAGGGTGGTAGTAGTGGTAGGCATCCTGCCCCCCTGGCTAAGGGTGGTAGTAGTGGTAGGCATCCTGCCCCCTGGCTGAGGGTGGTAGTAGTGGTAGGCATCCTGCTCCCCCTGGCTAAGGGTGGTAGTAGTGGTAGGCATCCTGCCCCCTGGCTAAGGGTGGTAGTAGTGGTAGGCATCCTGCCCCCGTGGCTGAGGGTGGTAGTAGTGGTGGGCATCCTGCCCCTGGCTAAGGGTGGTAGTAGTGGTAGGCATCCTGCCCCCTGGCTAAGGGTGGTAGTAGTGGTAGGCATCCTGCCCCCTGGGTGAGGGTGGTAGCAGTGGTGGGCATCCTGCCCCCTGGCTAAGGGTGGTAGTGGTGGTAGGCATCCTGCCCCCCTGGCTAAGGGTGGTAGTAGTGGCAGGCATCCTGCCCCCGTGGGTGAGGTGGTAGTAGTGGTAGGCTTCCTGCCCCCTGGCTAAGGGTGGCAGTAGTGGTGGGCATCCTGCCCCCCTGGCTAAGGGTGGTAGTAGTGGTAGGCATCCTGCCACCCTGGCTAAGGGTGGTAGTAGTGGTGGGCATCCTGCCCCCCCTGGGTGAGGGTGGTAGTAGTGGGTAGGCTTCCTCTGCCCCCTGGCTAAGGGTGGTGGTAGTGGTGGGCATCCTGCCCCCTGGCCAAGGGTGGTAGTAGTGGTAGGCATCCTGCCCCCTGGGCTGAGGGTGGTAGTAGTGGTGAGCATCCCGCCCCCTGGCTAAGGGTGGTAGTGGTGGTGGGCATCCTGCCCCCCTGGGTGAGGGTGGTAGTAGTGGTGGGCATCCTGCCCCCTGCCCCCCTCCTCTCTCTGGGGGGGGGGGTGGGGAAGTGATGTTCCTGAAATAATGGAAATGCTGTCTCAAAAAATGAGAAAGTGGGGAGGGTGGTGCTGGGGCATCCACCATGCCCCCCTGGCTAAGGGTGGGCGCTGGTGGTAGGCATCCTGCCCCCTGGCTAAGGGTGGTGCAGTGTAGGCATCCTGCCCCCTCTGGGCAGAGGGTGGCAGTAGTGGCAGGCAATCCCGCCCCCGGCTCAAGGGTGGCAGTGGTGGTAGGCATCCCGGCCCCTGGCCAAGGGTGGCAGCAGTGGTAGGCATCCCGCCCCTGGGTGAGGGTGGTAGTGGTAGGCGTCCTGCCCCCTGGGTGAGGGTGGTAGTGCAGTGGCGGGCAATCCGCCCCCTGGCTAAGGGTGGTGGCAGTGGTAGGGCATCCACGCTCCCCGGGCTGAGGGTGGTAGCAGTGGCGTAGGCATCCTGCCCCTGGCCTAAGGGTGGTGGTGGTGGGCATCCTGCCCCCTGGGCTAGAGGGTGGTAGTGGTGGCAGTGGGCATCCTGCCCCCCTCTGGCCAGGTGTGGCGGTAGTGGCGAGGGCATCCTGCCCCCCTGGGTGAGTGGTGGCAGTGGTGGTGGCATCCTGCCCCTGCCTAAGGGTGGTAGTGGTGGTGGGCGATCCTGCCCCCCTGGCCAAGGGTGGCGTGTGGTAGGCATCCTGCCCCCCTGGCTAAGGGTGGGTGGCAGTAGTGACAGAGGCATCCCGCCCCCTGGGGGTGAGGGTGTGCAGCGGTGGGCATCCTGCCCCCCCTGGCCGGGCGTGGTGGCAGTGGTGGTGGCATCCCGCCCCCTGGCCAAGGGTGGTAGCAGTGGCAGGGGCATCCGCTGCCCCTGGGTCAGGGGTGGTAGTAGTGCAGCATCCAGCCCCTGGGTTGGGGTGGTGGCGCGCATTCAGCCTCCCTGTGTGCATATGTGGCACAGATGGGTATCCCGCCTATGGTGCTGC